>JAFIRS010000979.1:0-480081 GCA_018342105.1 Gonioctena quinquepunctata | reverse complement strand
GAAAAGGGGATAACAGGACAAGGGGATGGGGGGAAAAAACCCCGGGAAAAGGGGGAAAAAAACGGGATAAAAGGAAAAGGGAAAAAAGGGGAAAGGGGGAAAAATAAGGGGAAAAAAAAAAAAGGGGGGATAACAGGAAACGGGGAATAACGGATAACAAAAAAAACGGGATGAAAGGATAAAAAACGAGATAATAAAAAAAATGGGATAACAGGAAAGGGGATAAATGGAAACGGGAATAAGGGATGACGGGAAAAAGGGGATAACAGGAAAAAAAAAAGGGGAAAAGGGGGAAAAAAGGGGATAAGGGGGAATAACGGGATAACAAAAAAAGGGATGACAGGATGAGGTTTTGGGGGATAAAGGAAAACAGGAAAAGGGGGAAAAAACGGGGACAACAGGAAGGAACCCCCCCCAAAAAGAAAATTAGAGGGGAAACAAAAAAAAGGGGAAAAACAAAAGGAAAAAAAAAAATTTTTTAAAAAGGGACGAGAGTTTTCGGGAAAACATTTTAGGAAAAAAAAAAATTTGGGGAAGGACAACATTTTTTGGGTCAGCTAGTATATATATATATGGGGGTTTTAAAAATAAGTCCAAATATCGGCGTGACCCTGAGACAAAAATTCAAAAAACCTTTTTTTCCAAAACCCGTTTCTGGATACGGGTTTTTGGGGAAATTGAATTTTTTTGTTCATAAAAAAAATAATTTTTGAAAAAAATAAGTTATTTGAAAAAATTTTTGGGAACCCCCAGGGTTTATTTGAAGGGGGAAACATAATTTAAATTAATTTTCATGGAACATCTAGAGGGCCCGGACACGGGGAAATATTTTTTTTTTAAATTTTCCCCCAAAATTTTTTTGACAGTAAACTTTGGCCCCGAAAACCTTATTCTAAATTTTCCAAAAAAGGAAAAATTTTCCCCCAAAAAACCCCTTTGGGAGGTGACCCTTTTGGGAGATATTTATTTTTTTCTATATCGAGGATGTTACTTAGCCCTAGGGCTTAAGTGGTTGTTGAGAACATTACAAAAGTATGTGGTGGCCCTAAAAAAAATAAACTATTTTTTTTCCATAAAAATTTTAAAAAAAAAAAGTTTTTTTTTCGAGATAAATATTGAAAAAATTTTTTTAAAAACATGGTTATTTTGTCATAATTTTTGCCTTAAGTTATTTTCATCAAATTTTATAATGAAAAACCCGACAGACCCAAACTGAGCATAATCAAACGGGTTAATCAGTACCCCCAAAAATTTTGTTTAAAAATTTAATTTTTTACCCCCTTGCAAAAACAATTAAATCGAGTAGGCTATGAACGCCCCGTTTAAAAAAAAAGAAGTTTGCTAAAAATTTTTTCCCCAACCCTTTTTCCCATTGACAAATTAAAAAGTCTTTTAAAAATTTTTTTTTTTGGGCCCCCATACCCAACTTTACAATGCTGAAATGGCGGGGGAGGGGGTTTTTTTTTGCAAAAGGCTTTTTTGGACGGAAAAACCCCGGGGCCCCAACCAATCTATCAGGAAAGGTACCCCCAATGCCCAAAATTTTTGCATTAAATTTTTTTGGAATCTTTTCCGGCGATTTCCCCCGAATCAAAATTTTTTGGGGAAAAAAATTTTTTAGAGGGACCCCCAAGAACTGGGGGAAAATTTGGGAGGAGGGGGGTTTAAAAAAATTTAAAAGGAAAAAAAAAGCGAAAAGTAAAAAAAAAAGGGAGTTAAAACCCCCTTTAAAAAATTTTTTTTTTTAAAGGAACAGCAATTATATCCTCATATATTCAGCTTTTCCGGGGATTTCACGCCGGTTTTAAAAAACCCAAGGTCGAATTTGCCAATGGCTTCAAAGAAAACCCCAAACAAAATCCCCAAAGTTTATCAAAATCCCTTTACAGAGGGGGGCTAATTTTTCAAAAAAATGGTATGAATTTTTTAAGAACCACATCTGGGCAAAAAAAAAACCCACATGGAAAACCAAAAAACCCCCTTTCCCCAAAAAACAGATTCTTTTTTTAAAGAGGGAGAGGCAAAATTTGGGGGGTTTTTTAAATTTGGGGGCCCCCTTTTTTTTCCCCCTTACGTTTTAAAAAGGAGATGTTTACCAACTTTTTTTTTGGGAAAACAAACCCTTTCCCCGTTTTTGAAGATTTTCCCCCCTTTGGGCTCCTCAAATCACTCTTTTTTTTAAAAAAGGGGGGACCCTCTGCCATTTTAGTCTGATAGCTTTCCCTTTGGACAAAAAATTTTCCCCAAAACCCCGGATAGGAAGGGGAAGGGTTTTCCCCGGCCCCCCCCGTCCCCGGACCTCAATCCCTCGTTTTTTTTTTTTGGGGACCCCCTTAAAAAATAGTTTATGCTACCCCCTTAAAAAAAGAGGACATGTTAAGGATTGAAAATTTAAACTTGCTTAAAAAAAAAAAACATTTTTTTCAAAGGGAAATTTCCCCTTTTGAGGAGAGCAGAAGTTTGTATTACTTTTGGGGTTTCCATTTTAAAAATTTGGGAAAAGGGTTTTTTTTTCAATTTTTATGTTTAATTGCCTAATAAATAACATAGAAAATTTTTAATTGTTTTTTACAAACCCAGCAGAAAATTCTAATTGAATAAAAAAACCCGAAAATTTTTTTTTAAATTTTTTGGAAATTTAAATTTAAAATTTGATAATCCCCAGTTTGAAAGAAGTCTTTTTTAAAAGTTTGATAAAAAAAAACAGAGAAAAAAAATTTTAAAAAAACCCCCAATTTTTAAAACCCAACAATCTGATCTCAAAAAAAACTTTTTTTTCAAAAACTTTTATGGGGAAAAAAAAAATTGTTTTTTTTTTGACAAGCCCCAAACCCTATTTTATTTTTTTTTGTAATGCTCAGTAATTTTAATTAGCCCCCGTCCCGGGGAAAATGCATCGATATAAAAAAATTTTAAATATCTCAAAAATGTACCCCTAGTTGTTGAGGAAGTGTCCCCCTTTTTTGGAAAAGGTGGGGGAAATTTTTTAAAATTTAAAAAAAGTTGGGGGAATTTGAAAAAAAAATGACACCCCTTTCCCCCTAGATGTTAAATGAAATTGATACAAAATTTTAAAGGGTTTCCCCCAAAAAAAAACCCCCCTACCAAATTTCGTAAATAACTTTTTTTTTGGGAAAAGTTTTTTAAAAAAAAACAAAAAAAAAAAATTCAATTTCAAAAATTTTTGCCCCCCGAAACGAAGATTTCCGGACACAAGTTTAGACTTTTTTTTTCAAAAAATTTTCCCGGGGAAAACGCCACTTGAATATTTTAACGTTATTTCAAAATTGTTAAAAATATATATATATATATATATATATATATATGTGTATATAAAGGGGGGAAAATATATTTGGGGAAAAAAAAACACAACTGAAGCTATTTTAATGACACTGTCATATCGCCCAAAGGAAAATGGACTTTTATATTAAAAAAATTTTTACATGAGTTTTTTAAAAAATTTCCCAAAATTTTTCAAAAAGTGATAAAATATCTTTTTTAAAAATTTTCCCGAAAAAAACCCCGGTTTTTTTTCAGAACATTTTTTAAAAAAATTTTTAAACAAAAAAGTTTAAGCAAGAAATGATTTTTTTAAACATAAATGTTTGGTTTTTTTTTATATAAACAAACAATCTATGCCACACATCCTGCACCATATCAGAATGTTGATTGTAAAAAAATTAAGGAAAAAAAACTAAAAAAAAAAAACCCAAAAAGTCTAAATTACGGGCATTTCATCAGCAAATCGAAAACCCCCTTTACTGTAAACCAAATGAGAGAACAAGAAAAAAAAAAACCCCCCAAAAGGACAAAAAAGGAACCCGGGGGACCCCCGGGAAGAACTTTTTTCAAGAAAGAAAAATTTTTTGGGAAAAAGGGAAAAAAAACCCCCTTCATCAAAGCCAGAAAGACCAAACCCAGAACATCAAACACCCTTAAACTCAAAATCACCCTGGTGTTTAAAAAAATTTCAAAACATATTTTGGAAAGAAAAAAATTTTTCCCCCCTGATATATTTTTTGCTAACAGAATTTTTTCCCCAAAACCCCCCTTTTAAACAATTGAACTATATTGAATATTAACTGTATTGTCCACTTACAAAAAAAAATATATTATCTGATGGCAGGACACAAAAAATTTATTAAAACTGTCAAATTTGGGGAAATTTTTTATTTTGAAAAAAGTAGAAAAGTTTTATGATCTCTTGGAAGAAAAACAATTTGAATTCTCAATTTTTACAAAAAAAATTAATCGTTTTTTTTGCATTTTGGGTTTTATCTAGTGATGTTAATGTTTTTTTAAACCAAGCTTGAACGGGGTATTGAATGAATTACAAATAACATTTTTTCCCCCTTATACTAACTGAGATCTAAAACATAAATTATGATAAAGTTTTAAATATACAAAATCAAAAAAAAAATTATCTTTGATCTAAACATGAATGTTAACAATCAATTTCCCCAAATCCAGCAATATGCATGAAAAATTTTTAATTTTGTTCAAGTTATAAATGCGGGGTTTTTCAGATCATGAAAATGTATTGAGCACTTTGAATATTTTTTTTACCCCCAAAAAAACAAGAATAGTCGACAAAAAGCAAAGAAAATTTTTTTATAAATTCAAAGAAGCTTCTATTAAATTTTTTATTGGAAATCCATCTTTGATTTAGGCCATTCAAAATTTTTTTTTGAAAAAACTTGTAACTCTGTACAAAATCTCAAGATAAAAGAAAAAAAAAATGGTTGATATTGGGAATAAAAAAAATCATCTAAAAATCTAAGATGTTTAATAATTTTAAAATACACAAATGCAAAATGATTTTTCCTGGGGTTTTAAAAAATCAATTTTTATAACTATACAAAAGGTAATCACGATGAACTGGAAGGTAGGGGGAAAAAATCTAAAATATAATAACAATTTGAAAAAAATTAAATAAAAAAAAAAAAAGTGCAACAGGGTTCCCAAAATTTTTTCAAATATTATTTAAAATTTTTTTCAATAATGATATAGCTACACAAGTAAAGAAATGTAAAATAAAAAATTTTACAGATAATAAATGTTTTTACCCAGGGGAAAAACAGATTTACAAGGGGAAAAACCTTAACGGGGAAAAAAAAAAAAGCGCCTGCTAAGGGAAATTGGCTTTTTTAATTTGCCCCCAATTTTTTTTTTATTGCAGAAATCGTGATGTTGGGTCAAATGTCTTACTTCACCCACCGCCTAAATTCAAAAGGAAATTTTTTTAGGGTAAAAAAGATAACCCCTTTTTTCCCAAAAAATTTTTTAAAGGCCAAGGGAAAAATTTTTTGAATATATAAACCAAATTTAGTATGCATCCCCCGTTAATAATGGCCGATTTTGGGAAAAAAACTATAGAGAACAATGATTCCTGCATGTACATAATAAAACAAATGGGGGCCAAAGATAAAACAAGTTTTTTTGTGATTTCCAAAAAAATTGGGGGGGGGAAAGTCATTCATTTTTTGATATTTTGTAGGGAAAAATTTAAAACAATTCATGCATTGATGATATTAGCATCCCCCAAAAATTTAAAATTAAAATCTATTTTTGATTTCTATGAAAAAACAATTAGTCCTGCTTATTGAAAATCCAAATTTCCTTTAAAAAATTTTTTTAAAATTTTTTCAAACTCGGGGGGTTTTTGGAAAGTTCATTCTAGATACATAAAATATACAGGGGGGGTAAAAAATTTTTTTTACTGACAATTTCCTTTGAAGTATTTTACATTTCCACAAATATGTATTCCACACATCTGTTGGGGAAAAAATTTTTAATAATTTTCTCTTTTGGGAAAAATTTGAATGATATGTATAAACTCATTTTATAATACGGTAGTAGAACGAATTGGGGGGGGTAAAAAAATCTCGAAAAAAATTTTTTAAAAAAAAAAAAAAAAAAACTTGAATAACAAATTATAGGGGAACTGAATATGCCCCCTATTTCCCCAAAAAATGTTTCCGGGCCCAAACAGAGGTATGAGATGTTTTTTTTTAAATGAGTAAAGACACCGTGTATAAAAGTGGAGGGGGAAAAAGAAATTGAAATTATAGATTTTATTAGTCTCCTGAGTATTTTCTCAAAAAAAACCCGAGACTCATATATAAAAGACTTGTGTTTTTTTAACAAAAAACAATATATTAGCAGAATCTCAAACGGATTCAGGGCAGACAGATCCACTAAAAAGCCACCACCTCTTTGTAGATTTTTTTTCATAAAGGGTTTTGGGTGATAGAAAATATGTTATGGAATCTTTTTTATTTTCCCAAAACTTCTAACTCTATTGATAAAGACTTAAGGGGTTCAAAATGTATAATATGGGTATTGGGGGAAAAATTTTCCCCGAATTAATTACATCATTCTTATCTAACAGAAAAATTTTTTTAAACCCTTTGGGGAAAGGGGCAGAATGGGGTAAATTTTAAAAAAGTTTTTGGGGGGCCCAAGGCCCCCCCCTTGGGGGACTCCATTTTTTTTTTTTTTTTAATGTTTTTCCATTGAATATTAGTAATCGATTTCCCCCCTCAACTTTGTTTTATGATACAACTATGGGGATAGCCGAATCCACCATGGAAGATATGACTAATGGTATTGAACAGGCAATTAAAGGGGTTTTGACAACCCTTTTCAACCCCAAATAAACTTATTTTAAAATTTTTAAAAACCCAAAAAACATTTTTTTTTAAAAAAAAAAACCGAAGTTAGCCAACAAATTTTCCCCCCAATGCACCACTCCACAAATTTCCCTTTTGGTGGGACGATTGATAGATCATTTTTTGGGGGGCCGACCATATCAAAAATTAACATAAAAAAAAACCAACCCCTACTTTCCCCCCCCCAAATTTTTAGATAATAAAAACCAAGAATCTATTTTTTAACCCCGGGGTACCATGCAATTGTCTACTTTTCCTTTAAAAATTTCCCAAAAATCATTCTTTGGGAAATCCCGGGGCAACAGAATTTTTTGGGGGTAAAACCAATCATTAGACTGATGTTCAATATGGCTAAGGGAAATCTTTTAAAAAATATGAGGGTTTCCGGGCATTTTCCCAAAAAGGGGGCCCCAAAACCCTTCCACCCAAAATTTTCCAAACCGAAAAACCCTTTTAAAAAAAACCCCCCTTTTAGGGAAAAAAAACCGGGGCCCCCAAAAAGGTTTTTTTAAACCCTTTGGAAAAAGTTCTCTCAAGTCCTTTTTAACCAAAATTTTTCCCCCTTTTTCCCCCAAAAAGCCCCAAAACAAAAACCTTTTTTTTTTTTTATATTTTTTATTTTAATGAAATTTTTATACTGTCATTTTTTTTTAAATTTTGGGCTTTTTTTAAAAAATTGTATATTTATTATTTAACTCAATTGTCCATATATTTTTTATTTTGAAACCAGTCTATATGTTTTGTGCCTAAGATTTGGTTTTCCCCCCAATGTGTGTATATATCCTTAGAATATTTGTTTTATATCTTTTAAAATTGGTTTGAATGTTTGTTTTTTTAAACCTTTTGGGCCTTGGGCCAACACCAAGGGGATGGGGGTTTTAAGGATTAATAAAGCCCCATCTATCTATCTATCTAAAACATTCATGAACAACAAAAACCAAAAAAATTTTTTCCCCCGGAAATTTCTAGATTCTAGATATATGCTGTATATGGAAATTTAGAATTTTAAAACCCCAATTCAAAAAATAATTTTCTACTTGGAATTCACACCCAATTTGGGGAAAGGTTGATTGATTGGTAATTGAGACTTCCTGTATATGGAAAGGAATACATGTTTAGGGAGCCCTGTGAACCATTTGTGGGCCCAAAATAATCTCAAATATAAATGCTTTTTTTTTATGAACAAATATGGACTAGCTGAACTTTAGTTTGGTCAGAATGGCTCGGGTTTTTGGGGAAAGACATATAGAAAAAATATCCATTTGTTTTAACAAATACTGAATTGTCATTTTTTTAAACATTGCATATGATAAGTTTTCCCTTGAAATCATATAAAAAAAAAAGGGCTAATCCAAATGATTGAATTGATTTACGGGATGTTATATACAAACAAAAAAAAAAATGCCCAATTTATGGAGAACCAAAAAGAATTGAAACAAAAATTGCCATTGAAAACAAAAACCCAACAATTATTCAAGAAAAGATTCATCACCTTCAAGAAGATCCAGGATGTTTGAGGGAAAGAATATATAATCCTCAAGGCACACCGGTCTCATTTGGAATGGTGAGTTTTATCTTCAAAGGCTCAAAAGAAAAGCAGAGTCAACGGTTCATAAATCAGAAAATCATATACCCGAAAATCCCCGTTTGTGAATTCCCTCTTGATGATCGTGGGTTTTTATTTCCCCTCCTACAGAGGGTTTTAAAATATAAACAAAGGGCCTTTTTCGCCGGGGAAAAGGGCAGGAACTTCAATCTTTTTTTAAAAGAATTTGAACTGCCGCTTTTTCCGAAATTTGGGGTTACCCCAATGGGAAAATTTTTTTTTGATGAAGATTTTAAACCATTTTCTTCAAAAAGAAAAAGTTTGGGACTTAATTTAAACATTGTGTATCTGTACCAAGACAAGATAGAGGTAAGAGACATATTTCTAAAAAAAATTTATTGGCATTCTTATAAAATCCGACAAATTTTTTAAACCCTCATATTCAATTATTCCCCTTCCAGGCAACAAGTTCAGTGATTACCAAAGGGGAGAATTTTTTTAATGACTGTTTTCACTATAATATAGGGAAACCCAAAATCAAGAGAACAATTTATAGAATGACATTTTTTTTTTGTGAATCAATTGTACAATCCACAACCCAATCAACCAAAAGCAATATATCAGATGGGGACTTATTTGTACATCACAAAAATTTCAACTTCCGGTATTAAGACAATCATATTCTCAACACAAAGGGGGACATTAAATCAAACTAGTCCAATTGTGAGTAAGTTGGTTACATTTGGGTATTCAAGGCCCATATTTCACAGATTGGGAAATAATGATGCACACATACTGCAGAATGAACTTAGTATAGATGTCACCAAATAGATGGTTTCATCCAGGTGATATTTTTTTTTTAGATAGGGGTACCAGATGCTCTTTTTCCCCTTTTGAAATCGGCATTCATTGAGAAATGCCTTAGTTCTACCTCGAGGACAAAGACCTAACTAAAAGCCAACAAGTCCAGAAATCATAACAATAACTAGATGGATAGTTGAGGACGGAATTTCAGAAGACAATGTTAAAATTTTTTATCACAAAATTTAACATCTTGAAAAGGGAAATTAAATTTTTTCCTTGATTGGGGCCCTTTTTTAGAAATTATCAGATGTAGTTCAATGTCCAGCGTGGCTTTAGCCGAAGTAGTTGTTTTCTGTTAGAATTCAAAAAAAAAAATTTCATTTTAATCGGGTTTTTTTAATTAAAGAAAATATTTCATCAATATTCAATTGAGAACGTTTCCTTTCAACATGAATACCCTACAAGAGGTTATCTTGACGATGGAAGATGGTGACTAAAGTTTATTTTTTCAGCCCAGATGATTCCACATCTGATTTTATGAAATCCTGTTTATATTTTCAAAAAACCAATGATACAAAAATTAAAAAAAAATAAAAAATGTTTCCTACAAATAGAGGGGGATAATAAATAAGTACCACCCGGGTTATTCAAATGAGTGCCTACCTAGAATTGGGGCCAATATAATTTTGGGAAAAAGGCCCCAATAGAGTCAACAAAATTCAAGCCAGAGTTGAAGCCAAAATCAAAATTTGAGACGGGGTCATGGACATTACTCGACAGGATCATTTCAATGAATTCCCAAGATTAGATTTACAATTGGTAAAAAGATATAACTGTTGGCATATACCAGGTAGATAATTTTATATCATCATGATGAAAATGAATTTGAAATGGATGCAAATCTTAATGAGCTGGATTTTTACAATGAGAGTTCATTCAAGATTCCACTAATGCCACTAAATATCAATTATTCATAGCATTCAAAAAAAATGTAGAGGATTTTGGGAAAAAATAATAGTGTTGATGATGTTATATTTAGATATTATTGAATTTGAAAAAATGGAGCCAGGCCCCTTTTGGAATGTTGTGCCCATATGGCCAGTGTTATCTGGTACCTTGGCTACGCCGGGGCCCAAAATATAGGGGATCCATCAAATGCCCTTTAAACCCATATAGAGGATGCTGAACATAGAGGGGGGTAAGTTATTCAGGTGTTCTGACTCAATCATCCTTTTTTGTATGTTGTTCATGTCATCATTTGTTTTAGTTCATTGGTAAAAGTTTAAAGAATTCCCAGTTTTGATATTGAAGAGGTAATATAATCATCAATCAAGATCGACAGGTCCCATGTGCCCAAGATTTCCGGTATCGATCGATCATAGTAGATAAAATAAAAAAAAAAAGCCAAGGGGAAGGGGGGTAAAAGAAAGAAATGCATAAAGCAACCCAAAATAGTTTCCAAAAAGGGGTTTTTATAAATTGAAACACAATTGGTAGACCGACAGGCAAAACAACTACTTTCCTGGAATACCACGCAGAACGTTGAATGATATTCACCTGACAATCCATGCAAACTTCCCTATAAATGGATATTGTTCCGGGAAAGTTTTTTTCTGATAAGCCCCGATTTTTTTTAATTCGTCGTGGTCCGGGGTTAACAATCCGCAAACCCTTTTCAGGCTTTTTTTGGGCCCCCCTCAAAGGAGAAATCACCAGCCAAAGATCCGAGAGCTCGGGAAAACGAGACACAACATAAATAAAATTTTTAGAAAACCTTTTTGGTGGCCCGGGAAAAAAAATAACTTTTAACCCCCAATAGTGGCGAAAAAAACCCTCCCCCCCTTTCCCCCCGCTGAAGGATTCTAAATAAAAAATTTCCCCCCTCAGTGGGGGTTTAAATTGCCAATGGCATTTTTTAAAAAGGGGAAAAAAGAAGGGATAAGATATGAAATGAAATGCATAAAGAAAAAAAATAGTTTTCACAAAAAGGGTTAAAAATAAAAATTTAAACAAATTGGTAGACCGAAAGGGGAAAAAAAAAACCATTTTCCTAAAATCCCACAGCGTTGAATGATATTCCCTTTACAACCCCTAAAATTTTCCCTATAAAGGGGTATTTTTCGAAATGTTTTTTGATAAGCTCGAATGTTTAAACGTATGTCCCTTAAAACCCATCCGGGGGTTTTAGGCTTTGGCCCCCCATCAGTAAGAGGGGCACCAGCCAAAACCCCGGGGAGCTTTCCCAAGGACACAACATAAATAAAATACCGAGCAAAAATCTTTGGGGGGGAAAAGATAACTTTTAACCGGGGGCACCGTGACAGAAAAAAACACTCCATACTTTCTCCCCCTCATGGGATTCAAATAAAGATTTTCTCGGGGGAGGGCCAATTGCCCGACTGGAATTTAATGAGAAAAAAAGGGAAAAAAAAATAAATTTAAAAAAAAAGAGTTTCCAAAAGGTTCAAGGATTGTCAGGTGAATATCATTCAACGTCTGGTTTTCGAAAGTAGTTGTTATTCCCGGGGGGCCCCAATTGTGTTTCAATTTATATTAAACCCTTTTTGTGAAAAGACTTTGTGGTTTTTTCTTTTTATTTTTTTTTCCCTTCATAGGTTTTTTTTTTTCAAAATTAATTGGCTGTGAACTACATAAAAAAAAGAAAAAAAAAAAATACACTAAATATATAAATGTTAAGCCCTTTTTTGGATTGTGTAGCAGCATCTTTTTTTTTCTAAATATTCAATTTTCATAAAACTTCTTCATAACTTTTTTTTATGTTAACAAATAATATTTCGGAAGGGTTTAAAACTTACCTGACAAAGCAACAAAAATATAATTGGTAAAAATTAAAACGGAATCCTTTTTTTCTTTCAGACTTCCACCAACATCAACATTCTACAAAAAACTTTTTTTTTTTAGATGAGCCAGTGAATAAACAAATCTCAGACAGATGAATCAGCATTAATCACCGGAAACATATAACAAAACAGTTTGGAATATTTAAAGGTGGTGAAAAGGAAATGCCAAAACGAAAAACCCAAATTTTAATGATGGGATTGAAAAATAGCCCTTGACTGAAATTTTTTTTGTGGTGTATAATTTTTTGAAAATTTACCATTGGGAAAAAAAAATGAATAGTTCAAAAAGTGATCCAATAAAATAATGAAAAATGTGCAATGAGTGAATGGAATATCTACATAAGTACCCCCCGAAAAATTCAGAACAAAATTGGAACCCAATATAAAAATTGACTGATTATTTTTTATAGGCATTATTTGAATCTTATGCTTGAAGTGGTATAACTTATTTTTAAAAGACAAATAGTTACAAAATGTGTATAGTCAATGCCATTTATTTTTTCCTTTTATATTTCTTAAAATATCGCAATATCAAAAAAAATAACAAAAGGAATAAGACAATACAAATAAATGTCTCAAACAATTATAACAGCATGACTCAACTGTTTAAAAATATACAGGGGGTTTCTTAAAACATGCAAAATATTTAAGGGGTTTTTCCGGGGGCCTTTTTTTAAAAAAAAAAAAATATGAACATATGTCCAAAGGTTTAACTTTGAACTACAGGGGCAAAATTTTAAAAAAAAAACTTTTTTTTTGTAACTTTGGTTTTTTTTGAAACGGGGAAACTTTTATGCATCGGCTGCCGGTAACATAATTTTTCTTTTCCTAGTGGCGGGTTTCCCACGAATCATTTTAAAAGAAAAAAAAATGCCACTGCTTTGAAGAATTTTTTTTTTAAATCCTCTTTTTTCTGAGCAAATCTGGTCTCTTGTTTTTTTTTTCAAGCTTTTTTTAGTGTCCCCTTTTTAGTTGTCTAGGGTCAAATCTGGTTAATTTTGACCAATTAGAGTCCCGATTAATTTAAAATTTTGGGGAATGTTCAAATTCCGGGACAATGCATTATGGGGAATTTTTTTTAAGAGAAAAAAAAATGGCGGCTCAAAGGGGGGAGTTTTTGGATTTTGGTCCGATTTGATTAAAAAAATTGGATGTCGGGGGTCGGGATTATACATTTTTTTTAAAAAAATTATAAATTAAGATGGCGGCTCCAAATGAGGGGGAGTTTTTTTTGATTATGGTCCATTGATTGAAGTTGGATGGGGGGGGGTTTTTTAAACGGTTGGAATTTTTTTTTTAAAATGTATAAATTAAATGGGGCCCCAAATGGAGGACGAGTTTTCTGATTAAATATTTTAGTCAAAATTGGGATGGGGGTTTTCGGTTCGAAAAATTTGAATTTTCCATCAAAATCTATAAATTCAGGTGGGGCATTTTTTGAATATGGTCGATTCTTTTTAAAATTGGTGTGTGGGAGTTTTTTGGGGGTTGGACGATTTTTCACTCAAAAAAAAAAAGAGACCTTGTAATATCTGTCTTAAGAAATGAACAGATTAAGGAACTAACTAAAAAAAGAATAAAAAAATAATAAAAAAAATTTTGAAACACAAGCTTTTATTTAAGCCGGGATTTAAAACATAAAATAAATTTAATTCATGGACAATGTTTATTTATTTTTTTTTGAATTATTTGTTTCAAACCGTTTTAAATTTTAAAAAAATTTAAACCAAAAGTTTTATACCAACCCCAAATTGTCCAATGAAATTAATTGGTACCACTTTTATGAAACTTAACAAGCTTTTTTTTTTAAAAAAATAATTTAACAAAAAAAATTAAACTTTCAGCATATTAAACTTATTTTATCATTTAAAAAAGACAAATGAAATTTTCCTTTTAAAAAATTTTTATTGTTTTTTTTATTTGAAGTAGGTTTTTTTATAAAAAAACATTCATTTGACTTTCCGTTGTTATAAATTGGGTTAAAATTTTTAGTAGTTAGAAGCAAATTTTTTTTGTAACAAAAAACAGTTTTAAAATTTTGTCTAGTTTTCATGTATTAAGTCATCAAAATTAGCACCATTTTAAAAAAAAAATGGTCCTTTTTTTAAATTTGAGTTTGAGATATGTTTCATATATGGGTTTTATGGAACATACGGGGAAACCAGATGGAAAAAAAAATTTCCAGATGCATGAACTTTTTCAAACTTCATAAAGGTTGTGCAAAAGAAGTTTTAACCAGACAATCATCTAAAAAAATACAACACCAAAATTGGGAGCAGTTTTTTTTTTAAACGAAAAAAAACCCGGTTTACACGAAAAAAATTAACAATTTGAATATCTCACATATTCTTGTTTGGAAAATTCCCCATGACTTTTATTATATCCCCTTTCCAAAGGTTCGCCCCCCCCCTGACTTTCCCCGGGGGGAACTTTTCCAATGGTTTCTTCAAAAGTGTATGAAAATCCATTATTTGAACTGAAATTTTATTCACCTAAAATTTATATGAAGAGCAGTTGAAAAGCATCATAGTTTTTTGAAACATTGAAACAGCCCGGGAATTTTCCAAAGAGTAGGAATCCATAAAAAAAGAGCAGAGACATGATTTCCAGGAGGTCACATTTTGAACATCTAATTTATGTCTTTGTGCGTTGGGGGAATTTTGGTTAGCTTCCAAAATGTTTTAGATTTTTTAAATTTTTTATAATTTTACCTTTAAAAAATTATTCTTTTAAATAATTTTTTTTAAATTACATAAATATTTTTTTTTTAAATTTACAGATGAAATGGATGAATTTTTTTTTATAAAAAAAACCGTATGTCAAAAAAAAAAAAAAAATGGAGACCAGATTTGCTCAGAAAGAATGAGGATTTCAAAATAATGTTTCTTTAAGAAAAATATAAAGTTCCTTTAATCAGGCAAAGGTTGGAGGGCCAAAAAGTTTCATAGGTTAACCCTTTGGGGACAGTGGGGGGTTATGTTATTTGATTTGTGCTCGGGGGATAAACTGATAATCCAAATAAACCAAATAACATCCCGCCTATGGTCATAACAAAAACCAATTGGGGAATTAAAAAGGGATACCTTTTTGGTGTCGTTTTAACATAATACTTACATTGTTTATTTTCCAAACATTAATTTTTAAAAGATTTTAGCCATTGTATATAAAACTTGTAATCCTGTGATTGTCTACATTTAATGAAATTTTTTTTCCTGTTGACTATTGTTTGTCCCTGAAAAAAAGTAATTCAATTAAAAACATTATTGTTTTACGAATGTGACTCTTGGGAAAATACCCTTTTTTCCCAAGGAAAAAAAACGTAACATTCTGGTGAAGACTAATCTAGGATTGAGGGGTTTTAGACAGACATGGGCTTTGAAGAAGAATCCGTCCCTTCCCCTCCTGTATGCTTGGCCGATAAAAGGAAAAAAAAACCCTTTTTTAAAAGAGTTTGGGGAAAAGAAAAGAGTTTTTTTGGGGAAAAAAAAAAGTGAGTTAAGAAGAAAAAAAGAGATATTATACAACAAAAAATTTTCAAAGTATGGAAAAAAATGACTATATATTCATCTGGGGATAATGACACTTTTTTTTTCTTTCCAAACAAAGTTCTTTGATTTTCCCCATTACATTTAAAACTTGTCGAATCCGTGATTGTTGAATTCAATGAAATTCGTTACCCGGGAATATTCTGTTGACCATTGGCCCCCCAGTGAAAAATGAGTGATTCAGTTCAAATCATTATTGTGTGTACCCCAATTTACTTTTGGGGCAAAATGATTCCCTTTTAACTGAAATGATTTTTTCTTTTTTTGAGAAAATGAATTTAAATTTTTTGGTGCAGACTAATCTGGATTAGTGAGTTATGACAGCCCGGGGCTCTTGGGATTTGAAGAAGAATACATCTTCAAAATGTTCTTTTCGTTATAAAAAAAAAAAGTAAAAGAGAACCTTTAAGGGTTGAAAAAAAAAAAAGATTTAAGAGGACAAAAAAAAGATATTATTACATCCAAAAAAATTATTCATACAGTAGGAAAAAAAAGGGGAAAATATATGGACCCCCCCCAAATTTCTCGCACCTGGGTTATATCCTCCGTTTCGGATGACACAGTCTTGATTTTCCCATGATAAATCGACGGAAGGCTATAGACAAAAAAAACAAAGACTCACCACTCCGCCATTGGTTTAAAAATGGAGATTGAAAAAAAACCCTACAAACTCACCTTTTTATTCAATCATAAACTCACCCAACATCGCCAAGATTCATAACAACAACTACCCCAAAGAGCCACAAAATCGGAATCTTCAAGCAAACTAATTTCAACCAGCACCTCCAAGAAAAAAAAAAAAAGATATCCAGAGCCAAGCATTTAGAGGCTCAAACCAAAAAAAGGAGATCAATGTAAAAAAAAGCCAGTAGATTTACAAACAACTGGACCCAGCGGAGGGCAAGCGTTCCCCCAATTGAAGGCAACAGCCAAAAGAAGATTTCTGGGAAACCCCAGCACCGGCTTTTAAAGAACGCCACCCCAAAAAATCCCTAACCCTCCAAAAACCTCCTTTCGAAAAACAATGTTTGCCTATTGTAAAAAAACCTAGGCCGACCCCTCCCGCGTTCCATCACAACGATGATGTCACCCCGGAGATATTTGAGAACCACCAGCGGGTGCCGGGAAACCAACGGTCAATATTGGGAAAAAACGGGGAACATTTGGCCAACCGCCAGAATTAAACATGGGGTTCTGTAACGGAGATAAATAGGCAACCTCAAGGGGGAGGAGTCTGAGGCCATAACGCAATACGGGCGTAGAGGAATTAGTTGAAATTTAGGGAAATAAATTAGAAAAACCGAAATTTAACGTAAAGGGCCGGGGAGATTTTAAAAATAAACAAGGATGGGGAGGGATAGTCAAAAAATAAATTGATAACCTTTTTTTCCCCCCAAAATAAAGGGCCCCTTTTTTTGGGAAGTGGAAATGGCCCTTTTTTATGCACATGTGAAAACATGAATTAGAAAGATATGTGCTAATATCACTTGGGATTTTTATTTTATTTTTCTGATGGGCAGTTTTCCATAATCCGAAAAAAGTGGTTTCATGACGCCACGTCACTAAAAGTTGATTTGGCATCGTTGTATATTGCGAATCAGGAATTGTGACGAAAGACATTTGTTATTTGATACTTTGATAGGGTTCGTTTCGTTGTTCCACGGAATAGAATATTATCAATCGCTTGTCTCTTTCAGCTCTTTCTTGCATATATCTGAAAAGAGACACAAAATGCAGAGAACTGCTGGACTGCTGAAAAATGAACAAGCTCGGCCTTGAAGTTTGGTATTGAAAATTTCGAAATTATTTTCTAATTTTAATAACTATGAAAATGTCTAAAAAGTACTATGTGCACGTTGTCTGAACCCCCAGTGAAAGTGAATCAAATTTTTGTAAAAAGGGAAATATATGCTTTTGCAGAACATTTCCAGGTGAGTACATCAAGGAACATCTTTAATTTCACTCAATCCAAGTTTGAAAATCATCGATCAGTACTGTATTTTATATCCAGTCCTAAAAAACATATTGTTCTTTGGTTCCAGCTGAAGGAAGATACTACCAATTAGGAATATGCTAGAAAAGGGACCCCAAATTTTGTTGAAGCAAGATGTCTGTCCACATATCAACCTGAAATGACATGGGTCTGACAATGTTTCATCATAAGTATATGACCTTACCAACGATGAAGAAACCCAAACCAAAAATGAAAACATCACCCTTCAGCTAGTAAAACGTGTTGAGTGACATTACATCCATGGGAAATATTTCTCGGGGTTTCGAAATAGTTCTTTCCTAGCAGTGCAAGCTGTAGTCATTATCCCGATTCACTAAAATATCACCACCCAAAAAAAAAAATTTGGGGTATATTCATCACCTTCACCCGATCCTGATTGTGAAAATACAAGGACAGCAGCCGACCATCTATTGAACTTATAGAAAAGAAGAGTAATATTATTTGGGCCCCCTGAAAATGTTTACCACTTTTGTGAAATACATTCCAAAATTGGTAAATTAAATATATGGATGTTCTGATAAGTTTAAAAAAGAATGGGTTGGGGATGTATACTCGAAATTTGGGATGACTTTGATATGAGTAAATCAAGTGTGCAAAGATTTTCACAAAACCCTGCCTTATGGAAAAATTGTTTATAAGAGTTTATATATTGGCCTGACATATCTGAAATTGAAAAAAAATTTCCACCCCTTTTCAGAGCTCTGAAAAGAAAGTTAATCAATTATTGTCTGGAAATTGAAACCCTCTGATCCTGTTCTTGTCCATGATTTTGGTCAAATAGAAAAATGCAATACTGTAAAAATTTTAATATCTGCTACTCCAAAAGGCATAATACAATTCTATTTCTGGGGCATAGGGGGGACTTAATAACAACTTTTTCGATAAGAATAATTTCTTCTATTTTGATTGATTGAAATTCAAAAATACTTTGAAAACTAGAATTTCAGTATTATGTCAAAAGTTTTCTTCATGAATGCCAATATCTTCAGAAATTTTTTTTTCCTATAGCTTTGTAAACCATAGGGAAAATTTTTTACCATAGAAAATAAGCCTGTATTTTTAAAAAAAAAAAGATTAGTATCCCTCAACAAAGAATTGGAAATAAGTAAATAATTTTGCAAAAATTTAAGAAATTTGTATGAACATACTAAGTCTATTCATTTTAAATTATTGTTCTTAGTTAAAAGTTGGGCAACTTTCTGTCATGGTTCTTAGTTCTGTACTAGGGTTCCATAAACTCATTGATTTGCTAGTGTTGAATCCTTAGTTATTAGTTCACTTAGTTCTTGGAACGCGCATGAACAAAGCATAAAAATAAAAAAAAGGAGTAATATCAAATCCACCCTTGGCAAATTTTCCAACCTGCTTTTACTAAGCCTTGTTTCATTATAAACACAACCCAAAACGTTATGATATTGAGAAATTAATAAGTTGATAAAAAAAAAACATTAACCCAAAAAGTCAATTGATTTTATGGAACTGTCTTTTTTATTTGCGGTGGCCAATGGTCGCTCTTCATCAAAAAGGGAAAGGCCGCTCAGAAACTTTTGAATGTTTTAAAAAAAGAAAACCGTTTTTTGAAATGGGTTTTGTTGATGAGTCTATCAATAAACAGTGTTCAATTATATTAATGGGTATATCGCATGAGCTATATTTTGACAAGAACAGTAATGCGTGTTTCTGAACGGGATTATGGAGGGGTAGTTTTTGATGAACGGACGCACGGTACACTTTGAAAAGAATATCTTTTAGAAAAAAAAATATATGATGGCATTCAAGTCAATTGGACGTTCATATGAAATATAATCGACCATATAAGTTTTGGAATTTTTTTTTTGAAATGTAAAGGTCCATTGTGGGAATATAAACTGATACACTGTTCGGGAAAAGACAAAAAAAGACTGGTGGGCCTGGAAAAGAATTCAAGAAAATGAATTTTTCAAACTGATAAACTTTTCGGTGAAATAGACTGATACCGCCAAAGACAAAATGTTCAAGAAAGCCTTTTGGTTTGAAGGTAGCGGGAAATTGAAAACGGAATTGGAGGAAAAGGGGAAATGGAAACAACGGTAAAAAGCAAGTACTCCAGGAAAGACTTTTCAGAAGGACTTTACAAGAAGGTGAGGACCAACATTTTGATTCAAGTTCCGAGGTGATTTGAGTCCGATAATAGAATCCTTGAAAGAAGAGCTGCAACAAAACCAGAAATCTGGAAGAAAAGTTTGGGAAATTCTAGAAATCTGGAAGGGGAAACTTTTAAGAAAATTCTAGAAATCTGAAGAGAAGCTTGAAGAAAATTCTAGAAATCTGGAAGAGAAGCTTCAAGAAAATTCTAGAAATCTGAAGAGAAGCTTTTAGAAAATTCAAGAAGCCTGGAAGAAAAATGCAAGAAGCCTGGAAGAGAAGTTCCTGGAAAACACAGAGGCCTAAAAAAGAATTGTGGTGTGGCTAATTTTCTAGAAGAAAGAATGGGAACCGTTGAGACAGAGATAGATAAAATTAGGGAGCAAATGAACACGGAGGTAGATAAAATCAAAGATGGGGTCGAGGCAGAAATAGACAAAATAAAGGAAACGATCAGTAAGCTGGAAAACGAATTAATAGTCGCCCTCCACAGAGATGGTTAACGAAATGCACATGTTGGACTTGAGTTTGAACTTGATAAAGTTCAAGAGGGTATACAAGATGTCAAGGTCATTTCTGAAATAGGGAAGCTTTCCATGAAGCCTTCAATTCGACGGAAAACTCCATGGGAAAATTACCGCCGACAGTTTGAAGCAGCGGCCAAAGCAAATGGATGGAATGCAGGGGAAAGAGCTGTAGCACTAAGACTTGCATTACGTGGAGAAGCAATGAATATTCTACAAACTCTACCAAGAACAGGAGGACTATGATCAGCTGATTAAACATCTAGAATTACGATATGGCAGGCCCATTTGGAACACGATACCACTCCCAACTGAAAATCGCTGCCAGAAATCGGGCGAATCCTTACAAGAATTCGAAGCTGACATTACACGCTTGGTTCGCTCAGCATATCCAGCCACACGGAAAATGTAATGGAGCCGATTAGCGGTTCAGGCATTCTTGATAGACTCCGTGACTAAGAAACCAGACAAGCGTGACACTAGCTCGTCCAACACATCTCGAAAGCGACTGGCACGCTTTGGAATTTGAGGCAGCAAAACAATCCTGCAAAACCAAAGTAAAGTCCGAATGATTGAGGAAGACTCACAGGAGCCTGCTAATTTGGAAGCTGCCATAAGGAAAGTGATGAAGGAAGTGTTGCCTGAGAAAAGACAGATAAGATGCTGGAATTGTGGCAAAATTGGACATGTGCGTAGCAAATGTCCAACATTCATCGACTCGATGCAGGAAAACCAAAGAAGTTCGACGAAGGGCAATCGTCGGCATGTGTCCGCAAGCCCCGGTTAACAACGCATATGTCGCTATCCTTCAACGACAGAACAAAGGTGTCTTCGTAGACGGTCTCTATCAATAACGAGCCTTGCACCATGCTGCTAGATACAGGTGCGACTAGGACAATTCTCGGCCTTCCTTTGCCAGAACACCGAACGGATTGAACGACAACTTGAAGCTACGCACAGCAACAGGGGAGCCAGCTACTGTATATGGCAGCTACCAATTGAAATTATTTTGGGCAGCACTAAAGTGAAACATCAGGCACTTGTAGCGGACATCGAAGGCGATGCAATCATCGGAATGGACATTATGAATTCAGAGGGTTTGAATTAGATTTCAAGACGGCGGCCCTCACGGTCAACGGAGAAGAGCTGGTGCTTCATGGGAGAAGTGAAGAGTTGATCCGTGGTTGTTGGCTGAAGATGGCGATCCTGAGAGGGCTGAAACCATTCTGGAGGCTCGCCTGGACGAGTGCGAGCAGTGGAGCGGGTGATGTTCGAGCACAAACTTCATGATGAGAAAATTGGAGCGAGGGATTGCACTAGGAAGACCTTGTTGCGGCTGACAAATTTGTGCCGGTAAGGGTCATGAATGTCAATTATTTTCCAGTGACCTTGAAGAAAGGAACAATATTGGGGCACTGCTCGCCAGTTTCCTCAGTGATCCGGAGTGTACAGAGTACGATTAGCCAACCAACAACTTGCCCACAGAACTAGAAAATTAGTTGTCACCTCTTCCAAAGACATAAAACCAGCTCAACAGCCCAAACTAAGAGATTTAGTCAAAAAGTACCAAGACATCTTCGACACCGACAAGGAAAAGGGGTCAACTAATGTGGTCCAACACAAGATTGATACTGGGGTGCCCGACCGACCGCAATCAGCAAGAAGACTTCCTCTGCCAAGAAGGAAGAGGCTGACAAAATAGTCAGCATATGGGAAAAGAAGGATTATGTAAACCATCTGACAGTCCCTGGTCCTCTCCAGTCATACTGGTGAAGAAAGGATGGATCGACGCCTTTTGTGTAGACTATCGCCAACTTAATAATGTCAAGAAGAAGGACAGTTACCCTCTCCGAGAATAGATGACACCCTAGACACGCTAGCTGGTTCCACGATTTTCCGACCATTGATCTGAAGAGTGGATACTCGGCAAGTAGAACTGGCTCAGGAAGATCGAGAAAAGACTGCTTTACCATCGGCTCAGGATTGTGGCAGTTCACCGTTATGCCATTCGGCTCTGTAATGCTCCCGCCACATTCGAAAGATTGATGGAGACAGTGCTGAAGGTACTCTCATGGAACACGGTCTAGTGTATCTCGACGACATTATTGTGGTCGGCAGATCGTTCGAGGACCACGGAAAACTTGGAGGAAGTATTCCGCGACTGAGGAACTCCCGGATTGAAGCTGAGCCCTAAGAAATGCCATCTGTTCCAAAGAAGCGATACCCTGCCACGTGTTCTGGGGAAGGAGTAGCAGTGGATGACCAGAAGATCAAAGCTGTTAGGATTGGCCCATCCCAAAAGACATTCACCAACTTCGAAGTTTCCTTGGTTTATGACATACATCGCCGATATGTGCTGGGATTCAACATCGCTAAACCACTGACCAGGCTCACGGAAGGCCAAACAAAGTTCCAGTGATCCTAAGAATGTCAAGACTCATTCAGGAAGCTGAAAGGAGCTTTGATCAACGCACCTATACTGAGCTATCCCTTACCCAAAGGGAAATTCATTTTGGATATGGACGCCAGCAACGGGGACTTGAGCTGTCCTATCTCAGATCCAGGAGGGACAGGAGAAGGTCATTGGTTATTTCAGCAAGACGCTTTAGCAAACCAGAGCGAATTACTGAGTCACCAGGCAGAGCTGCTGAGCTGTTGTAAAGGAGTGGAGCACTTCTACAAGCAGCAGTATGGAAGAAGATTCCTGTTGAGAACTGACCATGCAGTACACGGTCAACAGGTCAAACTCCTGCTAGTATTATAATGGGCCGAGAACTGCGACTGCCTTGTGACCTGAAGTTTGGGATACCGCCAGGACAAGACACTCGGAGAGGACTACGCCAGCAAACTTCGCAGAGAATGGACGACATCCACCTAACGAGCCCCGGTTGAACATCCAGAGTGCCAGCCGATAAAATGAAGAAGACCTATGACATCAAGGCCGAGCTGGAGGATTTAAGGTTGATGACCTGGTTTGGCTGTACAACCCCAAACGCCGTCGGAGACTATCACCAAAGGCGGAACTCGTGGGAAGGCCCGTATAAAATCGTGAAAAGGATAAACGACCTTGTGTACGAATCCGGAAGCCACCCCGAGGGAAACCAAGGGTCGTTCATTTCAACAGGTTGGCCCCTTACGCTGGAAACCATGACCAAGTTCGCGACCCTCAGGCCACCGGAGGATGATATGACGTTTGAGAAGTTTATGTCCTTGTATTCAAACGGGCAGAAAGTTCTACATGGGGTTACTAGAGAGGAGTCAGAGACCTTTCGAGGTGCCTGCTGACTACGACTAGCACACTGTGTGGCAGAAGATCTTCGAATGTCCAGGGCATCGCCGAGTGTTCTCCAAGAAATTTGGTCAACTCCAAACACTCGGGTAGCAAATCCAGAAGTTGGTGGGGTGCTACAGTTGAAGAAAGGCCAGAGAAACATCTACTACCCTAGTTACCAAGAGGCATTCCCAAGATAAACCGGCCCATGAAGATGTCTGGAAGAGTCTCACCAAACTTAGAGATATTATGGTGGACCAGAATCTGGTGGATCTAGCAATTCCAAAATTGTCCTGTGGTATTGATGGGTTGGACTGGAGAGTCATAGAAGTATGCTGGAGGCATATTCTAGATCCAGCGGCCAAGATTTTGGTTTGTTGTAACCTTCCATGACCGGTCATGAAGACCGGGAGTGTTACTTCCATCGAACTTCACGGTGCAAATATGGGGAGTCATGCAGATATCGCCATACTCCAAGGATGACATTTGGGACGAAATGTCTTTAAGAAGGGGGCAATGTAACGAACCTAGGCCGGACCTGTCGCCTCACGCGTTGCCATCGACAACGATGATGTCATCCCCGGAGATATTCGAGAACCATCCAGTCGCGCTGCCGCGGAAACCAAAGGTCAATATTGGAAATAACTGGAACATGCTGTTCGCCAACCGCCAGAATTGGAAACATCGAGAATTCTGTAACGGAGATAAATAGGCAATCCTCAAGAGGGAGAGGCAGTCTGAGCAGCCGATAACGTCGAGCGATACAGTGGCGTAGTTAGTAATATGAATTAGTTGTAAATTTAAGTGTGAAATAAATTAGTAAAACCAAGTTAAGTTTATTTATGTTACACTATTGAAGATCGCCTGGACTATCTCTTCCACAGATTATGTTCAAAGGCCAAAAATGTAGAACTACTGGTGAAGTTTTCAATGAGAAGAAACCCAGAAGTGCAACCCTTACATCGATACCCGCACACTACCACCCTTGAGAGAATACAAGAACATTAATAAAACCATTTTTTTTTTTTTATGAAAGTAGATCTGGATAACAGTTTATAATGTCACATAATAACATCAATTTATATAAATTGTAGGCGAGTAGTTTGCGTCAACACATGTTCACCTCCTACAAGAGATGAAGATGGGTTGCGGAAACTTAGGTGGCTACCTCCAAGTGGTATCGCTGGATAACGGGGTTGACAAGGAAAATCCAGTGGGAATGACCAGAAATGGTCAAAACCTGCGGATCTCTAAGTCAATCTCAAACCAAATGCCACCACAACATGGCTTAATCCAAGGCGTTAACTAATTCCGTCGAGGGATGGATGATACCTGAGCCAGTCAGGTATCACAACGGAGCCTCTGGGATACATGGCGACCTCCCAGAGTAATCTGCCTTACACCCGCTGAGGGGCACCGCAGGTGTGGACGACTTTCCCCATGACCGTGGGAACGTAAATGGAAACCACACAGAAAACAACCCTGGGGAACTTCCAGTTGAAGAAGACCCAACACCGATAGCGGGTATGGAAGTCGAGGAGATTCCAGTTGAATCACACTTGGCACCAGAAACCGTAAAACCCAACCGAGGAGGGATCAGCAGATGGTCGAACACCTACTGAGAAACTCCCGAAACAGAGTGGATTCCAAAGCCATTTGGTAAAATGGAAACTAAAAGATTCTTCAGCTCATCAAAACCCAGGACATGGGGATAGATACTGAAGAATGGTTTATCATCAAGAGACAAGAGGAGGCCTCGGTCTAACTCTTGTCTTTCATCTTCGACTGTGACGCCTCTAAGTAGTAGGCTTACACAGAACCTTTGGAAGATCAGCCCGAAACAGGCATGAACTGAAGAACCTTATCAACAGGCTTCTTAACCTAATTAAAGGCACAAACCTGTTTGAATGAGGAACCACTGACGACAGAGTGATACAATAGACCCCAGCTGGTCGCAGTGTCAAGGGAAGCTAAGTGCCAACCCTGTCTCTGGCTCGTCAGCTTCCAACCAACCAACCAACCAACCATATAAATTGTAACAATAGGCTGAAGGACTTCGGTCAATAGCCTGTTGAATTGAATTTATTTCGTTCAATAAAGTTCCTGTATTATTATTATATATGTGTATCTAGGTGATAATGACACATTTTCACACCATCTTGTTTGTTTTAAATGAAATAAAAAAATGATATCGTCTTAAGATTTAAATATACCACTTCACTAGAGTCTTGAAATGAATAACACTACACAAAAAAAAACTGGAAAATTGTACCAAATGGAAATATTTTCAGAAAAACTCCGAACACAAGTGTATAACCTCTGAGAAAACAGACAAACAATGTACGTATGTCTGGTTTGAATTTTTGCCACTCTGGCGCTGGCATCTAATTTTGAATTCCCAATAGAATCAACCGGGTCTAATGACAGCTTGCGCCGACTTTCGCCAGGATAAATGAATATTACTGAATCACTTTTCTCTTTAAAATGATTCAGTGCAAATCCCGCAAGAATAAAAAATTATGTTGTACAGCAGAAAATGCCTTTTGGTGCATCACATAAATATCTAGGGTCATACCATTCTTAAAACTTTAGCAACCTGTAGTTCAAAAGTTTAGACCTTTAGGACATATGTTCATATGAAGTTTTTTTTCAAAATGGACCCAATAATAACCTTAAATATTAGCATGTTATTAAGAAACACCCTGTATAATTCACGTCCACTAAACATTAAAAATCCGAGTTAAAATTCTCATGATAAAAATACTTGATCCATACTACAAATTGACAAAATTGTTTATTTTTAAATTTTATATTGAAAAATGATAGCTTCCTTTGTCTTGCTGAAATGTCACTGATATTGATGTTTCTATATACAGGGTGTAATCTTACCTCTTGCACACCCTTGAATGACGAGTATATAATGGCATTTTATATCAAATTACAGTGGTTAAAAATCTGAAAAAAAAAACATGTGTTCTTTGTAAAAAACGACAAAATGTTGGGTAGCGCCACCCGCCTAATTTCAGGTGACCTACTCACAGGTAAACTTTGGCAATTGCCGAATGCAATAAACATTTCAACATTTAACTAGACATTTGAAATAGAATATTGAATGTTAAATGCGATGAGTGATTCATCTCGTCTTCTACTCTTCATAATATGCACGGAACAGCTCGGTGTTTGGTTTTAAGAGTACTGTTTTCTGATCGGTTGCTAATTACGATCTTTTATTCACCAGCCAATCAGAAAACACTAGTAGTAACTAACTTTTGTTCGTAAACCATGCATGCGAGAATCTTGCTTGGCAACAGTGTTCAGTTCACCTGATATCTGAATCATTACAATTTACAATGGCCGTGATTTTTCAAAACAATATGCAATTGCAAATGTTTCCCTTTTCAATAGTGTTTGTCATTTGTTTCTTACCAGTGATAATTATGATAAGTGCCTCAAAGCAGAGTATGAAGTTAAACTAGTTCTTACTATCACCAGTTTGGATATAAAAGGAAAATTTTAATTTTAAAAAAATTTTTAAATTATTTTTTTCAGATTTTCAACCACTGTAATTTGTTATAAAATGGCATTATACACTCGTCATTCACGGATGTGCAAGAGGTTAGATTACACCCTGTATAATCTTCATTTTCCATTTATTCAGTTGGTATGATCACATACTGAGTGGCCACTTTTTTAATGGGATTGTATTGGTAACTTTTAAACCATAAGAGTTAGAAGGTCGGTCAAATGGAGAAAAGTTGCATTCATAGAAGCATTGTCAAGCAGTTCAAACAAATCGAGATTATCAGGGCCGGTTATTGAGATATCATAAGAAAAGTAAATTCTGTCATTTTGATTTTTCTTTTTTTTCCCACTTTATTTCGAATATTATCAAAAAATGTCACAGGAGTTTTTTATTCGACAGTAAATTATCCTCAATTTGACATAATCAGATTTCGTATCCAACGTTTTCGGCTTGGGCCACCCTCAACCTCATTTTTTTCAATACGGACCTGCGTATTTTATGACACTTTTCGAAATAACTTTTAACGCTGAATTCAACGATATATCATACAATGTCATTCAAAGTTGATTTTCAGGTGATTTTTGACCCTTATCCAAATTTCTTTGGGTCGGATCTGTATTACATTTAGGTACCTTTAGTTTAATTAACAACATGCAATACATTTCGATAAGAAAATCAACTTACTCATCTTCAACTGAATGGAACGTAACAGAATCAAAGCAAGAAACAAGTAATAATTATTTACAAATTTCAAGAGGTGAAAAAACTAATTCATTATAATTAAACGAAACTATCATTTAATGAAAGAAAAATCAAATGATTATTCGAAAGTAAATGATGAACATTGAAGCAGTAAGTGTTCGAAATGTCCACCATTTTGTAAAATGCACTTTGCGGTTCTGGAACCCATACTTCTTATACATTTGCTTATTTCGTCTCCTTGAATACCTTCCAATACATTCTCAATCTCAATGAGATATTCCCACAAATAAAAATCCAGCGGATTCAAATCCGGAGATCTGGCAGGCCATGCTACTGGACCTCTTGTTCCAATCCATGAATCGGGAAAAGTTCGATTTAGATAGTCTTTGACTATTCTTGAGTTGTGTGGACCACATCCGTCTTGTTGGAACCATGGACTATTACGCCGATACCGTATAGGAAGATCTTCCAACATTTCTTCTATAATTTCTACATATTTTGCTCTGGTTAGGTTGCCGTCAATAAAATAGGGTCCCAGTAATTTATTATTCAACAAACCGCACCATATGTTCAAAGAAAAACGATATTGATGTCTAACTTCATGAATTAAGTGAGGATTTTCTGTGGCATAAAAATGTTTGTTCCTCCCATTGAACATGCCAGAATTTGTGAATGTCGTCCTCCCATTGACATGCCAGAATTTGTGAATGTCGCTTGTCTCCCAAATGATATTGTGCAAAATTGTTGTTATTCCGACCTTCGTTGAAACCAATTACAGAATTGCAACCTTCTCTCAGGATCATTGCGATATAGTTTTCAGGCTTGGTATTTATAGTCATGGTATCCGTGTCTCTTGAGTATTTTATTAACAGCACTTTTGATAAATTGCATTCACATGGCCATAGTTCTCGATCCTATTCCTGGATTCATTCGAATTTGGGCCAGAACATTGATGTCATTGATAGGCTCGTGTTCGTTATACATAATGACTCTAGGTTTGATGAATGAATTATGTGCAAGTAACGTTTTAGATGAACGTCGAAACATTTCAATATTTGGTGTTGTTCTTTCAGGATATAATTCACCATACCTTTGTTGTGCTTTGAACGAATTTCTATCTAGTTTTATGTACACTTCGTACATATCTCTCTTCTCTTCATTTGTGTATCTTACCATATTGAATAAGTTAAATTGAAATTACTCAGAAAAGTATTTAATGACAAGTTCTTGTGACACAATAATAAACTAAGTGACAAATAATATGACATTTCTTGTTATGTTCTTTTTATCCACGCCTACTACTTGAAAATAATACATTCAATAAACCTAGAGTTGTGTGTATGTAAGAAAACAAGTCTATCAACATATCAATGTTCTGACCCAAATTCAATTGAACCCAGAAAAAAAATCGAGAACTGTGGCCAGTGAATGCAATTTATCAAAACTGCTGTTAATAAAATAGTCAAGAGAGCGAATACAATGATTTTAAATTTGAATACCAAGCCTTGCAAAAATTATATCGTAATGATCTCAAAATAAAGTTCGATTCTGTAATTTGTTTCAACGGAACAAATGACAAATCCAACAATAATGATTCCTCGCGAGAAGATTGAGAATGTATTGGAAGGTATTCAAGGAGACGAAATAAGCAAATGTATAAGAAGTATGGGTTCCAGAACCGCAAAGTGCATTTTACAAAATGGTGGACATTTCGAACACTTACTTCATTAATGTTCATCATTTACTTTCGAATAATCATTTGATTTTTCTTTCATTAAATGATAGTTTCGTTTAATTATTACGAATTAGGTTTTTCACCTCTTGAAATTTGTAAATAATTATTACTTGTTTCTTGCTTTGATTCTGTTACGTTCCATTCAGTTGAAGATGAGTAAGTTGATTTTCTCATCGAAATGTATTGCATGTTATTATTTAAACTAAAGGTACCTAAATGTAATACAGATCCGACCCAAAGAAATTTGGATAAGGGTCAAAATCACCTGAAAATCAACTTTGAATGACATTGTACGATATATCGTTGAATTCAGCGTTAAAAGTTATTTCGAAAAGTGTCATAAAATATGCAGGTCCGTATTGAAAAAAATTAGGTTGAGGGTGGCCCAGAGCGTACGAAACGTTGGATACGAAATCTGATTATGTCAAATTGAGGATAATTCACTGTCGAATAAAAAACTCCTGTGACATTTTTTGATAATATTCGAAATAAAGTGGGAAAAAAAGAAAAATCAAAATGACAGAATTTACTTTTCTTATGATATCTTAATAACCGGGCCTGATAATCTCGATTTGTTTGAACTGCTTGACAATGCTTCTATGAATGCAACTTTTTCTCCATTTGACCGACCTTCTAACTCTTATGGTTTAAAAGTTACCAAAACAATCCCATTTAAAAAGTGGCCACTCTGTATATTTGATTATTGATCTTTATAAACATATGAAATTTATTGAAATTGGTATATTTTAGATTGATAATAATTTTTAGAGGTTATAATTCTTTCCAATCATTATATCAAATGATAACATTAATTGGTCTTTCCAATTTGTGTTTTTTAATGAATGTATGTAGTTTGATCATTGATTTGCAAGCAGAAGAGCCACTGCATAATTGAAATTCAATACTCACTTGAAATGTAAATTTTTGAAAGAAAAATTTGTCTCCACAATGCCTGTCGTTTTCACTCGTGTGCGTAAAACGTCCTGTTGAGAAGGTATATAGTTCGGTTGTGAGATTCTATCCAAGGCATTCAGATAATAGGCAGCAGAGTCATTCAACTGGTACTCTCTTGATCTGGCAAAACACAATTGTACGCCAGGGTCCTGCCACAGTTTCTTCATCAACATTACTAATTCAGGTGTCAGTTCCCCCTCTTCTGCTGCACTAGCATAAGTGAAGAATTGTCTGGCTATATCCTGAAAGGTAATGAATGGTCATGTTACAAAGTGTTTTTTTTTCTCTTGAATTTGGGCCTCTAAAAATATACAGGGTCCTACAACTGTGTTGTGGTACTTTATAGCTTCTTAATGGCTCAACTTTTGTTCGAATGCAGGAATATTCATCCCATGAAGGAGCATTTTTGTATATTTCCTAGTATACAGCATGTTCCAGAAAAATATACTTACAAACCAAAGTTAGTTTTACTAATGAAACAACCCTTATATTAATGTGTAGTTAAATAGAGATAACCTTGACCATTCCTAGAATACCAGAAAAAGGGTAGTAATTCAATAACCTAGATTTCTACCTAATAGGTTCGTTGAAAAACTTTAGTATTTTTTCTTGCGAACCAAAAGAAACGAAATATGGTACAGTTATTCATATCCGACAAATAATTGAAATAGTATAATTTTTTATACTGAAGATTCAGAACGCAAATTGAATTTTTTCAAATAGCAACTACTGCAAAACTATAGCTATGACCACCATTATTTATGGCAGTGAAACATGGATAACAACAAAAAAGTAGAGAATAAATCAATAAATGATTTATTCAGAAAGTTCAAGGATATATAGACATAATATGAGAATTAAACAATTTTAACATCAACCAACATAACAGAAATAACTTCACCTGGAAATTAAAACAAAATTATTTGTTCTTAAAGAGCCAATAAGTAAATTTGCCCCGATACTCTACTACTACTTTTGGAATAAAAAATTTGAAGTTATATGAAAAAAAAAATTTGTCAGTAACATACCGTTTGGATAATTGATTATCTAAGATATTGCCCAACATAAAAAAAATTAACTTCGCCTGTTTCCTTCTTTGAGCCTTGAGGAAACATAAATTATTGCTGAAAGTATTATTCGCATCTCATTGACAAATCAATCTCTCTGTATTTCGAAAAAGAATTGAGGAATGTGGGAATAAAGGCGATGGATTTATTGAATAAATTAATATTACAGATGTGAATATATTGTATTTCACGGAAATTAATTCAATTATTTTTAAATTAGGAACTAATTGTTTGTTTGGTTACTTTTATATTTTTATCTCTTATGACTAATATACCTACTTTAAGAAGACACAAAAAATAAGATAATGACAAAATAGGCAGAGGGGTTTCAAAATTTTATTTTCAATAAGTTTATTTTTCCAAACATCTTTTCACAATAATATTTTGTTGTATCTCTTACAAAGGATACATTTTAATAGTTTTTCCTAAATGGATTGATTTATTATCTGAAACTAAAATTGGACCATACATACAATTCGAACCAAGCAAGGCTGAACTTTAGAAATTCATTCAATTATTCTCTTCTTACAGGACCTTTGCAGTAATTATTTACTATATATTATCAAACACTTTTGAATACAGAAATGCAATAAGTCAAATTACCTGACATTCCATTTGAAAGGTAATTATAAACAGTCATTAGTGATGATGTCAGTGAGCTCAGGCTCAGTTATTTTAAATTTTTATGTTCAGAAGTTTTTGTAAAGCCCCTAGTCAACAAGTCTTCTTCAAGGCCCTTAAAAATGTCTAGGTGTTTAAATTTTTTGCATTCCAAAATTGATATAATTTTCTTGTCCAAAAATATTTGGAGAAACGCACTGGTTTCTTCATCTGTCCAATTAATACCTTTGGACAATTTTCGAGGTAATGATGCGGAAACTAAGGTTAGGAATCACAAAACATATTTTTCACTAACACTCTCTCGCTCTCTTTTTTATGGCTATTGTTTCCATTCGGTTCATTCAGCCAGTGCGTTAACCACGACAGAACGCTTAGCAATCTTTCAAACCAAAATTTACAGTCCCGGTTGGTAGAGCTCATCCAGTATTGAAACGACCACTTTGGCCTTCCCCCACCTAATAACCAATTTTTGTCGAAGATACCGGAACCATTGTCTAACTATGGCTATTAATAGAAATTCCATAGGCGTACCAAATTATTTGGTATAGGCGATTCACGAGACGTAGAGAACTTACACTCCTATAACTTTCTTAACTCTCCTATTTCTTTTTCCGCTACTGAATAGTACTTACCACTGGGCATTTTGGCAATGTAACGAGTAAACTATTGCAAAGTTGAATAAATAACTGCACTACCTATTTATTAATTAAACCTTTCAAACGCTGCATGCCAAGACACTGGTGAAGATTCGCCGTAGCCCAGCAAATCGTGTCCACTCGTGTTTTCCCCCTCTCTACCTACCAAACGGTTGTTTCAATACTGGATGAGCTCTAAAACTTATCATACTGTTAACACCATCTCAGTCAACTTAGTATTATAGTCTGGTACACAACAAATTTCGGTACCAAACCAAGCTAGATACTTGACCAAGTGCACAGTTTATACCACACTGACTAACAGAATTTGCTTGGAATATAATCATTAGTCAGCATACCAAGACACGGTATAAACGTGGCCTGTATGCCAAACCCTTTCAAATCATGGAATTAAATTTAGAGAATTTATTGTGTTAAGTGTAACTAAAAATATTGATATTGACCCCTTTCTAAATTTATATATATATATATATATATATTTATAATGTAATTCTCTATATGTCTATAAACAATAGCTTTATCTTGAATAAACATGTTACCTAATTAAATGCATTATGAAGAAATTAACATGAGATTATTCATACATCTCCCATCATGATTCACCAGATAAAACATCCAGTACCTACTGATCTTAATGGGTTTATAAGAATATCAGGAACAGAAATATTTACATTAGCAAAACAATTTCCAGTTGAAGTTCGGTAATTAGATATCTAGGTAAAAAGTAAATAATTTTCAGTTAATCGATTATCCAGGCAAAAGGAGATTAGAAGTGAGGTAATGATCTAAATAGGCCCAAATACATATATCTTATCCAAACAATAAAAAAGTATCTATTACATGGTTCATTTTTATGTACTTACTGTTCGACTAGGATCTGCAAAATCTATTCTCAACAGTCCCATTGCACGAATAATTGCCATTAAACTTTGTATGGTATTACTATAAACAACAGGCCTATATTGCTCACATTCTTCTGTGGAATATCCAAATTCATGAATTATTTTCATCTGCTTCACTATAGTGCTTTTACCAGATTCTCCAGCCCCTAAAAGCGTAGAATATAATCTGACTGAAATATTCCTGGAATTTGAATAACAATTGTCTTACCAAGGAGTAAAAGCTTAACTTCACTGGCTGCTCTTTCTCCAGCTGCTCTAAGATCTTTATCAATTTTTTTAGATCTGGCCAAAGCCAATGCCTTTTCTCCCGTTGTACTAACCGCACAACCCATGTTGTTTTTTAAATCTCTTTTATCCAAACACTTGTTGCTATTCTACTCTAAACACAAATCGGCTCCACCCGCTACGAAAAAACATTCGACACCGTCGGTTGAAATAGTTAGGAAGTCACCAACTTCAGATAACATTATAAAACTAAATACTCCATAGTGATAGCTAAACATAAACATCGATGTCTAAAGCCGCGTACAGACCGAGATTCCAACGCAAACCAAGGCACATTTGCTCAGCGTTGGAGCCGGTGTGTATGGCGCGATCGAACACTACCTAACCCAAGCTTGGCGTTCGCTCCTCGAGCGGTACGTCAAAGAATGTTTGATTTGGTCTGGACGGGATTTGTTGCTTGCTTGTTTTCGTGGAGTGGTTTTCGGCATTTTATCAATTTAGTTGAGCCGCGTACTTGGTGGGCGTATTGTTGTGATCGTCTAGTAAAATTATTTTGATTTTGTATTGAAACAATATGAAGTGGACTGAAGACTAAATTTGTATTCTGATTTTCAGCTTTACGAGAAGTAATGTATTAAAAATATCGGGTGTCATTCTGCAAAAATTTCTAAAATGTCCACTATCTTCACTTTTAAGTTTTTCTAATAGGCCATTTCTACTGTACAAAAGTCTATTTAAATGGTGTTGTCAGCCACCAACGCCTAGGTTGCCGTTGCTTCTTTTTATTTTTAATTACAGAATGTACTGCACTGGCTAATAATAAATCTTTCTCGTCGCTCGACATTTCCACTAGCACTAGTCGCACCGAACTCAAATCTAACTTTTGGTATGGACCACAGACCTCATAAAAGAAGTAGATATAACATGGCCGCTCTTCCAATGATTACAAAATAGCCCCTTTGCCATGGCTGACATGAGACTCCACTTCAAGTTGGTACCCCTGATTTTTAGTTGTCTGTACCTTTTTAATAAAAGGAACGAAACGAGATAAGAGATTCTATTCACGATTTGACATAAAACGGTGTCAAAACTTGATTGCCGTTCAGAGTTCAGGGCAGGTTTTCCATTTTTCAGTGATGTGCGAGTTTATTATTAAGTAGCACTGAACTGATAGATTCACAATGTATCGTATTCAGGCTCACACATTTACGAGAAGCAAAATGGAGATTGAATGATAAATGAAAATGAATGATGGGCCAAAATTAAAGAGAGACCAACTCTGATATGGGAGTCCAATTGGCGGCGCCCTATAGGGTTCCATTTTGATATCTCCATGTGGTATCTACCTCTTTCATGAGGTCTGTGGTATGGACGTACGCCTTCCAACGCCAAACCGCTAGCCCAACGGACAAATGCTTGAGTTCGGTTGATCGGCGTTGGAAACTACACCTCGTCTACACTGGTGTAAATCCAATCAGCAAACGAATACTAAAATCGAGTGTAAATTACACCCAGTGTAGTGAAGTGCTACACTTCCTATGCAAACGAAAGGATCTACTATCGGAGTTTTTTCATGTCTTTATTGATCATTAAGTGATTTTAATATTACTTAAACGTTAAATGAGTGTACTGTTAATAGTTTAGTGTAAAAAGATATTCTTTATATTAGTTTGCAGTTTCCAAAAGTGATATTCCATAACCTCTATTTATAGACCTTCTAGGGCCCTATCTTTTCCGCGCTAAATTTTCGATTGCTATACTGTTTTTATCGTCTGTTTAAGCTCCGGTGGAAATTTCGGGAAGATACTGGTTGATCTCATATTCTTAACCTTTACCGAAAAAAAACAAGAAGGACCACTCACCAGAAATCATTTGTAACATAGATGCAAGAACTAGTGAATGCGATCAATGTTACCAAAATTATTTCTGGTGAGTGGTCCTTCTTGGAAAACATTTTCATTCATTTACACGAGTTCTTAAAACACGTAGAATGCCGTGGGGGACCAATGATGTCCACCACTTGAGATGATTTTATTTTTCCACACTGGCCGTGGTGGGTCAAGGGTCAAAGTTGCCCACCATACCTCTTCAAAGTTCAGGCCGCGGTGTATCACAGTAGTCCACCAGAGCCATGCTAAATATATAGGGAGTGATTTAGAATGCTTTTAGCAATATCTTAGTGCAGTTGGTTTTCGCGCTGGTGCTCCACCATAGCCGAAATTTAAGTACCATATAATTTTGAAGTTTTCTAACCACTTAAAATTTATTTTATGATCTGAATTAAACAATATAGGCAAAAAACACAAATCGTTAATTTGAAAATATGTTTATTCAATCTTAGCAGGTAGAATACTATTCAAAACAATATAAATACAAAAAAAAAGTTGAAAAAACATTTTGGGCAAGCAACTATATTTCCAATTTTGAAGAATGAGTTTCAAAAAAGCAATCTAGACACGAATGCTTTTTACATATGTCCAGGCCTGACGAGAGGGCGGGGAAGCCGGGACAAATTCCCGGGGCCCGGGTCACAAAGGGGGCCCGGAGCTCGGACCACTAAGTTGTGCAAACTATAACCATAAAGTATGTTTCACAACGTAACGGGCTATTCCGACTTCCAACTCTTTATACACAACGCAAAGGGTTGGTTAAAGTTCTACCGCGCAGCTCCGTGACTCAGCTCTCTCAGTCTTTGTTTTACTTGTTTTTATTTTTAATATAATACATGTTTATTTTGATTTCAAAGCATTTTCATTCAATGATCAGATCATCAAGCCTTTCATTTTTTTTAAATCAGGAGTATTATGGGTGAGTAAAAGGTTTATCATTTAAGCGGGCCCGAAACATATAGCTATCCCGGGGCCCGCAGTAGCTCGCGGGCCCGAAACATATAGCTATCCCGGGGCCCGCACTAGCTCTCGGCGGCCCTGCATATGTCGCAATGGTATTTTGTTTAATTTTCTGCAAGTTTTCTTCCCATTTTCTTTGTAACAATCAGAATACATCAACGGTTTATGTCACTGTGGCCGCGGTGGATTAACGCTGTCCAACACGTTTTTAATGTTTTTTTTTCTACAACTGAATGAATTTTAAAGCAACTGGTGATGATATGTTGTATGTATGATCATTTTTAATGAAAATCAACAACAAAAATTATTGGCCATTATGAACCGTCAAATTACCTTTCCATGCCGCCATACTCTACGTGTTTAGACTGGAATAGAAAATCAAATTTATACTTTCCGATTTTTCTTCCGAGTTATAGACCAGGGCTGAAGCCTTTGGAAATGGTAAAAAGTGAAAAAAAATCATAGTAGGAGTTTTTAAGGGTAAAAAACGGTTTATCTCGATTTCCGACAAAACGACAAGTCCTATGGAAAAAACTTAAATGGCAAAGTTGTAGGTAATAAAAAAATCTACAACTTTTGTATCTAAACTTTTTTCACATAACCTCAAAATGTATGTGAAAAATTCAAATAACCAAGTTTATGGTTTTTTATTTTTATCTTTTACAAAAAAAAAAATTTTCACGAAATTGGGTGAAAACTTACCTTTTTATGTCCCAAACACACTGTAATTTTTTTTATTTAAAATATTTATCTTTTTACCTTATTTTGACTTAATGTTGAAAAAGAACCCTAATTTTCAATCGAAAATTCTCCCGTCAAAATATCAGCTTTTTTAAAAAAGTCGGTAGGCTTTTTGTTCGTTGAAATCTCTACTTTCTGATGGTATGAAAAAATACATGACTATGGTAAATGTTCTCAGAAACTGCAAAGAAACGAAAAAAACTCGAATCCGAAAATTTAATAAGACATCTACAATATTTTGAGAAAGTTGTAGAATCTTCTTTAAACTATATGCGTAGATGCCTATTTACTGCTATTTTAAGATAACTTATATACGTGAGTGAAATATCTATCCGTTGTAGTTCAATGTTCAGCTAAAGTTAAAGCCACACTGGACATTGAACTTTTTTTTTTGGTGGGTGAAAAATTCTTTACCTTCCTCCTTTCCATGGTAGTGTAGGACTCCAGCCAGGGCCGTATACCCACTAAAAAGGGTAGTTTTTAGTAGGTATACGGCCACGGCCGGAGTCCTACACTACCGGGGAAAGGAGGAACCTATACCAGTGTTCATAAAGAATTGTCCTTCCTCCAAAAAAAAAAATGTCCAGCGTGCTTTAGCCGGAGAAGTCGTTATTTTTAGATATTCACAAGAACTTTTTTTATTTCTATGATTGCGTCCAAATTGATTATGTTTGAGGTGTTGCAGAGTGTTGGACAAATAAAAGTATTCTACGTCTTTGCTAACATTTCACGAGTATATTTCTCGCTACTTCAGAGCTATAATATAAAAGAAGTTTTGTTAGTTCGCGACTACATTGGAACAATGCAATTATAGTTCCGTATGCAAAGAAAGTCAACCTACCTTAGGCATAATCAATCGTACAAAGTACTTTGTTGAAGGTGAACGAGATATGCATTGTTGCAAGTTGTCGTTGAACTAATGTCAATGGATCTACTGTTTGTTTGTTTTTAACAATAGATCCATTGACATTAGTTTAACGACAACTTCAACAATGCATATCTCGAACATCCTAAACAAACTACTTTTTTGATTGATTACGCCTAAGGTAGGTTGACTTTAATTTTTATACGGAACTAGTCGTGAACTAACAAAACTTCTTTTATTTTATAGCTATGAAGAAGCGAGAAATATACTCGCAAAACTTTAGCGAAGACATAAGATATTTATCCAACACCCTGCAACCCCTCAAAAATAATTTTTTTATTGTGGATTTTTCACTTCACTTCAATATTCAATTGAGAAAGTTTCCTTTTTCTCTGGTATCAACCAGTGCATGAGGAACAAGCAACTGAGACTTGGAAATTCACTCGGGTTTCAATCAATGAAAAATCTGCAGATTTACTTTTGAACTCTTTATTCCAAATTTGATAAAAACATTGGAGTTATTCCTGGAAAACATGAGGATCACTTATGGCTTGAAAACATTTCAATTAAAAAAATTAAAATATACTAAAAACAACATCTATATACATATATATTTACAACACCATATAATTAAATACAAAATGTACATTATTTACCATTATGAAATGGCAGCTGAGGTGTCAGCAAAGCTTGTTTTTAACAGTCTCAACTTCCTTGATTTTGGCAGCAAACCTCAAAGAAGTCAAGGTTTCTTGATAACAATCCTCGAATGGAGGGATGTTAACAATCATCAGAGTTTTCGAGCTACCACCCAAGCTCGATTGCAGTAAGTAGGTCAATTCTGAATTCATATAGGGAATGTGTATTTCTTTGTTATACAAAGCCATCATCACATTTCCTAGAGCGGAGAGGCTGCTGGAGATGCTCCGCGTTTCGGCTAGCGTTTCGCCTATATTATGCGTCGCTCTTGACCCTGCCAGATCTACCAAATTTACAGAACTCAAATAACAACACTTGGCTCTTTCATTTGAACCATATAAATAAATCTTGTAAATGGCATGGGATCGAGAACTGTGTTCATTGAAGTTTGTGGCAGCTACCATTCGATGTTTCTGTGCCACTTTCATCAGCTCATGAAATTCTTGTAGGGAATTTATTTGTTTAATTGACAAGTTGCTGACTATGACTCTTCCTTCATTGTACATAATTTCCAATGACCTGCGATTGACATCAGGGTCTAGTAGGTCTCGCACATCTTCGTTATAAATTTCCATGAAGCTTACCTTCACTTCATAGACCCAGCCTGATCTGGCCAACAATGGTTTGAAATATGGTCTCGATGGCTCGGGGGCTCATACCTAGAAAGAAAAAATAATAAATAAGGACTTCCGAATACAATTTAGGCAGATCAAGAAGCCATATTTAAAATCAAGAAAGATGCACCCAAAAGGCACTTTCATGAACGAGAGCTACACCTAAAATTGTAGGAAAGCTCAACTGAAAATCAAAGACATGCATATTTTTGAAATAAAGGAACATCATTCAATCTAGCTATAAAAAATTCGTCTATTATTTCCATAGGCAGACAATGTCAAAAATGACTTAAAGGAAAAAAAAACTTGATGAAAGTATCTAAAAAAATCTGTACACTATCCAAATTCATCTATAATTGAATCACACCGTGGAAAATATCTCTCAAACTGAAATACAATTGAAGAGCCACATTTTAAATGAAGTGAAGCCAAAATTTCCGGAAAGGTTTTTTAAATTCAAACCAAAACTTCAATACTTTCAGCAAATGTATTGATTTTTATTCACTAGAACTCATTTCTCATCAAAGAAAGCCACATTTAAAATTGTAGGAAACCTGAACTAAAAATATAAAGAGAGAGAGTAGAAGACCATCATATTGACTATCTCAATTCAAAAATATTGGATGTTGAAAGTAATTCAACAAAAATACTTTATTTTGGAAATGGTTCACGTAAATGAAAGAAAAACACATGCCATTAATGACAGATATTAGTGATTTGAGTTCTATATATTCTCCACAAATCGAAATCAAATAACCACCTTCCTTGAAAATCCATTTAAATATACATACTGTAGAATAAGCCAGCCGACTATCATTTTGATTTTTATTTCATAAAAAAGTAGGTCACTTCAAGTTCTTCTTGATCACAATTCATTTTTAATTTCAGAAAGTATTTTAGCAATTTATAACTTCAATTAATAATTTTGTAGATCGACTTGAGAAAGAAAATAATAATGATAAAAAGCAAATTTGTGGAACAAGTCAAGGCAAACTGCTGTCCCATCGGTGGCCCCATTTTGTAGGCGATTTTCAAATGTTGCATTAAAAAATTGACAGAAACGTTTTTTTTTCAAATGGCACCAATTTGTTTTACACCATTTGAAAGAAAATTGAATTTACTCAAGCATTACCTATACCAAACTTCAACCTTTAGAGCAATAAAAATCAAGAGATTCTTTGCTTCTTCAAGTATGCCATGGAAACAGATAATTATAATAATTTACTAAAAAAAATATGGACTCCTATTCAATTACAAGAGACTTATTATCAACAGATGCGATGTATATGTTGATATAATTTTCGAAAACATAAAAATTCATATTTTCCCAACAGAGCAATGTATCACACTCTTGAGTGGGTAAATAATGTTTATACAACTTTCCTTCTCCACTTTTTGAAAGCAAATTATTTGTAGGGTTTGGAAAAAAAATTTTGAAAAAAATTTTTTTCCAAAAAAAATTGGGTGTTAGAAAATGTTTATCATCCTTCCTCCTTCGGTTTCTGAAAGCAGATTTGTTTGTATGGCCGTAGGAAAAAAGTTTAGTTTTCGAAAAAATAAAAATTCATTTTTCCAAACAGCGATGTATCACACTCGAGAGGGTAGAGAATGTTTATACAACCTTCCTTCTCCACTTTCTGAAGACAGATTTGTTTGTAGGGCCGTAAAAAAAAGTTAGTTTTGAAAAAATAAAAAAAAATTTTAAAACAGCGATGTATTCACTCTGAGTAACAAAAGAGTATTCATACAACCTCCCTTTTTCAGTTTCCCAAGACAAAATAGTTTGTAGGGCCATAGGAAAAATTTCAAGAGGAAAGAATCGCCTCTTGGCCTCTTGGATGCCTCTAAAATCGAAGTCGTTTGTACAGTGTACACTTCTTATACATAAACCTGTTATTGAAAATTGCTGGCGATATATGTCTGTGACATTGCTCTGCTTGGAAAAATATTAATTTTTATTTTTTTTCCAAAATTCCCAACTTTTTCCCTATGGCCCTACAAACGAATCTGCCTTCAGAAACTGAAGAAGAAATACCTATTTCATACAGTTCAACAAATGTTTGTTTCAAATCATTATATTAAAAAAAACAAAATTCCAATTTGTGAGAATTTGCTTTGTCAATTATATCGTGAGTTTTGACCTAAACATTCATGATTTTTTTAATTCGATTGAAAAAACTCTTGAGCCGATGTAAATTAATTTATTGACCAAATCCCGTTTTGCATTGTGCTCGGCATTTGTTTTTTCTCACCCTGTTCTTGAATATTTTTTTTTCTGCGATAGTTCAAGAACTGGAAAAATTATGAGTGAAAAATATCTAGTCGTTGGGATCATTCATTCCAGGGTATGTTCAATTGATTTTATTCATTTTACCCAACCCTTTTTACGGAAGCTATAGAAAGAGAGCTGTTCTATTTTTTTATGCTTTCTGCAGATATATAAAGACAGCCTTTTTCAGAGTTTTCTCTATCGATTCAACTTGAAGATTTCCAAATAAAGTATTACCAAGAGTAGTAATAAATAAATGTAGACACTTAATTTCAACCTTATCAATGGAAGATACAGTTCTATTGATTTATTTGAAAATATTAACAGGGTGTTCATAAAATCAGATGTGAAATCATCTGCGACTGAAAGATAAACTTTAGTCACTATCTTCCATCGTTCAAGATAACCTCTTGTGGGGTATTTATGTTGAAAAGGGAAACATTCTAATTGAATAGAAATCTTTTTCTGTGATTTGAAAAATCCACGATAAAAATGAAGTTATTCTTGTGAATATCTAAAGCCAAGCTGGACACTGAACAACATCTGATAGATATTTTAACTTAAAAGAAAAATCTGGAAATAAAAAATTTATTTTCTATTCCAGTCTTAATTAAGAACTTATATAGATGAATGAGAGAGAAGATAAAAACATGTTTTTCCAGGAGGAGCACTCACCAGAAATCATTCAATATTCAAGTGAGAATGTTTTCAAGATACAGATAACATTGAAAAGTTGGGGCAAAAATCCACCTGTTATAGCGAATTTAAAAAAATACTTGTCTTAGGATGGATATGTGAAAAAAAAACAACTGTGATGTGTACACCCAGAATTCAGTTAGTGTCTATCTGTAAAATATTTTCATTTAAAATATATCATTGCATAATTTAAAATCCTCATGTATTTCATATCTTATGCCACTGCATCAAATTAAAAATTTTGAAGTGCGCCATCACTTGTTTTCCTTGATAATACCTACTTAGTTTGAGAATAAGACGCTAATTGGGACCGCCGGAAGGCTGCAATACACGTTTGGAGAAGATAGGACAGCACGGTGTTGCCAAATCGAAAACCGTGACTGATAAAAGCATATCTGTTTTCATCAAACAAGATATAAATATAAAACATTTCAATGATACGTCCAATATGATGGGGAATCACAAGTATATGAAAAAAAAACACCAAAATCAAAGAAGCGACATTGCATATCAAAGAGTGGTACTTTTGACCTCTATATAATAAAAATGTCTTTGTATATATATATATATATATATGTATATATATATATATATATATATTATATATATATATATATATATATATATATATATATATATATATATATATATATATATATATATTTATAATGAAACTGGAAAACGGGGAAACATGATAACGAGAAAACAGGAAAACAAGATGACGGGAAAAAAGATAACGGGAAAACAAGATAACGGGAAAACAATATAACGAGAAAACAATATAATGGGAAAACAAGATAACAGGATAAGGGGGAAAACGGGATAAGGGGACAATGAGAAGCGGGCAGAGTCAAAAGCATAACCTAGATGGAACAACATAAAGAAAAACAGGGAAAAATAAATTCTACATGGACGTACGAAGGCGTAGAACACTTTTTTTTATTTTACAATTCCGACTTATAAGTCGGAATTCCGACATAGAGGTCATAACAATGAAAAAACATTGAAAAAAAGAGATTATTATAATATATATATATATATATATATAGTTGTACACGGTAGCTTGTGAAGCCCACCAAATGAACGGGTCGCTCTTGAACCCGCACTTTTTTGAATGGGCGAAGAGTATATTCCAGTGCAATGACATCATTCCATCATGTTCCGTCGAAGCACACTTAGAGGGGTAACAATTCTCAATATTTAAAAAATTGTATACTCCTTTGAAACGTTGTAGAGCCAATTATTCTTTCACTACGCTATGAATCCCAAGCGTATATTGCCTATATTGAAACGGCCTCTGTGTGTCCCGGCGGCGTTGCCTCTACTGCCTCGCGCGTTTTTCAGTTCAAAATATTCATTAGGGATTTTAAATCAGTGAGCGTGCGGTGACTTGCAGAAATGTCCAGCAGAGGAAAACAGATTGTGGCGATGACCCTTCAAAATTTTAACTTGAGAAAAGGCAAAAATGTGAGCACATAATTCATATTCAGTTTATTGTTTATGTTCAATGATAAGCAACTGCAACTGCAGAGAAACTAAGAAATATTAAAAAGTCGATTAGTAGTGTCACACCATGGAACATCGAGTGGGATATCGACTTTTTCAGCTCCAGAAGAATATAATTCTGAATCAGGAAAACTCTCGTATCTGGAGAAACTAGATATGTGAGAATTATGAAGTTTTTCATATAAACCTCTGCGTATTCTTATTCCATCCTCAGAGGGGGGTGGGGGAGAGAAAAGGTGTGAAAGTTTTGAAGTAAGAGTCGAGAAAATTGGCATTTGGGCTTATCTTTTTAAATAAAAATCACAAATTTCAGGATTTTTTAAAATTCAACACTAAGGTTAGAGTGAGGGTTGAAAGTTTGTATAGGGGTACCGTTAGTTTTTACACGCTTTATATTAGCTTCACTTGTATGTTTGTAACCGTATGTTTGTTTGTAACCAACTCCTTTGGGCGCGATTTTGACCCACTTCCAGACGTACGAATGATTTGAAATTTGGCAGGTGTACATAATTCTGGTGACAATGCATTAAGCAATTTTTGTTTGAAAAAAAAATGGCGGCTCCAATATGGCGTACGAGTTTTGTGATTATGGTCCGATTCTATTCAAAATTGGTATGTGGGGGTTTTTGGGGTCGGAGATTATGATTATTTTGTCAAAATTGGAGGATTTGAAATGGCGGCTCTAAAATGAACGACGAGTCTTGTGATTATGGTCCGATTCTATTCAAAATTGGAGAATAATAGTTAAAAAAATTAAATAATAATAATAATAGTTTGAAAAACTGAAAAACACGCTTTAATAGAAAACAAAACTAAAAAGTTGAAAATAAATGATAGTTTGAAAACTAAAGAACACGCTTTAATAGAAAACTAAACTGAAAAGTAGAAAATAATTTTAAATGAGTTTGAAATAAGAATACAGTGATTAACAACAAATTTATTTCATCGTAAAAAAGCGTGGGGTGCTTTTTAAGATATTTTCATAATGATTCTACTTTTACCAAAATCTGTCCATGAAATATTAACAACAATTGACATCAAGCACCCCACGCTTTTTACGATGAAATAAATTTGTTGTAATCACTGTATTCTTATTTCAAACTCATTTAAAATTATTTTCTACTTTTTAGTTTAGTTTTCTATTGAAGCGTGTTCTTTAGTTTTTAAACTATCATTTATTTCAAGTGGAGTTCGTTACTTTTCAAGTTAGGATCATAAAAATTGGATTCGTTACAAATGAAGACATACATATTTCAGTGTTCAGTGTATGGGTGGATAAACACTCCCAAGTATGCAATAAAAATGAACGAATAGCACTGCAGTTCTTTGAGAAAATATATTTTTATTTGCGAAACTAAAAATAGCTGAATGAATTGATTGTTGGAAAGATAGATTGACCAAAGATAACTATGGAATGGCCACATTAGTCAAGGGTCAAGGCATTTCGAAACGGACACACGATTCCTTCAAGTTTGGAACAAGAAGAATTGTTGTAATTTTCCCCGTTGAAAATTCAAATATAACATGAATTCTGATAATTTTATCCAGTTTCAAATGTTATTTGGGAAATATTCTCATCAAATATCCTTAGTGATAGAGAATTCCATTAAAATTCTCTGTAAATTTAAAAATAGATCAACCTAGCATATATGATATTACCCTCGATAAAACGTAAATTAATTGAATATTGATCAGACTAGGCAAACAGAGCATTTTCCCTTGCATGTTCAACAAGGGTACACTCCTATATACCTATCCTTCACTCATTTACGTGAGTCTGCATATTGCCCAGATAATTCGGAAAAATATATCATCAGCTCTTGCACTACTAAACGATTGGAAATAGTGACTAAAGTTTATCTTTCAGTCGCAGATGATTCCACATGATTTTATGAACATCCTGTTCATATTTTCAGGCAAAACAATCTTCTTACCCCATGACAGGTTCAAATGTGAGATTGCTTCTGAAAAATGTGTTTCCCATTTCTTCCGGTCTTCCTGATGATCGTGGAAGCGTGAAATAAATGTTCGTCAACAAAAATGTATTGAAGACCTATAGTGAATGCGATGCCTCTCTTGCATCAATGCTACAAATGATTTCTGGTGAGTACTCTCTTTTGAAAAACATTCTCCTTCGCCTCATTCATCTTTATGAGTTCTCAATTGAGACTGGAATAGAAAATTAAATAACTATCTGAATAAAAAAGCAATTTTAAATTTCAGATTTTTTCTTTTGAGAGTCTTTCCAGAATATCTATCAGATGTAGTTCAATGCCCAGCGTTGTTTCAGTCGGAGAAGTAGTTGTTCTCTGTTAGACATTCACAAAAAATAACTTTTTATCGTGGAATTTTCTATTGACAACATGAGTACCCCACAATATGTTATCTTGAACGATGGAAGATAAAGACTAAAGTTTATCTTTCAGTCGCAGATGATTAGGCATCTAATTTTATGAACATCCTGTTCATATTTTCAAACAAATCAATCTATAATACCCCATGACAGGTTTTGATGTCGAAAAACACTGATTTCAAAGTGCCTCTCCCCGAAAGAAATGTTCCTAACTTCCCATCTTTGCAAAGTGAGATTGCTTCTAAAAATGTCTTTCCCATTTTTTCCCGTCATCCTGATTCTCGTGGAAGCGTGAAATAGATTTTCGTCGACAAAAATGTATTGAAGATCTAGTGAATGCGATGCCTCTCTTGCGTCAATTTCACAAATGATTTCTGGTGAGTACTCTCTTCTGGAAAACATTCTTCTTCGCCTCATTCATCTCTATGAGTTCCTAATCAAGACTGGAATAGAAAATCAAATAATCGATGAAAGAAAATTGTATTTTAAATAATCATCTCAATGAATAAGCAAATTTTCAATTTCAGATTCTTTTTTTTGAGTTGGGAGTAGTTGTTTTCTGTTAGTCATTCACAAAACATAACTTAATTTTTATCGTGAATTTTTTTATTCACAGAAAAATCTTTTTATTGATTATTCAATTGAGAATATTTCCATTTTCAACATGAATTCCTCTTTCAGTCGCAGAGTCAACATTTGATTTTATGAACATTCTCTTCATATTCTCAAACGAATCAATATTTTATTTCATTCTGAATTGTTTTTATAATGTTAAATCCAATATTTGTGTTTTTTATTCAGGTAACCCCCTCATTTTACGGGTTTAAAAATCATAACTATAAATAAGTTTTTCCACTGTGTGTACAATATTGAGAAAAAAAATTTAAAATTTAAATTTGCAAGAAGAAAGTGCCACCACCAAAAATCACCATTTCCATTAGTGTCTAATATCGCATCAAACATTATTCTTGAAGAAGTATATGATGAAAAAATCATTTCATTCAACTCGAAAACTCATTTCATATAAGATTTTTGTTAGAAAATTATATGTGCTAATTGTTTTTTCACATACTCCAAGAATGAATCCATTCAGGGGAGTTCAAGTAAAAAAAAATATTAAATGATCTAACAATAGAGTCAAATTCTAAAAGTCAATGAAGGAGTTCCTTTAAGCAACAGGCAATATATTTATTTTTTTCAATAAGGTTTCCATTATCATTCGGCAAATGATTCCGAAGAAAAAATATTGAACTGAAACTGTTTTTTCGATCAGTTTAAGTTTTACTCCCAAACAAATATTTATATCCAAAATTTTGCAATGAAATATCAATAGATGAAAAATTCTCTGAAAGATTTGAGAATACAAAAAAAATCTGTACCTTCATCAGAAACTGGAATATTCAACTCCTTGTGTTTTTCTCCTCTACAAAGAAACATACCTATTACTGTTTCAGGTCCGAGTTTTCGGGAAGTATTTCTGAATGATTGAATTCTATTCGGCATAATATATATTGTTTTCATGAATAATTCATGAAATAGCACCTATCAGAACATCATGAGAACATAACGTTACTTCCATTCAGGGTCAAATATGGAGTAAAAATAAGATGACCAATCTCTCATCAATTGTTTGTTCAGGCTTTTTGTATAGTCGATCGCTTCCTTAGCGGGAAGAGAAGGAACAACAAATTCAATATCTCATATATTCATCAAATTGATATTTCATCCTGAAATTTCGGAGTTATAAATGTTGATTTAGAAGTAAGATAGGAAAAAAGTGGATAATAAATTTCTGTTCAATATTTCATAAATATCAATACTCAAAAGATAATATCCGATAGAAGGAAAAAATATCACTCTACGAACTGCCGCTCACATAAAATTTGCCGTTGATAGATCTAGATAGTTTTCCATGGAAATAATAATTGTGAAAATAGATTTTTTTGTTTTTGAAAAAAATTTTGATCTCAAGTAATAATTCAGTTTTTGTTTGGTTCTGATTCGTTTCCCATATCTAAAGATATCTATGGTTGAAAAACATGCACAAAAAAAAACAATTGCCTACTTTCCTGAGAAGCTCAATTTTGTTATCTCTAGTTAGTTGTTCCTGAAACTAGCTAAGAAAAAATAAATTAATGAACCGGAACTTCACGTGTATGTATTTTATCGCAATTGAGAAATGTGTACAATGCAAAATCTCTTTCCCCAACAGACTCATCTGGGCATGAATTTAATGTGATGATTTCAGGTGGTTCAACCAATTTTGTATAGGTGAACTGTTCTTTCCTTCCCCCTTTTTTATCAATTAATTTAAGTGGATTTGATAAAAAAAACATGAAAAGTTCTATAAATTTTAACTTCAAAAGACCGCGAATTTGCATTCCAAGAAAGTCAATAAAAAAGTGCCTTTGCCTCAAAAAATTGTTGAGAATTTCGATATCCAATCTTCACGATGGTTGAAATCATTATATTACTCCTCAGTTGGAAATTATATTCCTGGTAGACCGTCTTCCCTATATGGTCTACATCAGTGTAAATGTATTTTTATCGTTTGATGCACAAAAATTAAATCTACGATGAAAACTGAAGAATAAGGCTTTCAAGCCAATATTGGTTATATTGTAGTTTTTTCCAACGATCCTTCATTTAGATGGACTGATTGCACAAAATTCCCCTTAGAAAAAGAATTGGTAAATATATCTTCAAATATTGTAATTATTTCAAACTCAAATTTCCTAATCTGAAAAACGAACGATAAATATTTTTTATATTGAATTATGAACTACTCCTTGCGCTAGGACAGATCACGGATCCAGCAATTCATATATATTACATTCATGAAGGCAGCGATTGCGATGTTGCCAAATTTAGGGCTACACAACGATACAAAAGTTTGTGGGCTCTACAAAGAAGTATATAATTCTGCAGTGTATATCCCTATATACGGAAAGCGCCCCCTACAGTTCGAACCAAAGAACTATAACGCGTATGTTGGTTATGGAAATGGTATATTGTGTGTCCCGATCTGAAACATGGGGAAATGACCTGCATTCAATTCTGATCACCCAGTGAAGAGATACAGGGTGATACTTTGTAGAGCCCGATATCGGGACTAACAAGGTTACTCCGGGCTAAACTGCGTCTCGTTCATATGCTTCACGGGATTCACAATGTCCGTGTACATCTCTATATATATATATATGTATATATGTATGTATATACATATATTATATATATATATATATATATATATATATATATATATATATATATATATATATATATATAGAATAAGATAAATCTGTTTCGAATCCAAAAGAACCCACCATCCGTCTACAGCCTGTTTCATGGTTTCCCAATCATTAGGACGGCCTGTGGTCTCTTTCAAATTCGTATCAGATTTCTCGTAGGTTAATAGCCTTAGGCCAATACAAACATGTGAACTGAATCAGATTATTGATAGTGACACCTATAATCTGTGCGGTGAAGCTTAAACGTAATATCGTGGAATTTTAATAGCACGAAATTTCGTGCATATTAACAGGTCACCAACAAATGTGTCAGATAGGCCTACCCACGATACCAATAGTCGTACTCCTCATGCGTTTAACGCAAACAAATATCGAGAATGCGCTTTTTTAAATTATTTGAGTTTACTTTGTTACCTCTTTTGTCCAGCATTGAATAATTTTTTTTTATTGTTGTTATGATGACTTTTTCATACTTTCATCAAGAATTAGATACATTCTCAATGGAAATTAAGTAGGCAAAGACTACATTTTCTGCAAACACATAGTGGTATTCTGGTATAGCCTTATTTATAGACTGCTCCATTTGAAAAAACGGAGAAAAAAGTGCTCCCGAGTTTGGTTACACCTGTATGGAAAAAGCGCTATTCAGCAAAATTATGAATAGGAAATGAAAATACACTATTTTCAAGAATAGTGTGTGGAAAAATTCTCTTATTGCAAATTATTGATTTTTATATATTTGGTGTCGAATGAATCCATTTTGTAACAAAAATTGCAACATAACTCCCGAATCACCTGGTATACCACCCTTTTTGAGAAACACTCTTCCAAAGGAATTCAATCGAGTGAAAATGTATAGGATATTTCATTTGAAAAAACATAACTTTGATGAATAATATAAGTACAGTCGAGAAAATAATTCACTATACAGAGTGGCCACTTTTTTAATGGGATTGTATTGGTAACTTTTGAACTATGAGAGTTAGAAGGTCGGTCAAATGGAGAAAAAGTTGCATTCATAGAAGCATTGTCAAGCAGTTCAAACAAATCGAGATTATCTGGGCCGGTTATTGAGATATCATAAGAAAAGTAAATTATGTCAATTTGATTTTTCGTTTTTTCACACTTTATTTCGAATATTATCAAAAAATGTCACGGGAGTTTTTCATTCGACAGTGAATTATCCTCAATTTGACATAATCAGATTTCGTATCCAACGTTTCGTACGCTCTGGGCCACCCTCAACCTCATTTTTTGCAATACGGACCTGCATATTTTATGACACTTTTCGAGATCACTTTTAACGCTGAATTCAACGATATATCATACAATGTCATTCAAAGTTGATTTTCAGGTGATTTTGACCCTTATCCAAATTTCTTTGGGTCGGATCTGTATTACATTTAGGTACCTTTAGTTTAATTAACAACATGCAATACATTTCGATAAAAAAATCAAGTAACTCATCTCCAACTGAATGGAACGTAACAGAATCAAAGCAAGAAACAAGTAATAATTATTTACAAATTTCAAGAGGTGAAAAACCTAATTCATAATAATTAAACGAAACTATCATTTAATGAAAGAAAAATCAAATGATTATTCGAAAGTAAATGATGAACATTAATGGAGTAAATGTTCGAAATGTCCACCATTTTGTAAAATGCACTTTGCGGTTCTGGAACCCATACTTCTTATACATTTGCTTATTTCGTCTCCTTGAACACCTTCCAATACATTTTCAATCGCGAAGAATCTCTATTGTCGGGTTCGTAGTATCATAAATTTTATTTTTGAGATATCCCCACAAATAAAAATCCAGCGGATTCAAATCCGGAGATCTGGCAGGCCATGCTACTGGACCTCTTGTTCCAATCCATGAATCGGGAAAAGTTCGATTTAGATAGTCTGTGACTATTCTTGGGTTGTGTGGACCACATCCGTCTTGTTGGAACCATGGACTATTACGCCGATACCGTATAGGAAGATCATCCAACATTTCTTCTATAATTTCTACATGTTTTGCTCCGGTTAGGTTGTCGTCAATAAAATAGGGTCCCAGTAATTTATTATTCAACAAACCACACCATATGTTCAAAGAAAAACGATATTGATGTCTAACTTCATGAATTGAGTGAGGATTTTCTGAGGCATAAAAATGTTTGTTCCTTCGATTGAACATGCCAGAATTTGTGAATGTCGTTTCGTCTCCCCAAATGATATTGTGCGCAAAATTGTTGTTATTCTGCACCTTCCGTTGAAACCAATTACAGAATTGCAACCTTCTCTCAGGATCATTGCGATATAGTTTTTGCACGGCTTGGTATTTATAGTCATGGTATCCGTGTCTCTTGAGTATTTTATTAACAGCACTTTTTGATAAATTGCATTCACTGACCAAAGTTCTCGATCCTATTCCTGGATTCATTCGAATTTGAGCCAGAACATTGATGTCATTGATAGGCTCGTTTCGTCGTACATAAGGACCTCTAGGTTTGATGAATGAATTATGTGCAAGTAACGTTGTACATAAACGTCGAAACATTTTAATATTTGGTGTTGTTCTTTCAGGATATAATTCACCATACCTTTGTTGTACTTTGAACAAATTTCTATCTAGTTTTATATACACTTCGTACATATCTCTCTTCTCTTCATTTGTGTATCTTACCATATCGAATAAGTTAAATTGAAATTACTCAGAAAAGTATTCAATGACAAGTTCTTGTGACACAATAATAAACGAAGTGACAAATAATATGACATTTCTTGTTATGTTCTTTTTCATCCACGGCCTACTACTTGAAAATAATAAATTCAATAAACCTAGAGTTGTGTGTATGTAAGAAAAAACAAGTCTATCAACGATATCAATGTTCTGACCCAAATTCAATTGAACCCAGAAAAAAAATCGAGAACTGTGGCCAGTGAATGCAATTTATCAAAAACTGCTGTTAATAAAATAGTCAAGAGACGCGAATACAATGATTTTAAATTTGAATACCAAGCCTTGCAAAAATTATATCGTAATGATCTGAAAATAAAGTACGATTCTGTAATTTGTTTCAACGGAACAAATGACAAATCCAACAATAATGATTCCTCGCGAAAAGATTGAGAATGTATTGGAAGGTATTCAAGGAGACGAAATAAGCAAATGTATAAGAAGTATGGGTTCCAGAACCGCAAAGTGCATTTTACAAAATGGTGGACATTTCGAACGCTTACTTCATTAATGTTCATCATTTACTTTCGAATAATCATTTGATTTTTGTTTTATTAAATGATAGTTTCGTTTAATTATTATGAATTAGGTTTTTCACCTCTTGAAATTTGTAAATAATTATTATTTGTTTCTTGCTTTGATTCTGTTACGTTCCATTCAGTTGAAGATGAGTAAGTTGATTTTCTTATCGAAATGTATTGCATGTTGTTGATTGAACTAAAGGTACCTAAATGTAATACAGATCCGACCCAAAGAAATTTGGATAAGGGTCAAAATCACCTGAAAATCAACTTTGAATGACATTGTATGATATATCGTTGAATTCAGCGTTGAAAGTTATTTCAAAAAGTGTCATGAAATATGCAGGTCCGTATTGAAAAAAATGAGGTTGAGGGTGGCCAAGAGCGTACGAAACGTTGGATACGAAATCTGATTATGTCAAATTGAGGATAATTTACTGTCAAATAAAAAACTTCCGTGACATTTTTTGATAATATTCGAAATAAAGTGGGAAACAAAGAAAAATCAAAATGACAGAATTTACTTTTCTTATGATATCTCAATAACCGGCCCTGATAATCTCGATTTGTTTGAACTGCTTGACAATGCTTCTATGAATGCAACTTTTTCTCCATCTGACCGACCTTCTCACTCTTATGGTTTAAAAGTTACCAATACAATCCCATTAAAAAAGTGGCCACTATGTATATATATATATATATATATATATATACATATATATTGTTATGATATGAAATATAGGTTAAAGATAAAAATAATAGAAATTTTATATAATGATATTTATACATCACATATGGATACCTGCTATGATTGTTTTTACAATTTTTCTATGAAACCTTTAGCCATCTTATAGTCAATATATATATATATATATATATATATATATATATATATATATATTATAATAATCTCATTTTTTCAATGTTTTTTCATTGTTATGACCTCTATGTCGGAATTCCGAGATACAAGTCGGAATTCCGACTTGTATCTCGGAATTCCGACTTGTAAGTCGGAATTTCGACTTGTATCTCGGAATTCCGACTTGTAAGTCGGAACTCCGACTTGTATGTCAGAATTCCGACTTGTAAGTTGGAATTCCGACTTGTATCTCGGAATTCCGACTTGTATCTCGGAATTCCGACTTGTATCTCGGAATTCCGACTAACAAGTCGGAATTCCGACTTACAAGTCGGAATTCCGACATACAAGTCGGAATTGTAAAATAAAAAAAAGTGTGGCACTTCTACGCCTTCGTATGGACGAGAGTTTTCAGGAAAAAATATTTAGGGAATAAAGAAATTTGGAAATGGCAATGTCTGTCGGGTAGTAAAAAATAAAAGCCACACTTGAAGTTGAGTTTGAAATAAAAAAAAAAAACTTTTTTAAAGTTATGTATATTTTTGAAAGATATCTTACCATGAAGATCAAAGACTCTTCAAGTTCATTATTTTTCCGTTTTAGCTCTTCCACTTCCAACTTCAAATTTTCAATTGCAATTTTCGAAATTTGGAGTTCACCATTAACATCCGAATTTAATTTTTCCAAGTTATTTTTCTCGGTCACTATATCAGCATATTTAGTCTGCCATTCTGAAATTGAATATTTTTTATACATCACCTGCACACTTGGACCAGGCCATACAAGAAAGAATAACAAATTACTTACCGGCACTCTTCAATTTCATTTTTTCATTTAGCCGATGAAAACGGCTTTTGAAATCCCAATCTGGAATTTTGATTTTACCCCACCCAGCGGGTCTTTTGAAAGATCTCAACTCGATTGCAGATTTTGATCTTCTTAGTTCTGGTTTAACAGTTTTAGGGGGGACTGCTTTGACTAATTTCGGGATTCTCGATTTGAAATCCATGTTTTTCTGCGAACATAGTTTCTGTGTCATTGAAGGAGATTGAGCTTAGTTTCGGCGGAGAAATTCGACTACTCATCAGAGGATCTTGAAAAACTATATATAAATGAAATTTTGGAGGGTAGATTTGTTCCTCTCATTCTCAAAATGACCGAATGAATCGTGGTTGTAGTGTTTCAAGATCCTCTGATAAGTAGTTGAATTTCTTCTGCGACTACGAAACTGCAGTAAGGATTTTTGCTACTAAATAGATTTCTGGTAAGTAAAAAATTCCGAATTAGATATCAGAGTTTCAAACCTTTCTCTTGGTTACAAGACTAAATAAATACCAAACCAGAACCAAGTTGGTTAATTAATCATTTGACAAAACACGATGTAAATAAACGATTACCAAAACATTTGGTTTGAATTTGGTCACATACACTTGGTAAGGTTACCAAATTCACATACGGTATAAACGTGGCTATTAATGTAACATACTCAATCGAATACACCTACTTTGATTAAATTGAACACTTGGGGGAGGAGGTGATATTGGTTTGAAGTGTTTTGGAAGGGTCTGAGTGAATGGTTCAATACTGGAAGCAGATGAAACTGAGTTAGCTGGGGATACCGATGTATTTTGTATGCTAAAGTAGCTTGCAATTGGTGATTCTGAAGTTATGATAGGTAATGGGGGTAGGTTCTGTTTGGGTGGCAAATTCTGTGGTGGTATGTTCTGGAAAGGTAGTTGATTGTTACCAGATAAACCAGGAATTGGAGCGTAGGTCGGTCGTTTCAGACCCCCTCTTCTGAATGCATTAACTGGGCAATTTTCTTCTTTTTTGTGTTTATTATGGATTTTTATCAAGTATTGGCTACTTCAATCAACAGCATTTTAATATTTTTAAGGAGCCGTTCGGAGAAACCAGGCAACAGCAAACGCGACAAATTCCGAAATAGATAATGCTATTCGCAATTGGTTGAAAAATGCTCCTGATAGGGCAGGAGGAAGGGCCAATCGAAAAAATAAAAATAAGTATTTTACCTTATTTATAGATTTTTATTTCAGGCGATTAATCTATTATCATTTGTTACTATACTTAATTATAAATTAGGGTATTTTGTTTTAGTTGTTTAAAACTGCGCCATTTATTCCTTACTATTAGAATCTTGTGTATTTATTTTTTGAGTACATTTGTAGCTCCCATTGACACATTCTTGTCATATGATGTGAACTATAAAAAATATGTATAAATATTTTTTGTTGTTATTTTTTTTGGTTAAGTTTCTTGAAACACATTTTCCGTTCCTTATAATATATTGGAAACTTATTTTTTTTGCATTTGTTTTAAGCTGTAGATATAGACACATTCCAGAAATGTGTACTTAAAGATTAAGTTATTATTCTGTAAATATGTAACTTTTTTTTTCTGAAAAGACCCTAACTCAAAAGAAAAAATCTGATATAAAAAATTTGCATTTTAATTCAGATTGTTAATTAGTTTTCTATCCCAGTCTTGATTAAGAACTCATATAGATGAACGAGACAAAGAAAAATGTTTTCCAAGGAGGATCCCACACAGCATGGAATATTGCAGTAAAATATTTCAAAATATTTCCATGAAAGTTACTATAGAAATATTTTTGAAAGATTTATGAAATATTTCACGGTATGGAATTTTTTGCAATCATTGACGGATTATTTCATAAATATTTTACGGAATATTCCTTTAAATGACTCATTAATATTTCATGGAATATTCCACGAAATCTTTTTGGGAGATTTTTGCAATATTGCATGAAGAGAAATTTCGATGGAGATGAGGATATATGTATTGAATATTTCATACATTTTTCAATAAATATTCCGTAGATATATTTTATGAATATTTCAATATGTTTTCAAGAAATATTTAAAGAATCTTCCAGTAATATTCCAACGGAAGATTTGCAGACGAAAGAATAAAGCTGATAATATTTCACAAATATTTCATCAAATATTTCACAAAATATTCATGAAATATTTTTGAAATAATGTACGGCCAGTAATTTCTATGAAGATGAATTAATATGTATAAAATATTTCAGAAACCTTTCGAAAAATCTTCCGTAGATATATTTTATGAATGTTCCAGAGATTGTTGCGAGAAATATTTCAAACATATTTCATAAATTTTCGGTGGATGATTCTTGGAGCTGGAACTTGAAACTGAAAATATTTTATAAATGTTTTATTGAATATTCCACGAAATATTGTTGAAAGCAGGAAAATTAAATGGAGATAAACAAATATATATATATATATAAAATATTTCGTAAATTTTTCAGTGAAAGATATATTTAATGAATTATTCAAAGATTGATGCAAGGAAATTTCCAGAAAATATTTAAAATTTTAGTTGGAGATTTGCAAACGTGAAACTGGGAATATTTCACGAAATATTTCATAAAATATTTCTGAGAAATTTTAGGAATCTGGAGATGAATAAAAACGTAAGAAATACTTCGTAAACCTTTCAATATATATCCCGTAGAAATATTTCATGGATGTTTCAAGTATCTTGGCAAGAAATATTCAAAATATATTTCAATAATATTTTTTAATTTAAAATTGAGGCTTGAATTATTTAAAATTTTTAATTTTTATAAATATGCCCAGTTTCATTTTACATTCACAAATCTCCAACTAAAATATTAATGAAATATTTTCTGGAGATTTCTTGCAGTAATCTCCGAATTATTCATCAATTATTTCTTTCATGAAGAGGATTACGATATATTTGAAACATATTTGTTCATCTCCTTTTGAATTACCTGCTGTACAGTCCTGTAGAAATATTTTGACAATATTTTGTGGAATATCGAATAAATCAAATAATACATTTAAATAAAACAATTACAAAATATTTTCAGTATCAAGTTCAGCACTGAAAATCGTCCATCGAAACCTTTATTAGAGATTTTTGAAAAATTTTTGGTGCAGTGAAACATTCATAAAATATATCTACAGAATATTTTTCGAAAGGTTTATGGAATATTATATATATATATATATATATATATATATATATATATATATATATATATAATATACAATATACAATATAAACTTCTCGTCCAAAACATCGATACTAGAAATCGTCAATTTTATATTTTCACACCAACTATAATCCAAAATATCATTTGTCAATCATAAGTACTCCATAAATAGATATCAGATTGTTTTCTCTTGCCAGCCTCGCATTCACTAATATAAATCTTGAAATGAACCCATATCGTATTCTGGTCGAATTACGCATTACACGCGCCTTTCTACTGGTTGGTGGCACGTGACTGAAAGTCTTTTATGATGTAGTCGTTAGTTGTAATTGCGTCGATGCGTGGCGTACCGACTGCCGCCGGCCATTCCCGATCGATCCCGACCCAACCAGCAGCAGCCATAAACCCGCAAATGAGTCGCCATTTTGCCATTCAAGTTTCGCCTTTGTTTTGTTTTTCGTTTGGGTGTATTATATTTGTGAGTTAAGAATCTTGAGTTCCACCTTACATCCAAGGTAAGTATTTAAAAAACATATACTGATCCTTAGTATAAGTATTGTAACGAACCTAGGCCGGACTTGTCGCCTCACGCGTTGCCATCGACAACGATGATGTCATCCCCGGAGATATTCGAGAACCATCCAGTCGCGCTGCCGCGGAAACCAACGGTCAATATTGGAAATAACTGGAACATGCTGTTCGCCAACCGCCAGAATTGGAAACATCGAGAATTCTGTAACGGAGATAAATAGGCAATCCTCAAGAGGGAGAGGCAGTCTGAGCAGCCGATAACGTCGAGCGATACAGTGGCGTAGTTAGTAATATGAATTAGTTGTAAATTTAAGTGTGAAATAAATTAGTAAAACCAAGTTAAGTTTATTTACGTTACAATTGGTGTCGGAAGCGAGATTTTGAAAATAAACAAGTGATCGTGGAGTGGATAGTCAGAAAAATAAATTGATAGACCTTTTTGTACGCCCAAAATAGACAGTGGCCCGGTTTTCGGAAGTGGAAATTGGCGTGGGAAATAAACTGTAAACTTTTCGTGTGAAACAGACTGATACCTCGTCAAAGACAAAATGTGTTCAAGAAAAGTGCGCCTTGCGGATTTGAAGGTAGCGGAATTGAAACAGGAATTGGAGGAAAGGGAACTGGAAACAACGGGTAAAAAGCAAGTACTCCAGGAAAGACTTGCAGAAGGACTTATACAAGAAGGTGAGGACCCCGAAACATTTTTATTCGAAGTTCCCGGAAGAGCTTTGAGTCCGATAATAGAATCCTTGAAAGAAGAGCTGCAACAAAATTCTAGAAATCTGGAAGAAAAGCTTGAAGAAATTCTAGAAATCTGGAAGGGAAGCTTGAAGAAAATTCTAGAAATCTGGAAGGGAAGCTTAGAAAATTCAAGAAACCTGGAAAAAAAAAAAAATTAGGGAGCAACACGGAGGTAGATAAAATCAAAGATGGGGTCGAGGCAGAAATGGACAAAATAAAGGAAACGATCAGTAAGCTGGAAAAACGAATTAATAGTGCGCCCTCCACAGAGATGGTTAACGAAAATGCAATGCTGGACTTGAGTTTGAACTTGGATAAAGTTCAAGAGGGTATAAAGATGTCAAGGTCATTTCAGAAATAGGGAAGCTTTCCATGAAGCCGCCTCAGTTCGACGGAAAAACTCCATGGGCAAATTACCGCCGGCAGTTTGAAGCAGCGGCCAAAGCAAACGGATGGAATGCAGGGGAAAGAGCTGTAGCACTGACACTTGCATTACGTGGAGAAGCGACAAATATTCTACAAACTCTCACCGCCCAAGAACAGGAGGACTATGATCAGCTGATTAAACATCTAGAATTACGATATGGCCACGCCCATTTGGAACACGTATACCACTCCCAGCTGAAAAATCGCTGCCAAAAACCGGGCGAATCCTTATAAGAATTCGAAACTGACATTGCACGCTTGGTTCGTCTCGCATATCCAGCCACACCAGAAAATGTAATGGAGCGACTAGCGGTTCAAGCATTCCTGGATGGACTCCGTGACCAAGAAACCAGACAAGCGTTGACACTAGCCCGTCCAACACATCTCGTAGACGCACTGGCATGCACTTTGGAATTCGAGGCAGCGAAACAATCTTGCAAAAGCCAGAGTAAAGTCCGAATGATTGAGGAAGACTCACAGGAGCCTGCTAATTTGGAAGCTGCCATAAGGAAAGTGATTAAGGAAGTGTTCCCTGAGAAAAGACAGATAAGATGCTGGGAAATTTTGGCAAAATTGGACATGTGCGTAGCAATGTCCAACATTCGAAAACACGACCCGATGCAGGAAAACTAAAGAAGGTCGACGAGAAGGGCAATCGTCGGCCTGTGTCCAGCAAGCCCCGGTTAACAACGCATATGTCGCTATCCTGCAACGACAGAACAGAGGTGTTTTCGTAGACGGTCTCATCAATAACGAGCCTTGCACCATGCTGCTAGATACAGGTGCGACTAGGACAATTCTCGGACCTTCCTTTGCTAGAACACCGGAACGAATTGAACCGACAACTTGGAAGCTACGCACAGCAACAGGGGAGCCAGCTACTGTATATGGCGAGCTACCGATTGAAATAATTTTGGGCAGCACTAAAGTGAAACATCAGGCACTTGTAGCGGACATCGAAGACGATGCAATCATCGGAATGGACATCATGAATTCCAGAGGGTTTGAATTGGATTTCAAAGACGGCGTCCTACGTGTCAACGGAGAAGAGCTGGTACTTCATGGGAGAAGTGAAGAGTTGATCCGTGTGCTGTTGGCTGAAGATGTAAGCGTACCTGAGAGGGCTGAAACCATTCTGGAGGCTCGCCTGGACGGGAGTGCGAGCAGTGGAGACGTGGTGATGTTCGAGCCCAAACTTCATGATGAGAAAATTGGACGAGGGATTGCCCTAGGAAAACCCTGTTACGTGCTGAAAATTTGTGCCGGTAAGGGTCATGAATGTCAATTACTTTCCAGTGACCTTAAAGAAAGGAACAATTTTAGGGCACTGCTCGTCAGTTTCATCTGTGATCTGGGGCGTACGAGGTACGATTAGCCAACCCAACAACTTGCCCACAGAACTAGAAAAATTAGTTGCCATCTCTTCCAAAGACATAAAACCAGCTCAACAGCCCAAACTAAGAGATTTAGTCAAAAAGTACCAAGACATCTTCGATACCGGACAAGGAAAAGGGGGTCGAACTAATGTGGTCCAGTACAAGATTGATACTGGGGGTGCCCGACCGATCCGGCAATCAGCAAGAAGACTTCCTCTTGCCAAGAAGGAAGAGGCTGACAAAATAGTCAGCGATATGGGAAAAGAAGGAGTTATCGAACCATCTGACAGTCCCTGGTCCTCTCCAGTCGTACTGGTGAAGAAAAAGGATGGATCGACACGCTTTTGTGTAGACTATCGCCAACTTAATAATGTCACGAAGAAGGACAGTTACCCTCTCCCGAGAATAGATGACATCCTGGACACGTTGGCTGGTTCCACGATTTTCTCGACCCTTGATCTGAAGAGTGGATACTGGCAAGTAGAACTCGCTCAGGAAGATCGAGAAAAGACTGCTTTTACCATCGGCTCAGGATTGTGGCAGTTCACCGTTATGCCATTCGGGCTCTGTAATGCTCCCGCCACATTCGAAAGATTGATGGAGACAGTGCTGAAGGGACTCTCATGGAACACGTGTCTAGTGTATCTCGACGACATAATTGTGGTCGGCAGATCGTTCGAGGACCACGTGAAAAACATGGAGGAAGTATTCCTGCGACTGAGGATCTCCGGATTGAAGCTGAGCCCTAAGAAATGCCATCTGTTCCAAAAAGAAGTACGATACCTCGGCCACGTTGTCTCTGGGGAAGGAGTAGCAGTGGATGACCAGAAGATCAAAGCTGTTAAGGATTGGCCCATCCCAAAAGACATTCACCAACTTCGAAGTTTCCTTGGTTTATGCACATACTATCGTCGATATGTGCTGGGATTCGCCAACATCGCTAAACCACTGACCAGGCTCACGGAAGGCCAAACAAAGTTCCAGTGGTCCGAAGAATGTCAAGATTCATTCAGGAAGCTGAAAGGAGCTTTGATCAACGCACCTATACTGAGCTATCCCCTACCCAAAGGGAAATTCATTTTGGATACGGACGCCAGCAACGTGGGACTTGGAGCTGTCCTATCTCAGATCCAGGAGGGACAGGAGAAGGTCATTGGTTATTTCAGCAAGACGCTTAGCAAACCAGAGCGCAATTACTGTGTCACCAGGCGAGAGCTGTTAGCTGTTGTAAAGGGAGTGGAGCACTTCTACAAGTACGTGTATGGAAGAAGATTCCTGTTGAGAACTGACCATGCAGCTCTCAAATGGCTCTTACAGTTCAAAAATCCTGAGGGTCAAGTAGCACGTTGGATCGAGAGACTCCAACAATTCGATTTCGAAATCGAACATCGAGCCGGAACTAGCCATAAGAATGCAGATGCCTTGTCGCGAAGACCATGTCCAGATGATTGCTCACATTGCCGACGAGCCGAAGAGAAAGAAGCAACACTTTGTAGAACCGCGGCAATGGATGACAACTGGAATGACAGCAAGATCCAGAAAGACCAAGAGAAAGACCCCGACCTTGGCTTAGTCGTCAGCTGGAAGAAGGGCAATCGAAGACCATCATGGCAGGAAGTCGCAGGTTACTCGCCGGCTGTTAAGTCCTATTGGGCACAATGGAACTCTCTTATTCTGGACAATGGGATCCTGAAACGTGTGCTGGAGGCCGATATTGGTGGGGAAGACAGACGCCAAATAATTGTTCCCAGGAGCAGAAGAGAGGAAGTGCTGCGGGAAATCCATGATGGAGTCGCTGGAGGACATCTGGGAGTGACGAAGACCCTGCAGAAAGTGAGGCAACGGTTTCACTGGACCAATTGTCAAGCTGACGTCCAGGACTGGTGCAGAAAGTGCGCTGTATGCGCTGCTAGCAATGGACCTCGAATACGACCCAAGGCCCCGATGCGTCAGTACAACGTAGGCAGCCCGTTCGAGAGAATCGCCATTGACATCGCCGGCCCGTTTCCCGTATCCGACCACGGGAATAAATACATCTTTGTGGCAATGGACTACTTCAGTAAGTGGGCAGAAGCCTATGCCCTGCCCAACCAGGAAGCCATCACCGTCGCCGACGTCTTGGTGAAAGAGTGGATATGTCGATTCGGTATTCCAAGAAATATGTCTACTGCTGAACATCCGCAAGACAAGAACCACGGCCCTATATCCGCAGTCCGATGGAATGGTGGAACGGATGAACAGGACGATCAACCGCCACTTGTCCAAGGTTGTCTCTGACCATCAAAGAGACTGGGACCAGTATCTCCATTTGTTCCTGATGGCCTATCGATCCGCAGTACACGAGTCAACAGGTCAAACTCCTGCTAGTATTATAATGGGCCGAGAACTGCGACTGCCTTGTGACCTGAAGTTTGGGATACCGCCAGGACAAGACACTGCGGGAGAGGACTACGTCAGCAAACTTCGGCAAAGAATGGACGACATCCACGAACGAGTCCGGTTGAACATCCAGAGTGCCAGCGATAAAATGAAGAAGACCTATGACATCAAGGCCGACGCTGGAGGATTTAAGGTTGATGACCTGGTTTGGCTGTACAACCCCAAACGTCTTCGTGGACTATCACCAAAGTTGCGGAACTCGTGGGAAGGCCCGTATAAAATCGTGAAAAGGATAAACGACCTTGTGTACCGAATCCATAAGCCACCCCGAGGGAAACCAAGGGTCGTCCATTTCAACAGGTTGGCCCCTTACGCTGGAAACCATGACCAAGTTCGCACCCTCAAGCCACCGGAGGATGATATGACGTTCGAGAAGTTTATGTCCTTGTATTCAAACGGGCAGAAAGTTCTACATGGGGTTACTAGAGAGGAGTCACAAGACCTTTTCGAGGTGCCTGCTGACTGCGCACTAGCGCACTGTGTGGCAGAAGATCTTCGAATGTCCAGGGGCATTGCCGTAGTGTTTTCCAAGAAATTTGGTCAACTCCAAACACTGCGGGAGCAGAATCCAGAAGTTGGTGGGGTGCTACAATTGAAGAAAGGCCAGAGAAACATCTACTACCTAGTTACCAAGAGGCATTCCCAAGATAAACCGTCCTATGAAGATGTCTGGAAGAGTCTCACCAAACTAAGAGATACTATGGTGGACCAGAATCTGGTGGATCTAGCAATTCCAAAATTGTCCTGTGGTATTGATGGGTTGGACTGGAGAGTCATAAGAAGTATGCTGGAGGCGATATTCAGATCCAGCGGCGTCAAGATTTTGGTTTGCTGTAACCCTCTTCCACGACCGGTCATGAAGACCGTGGAGTGTTACTTCCATCGAACTTCACGGTGCAAATATGGGGAGTCATGCAGATATCGTCACACTCCAAGGATGACATTTCGGGACGAAATGTCTTTAAGAAGGGGGCAATGTAACGAACCTAGGCCGGACCTGTCGCCTCACGCGTTGCCATCGACAACGATGATGTCATCCCCGGAGATATTCGAGAACCATCCAGTCGCGCTGCCGCGGAAACCAACGGTCAATATTGGAAATAACTGGAACATGCTGTTCGCCAACCGCCAGAATTGGAAACATCGAGAATTCTGTAACGGAGATAAATAGGCAATCCTCAAGAGGGAGAGGCAGTCTGAGCAGCCGATAACGTCGAGCGATACAGTGGCGTAGTTAGTAATATGAATTAGTTGTAAATTTAAGTGTGAAATAAATTAGTAAAACCAAGTTAAGTTTATTTACGTTACAGTATATTAGATTTGTTTATCCATTAGGTTTTTGTAAAAATATGTAAGTAGTGTGTGTGTGTGTGTGTGTGAAATTCAAGCGGCATACGTTTCCTTTTTAGCAACTCCTTTTTAACCAAGTTAAGTTTATTAAGTTTAAAGATTGTGAATAAATACTCAATTATGAAAATATGAACACATTACATTTTTTTCTCCAGAATGAGAACTTTTTTGAGTGATTTTGAGAACTTTGAGATCCAATAATATTTAATTATAAAAGAACGCATGATGCAACTATTAGTCAAAATCAAACGATAAACATTTACCGAAGGTCATTTTGTTAAACTAAAACGTAAATGACACATATGGTACTTACTGAAAATGATCAAAAGTAATGAATATTTCACAAAATCTTTCGGCAATAATTCACTGTCAATTCTATACATATAAAGAATTACCCCGTTACTGAAGATTTTTACGAGATTCAAGGAATTCCAGTTGATACCAAATAATATGGTATGGTAAAATTTTTGTTTTTTGGCTATTATACTGGCTCAGTTTGAAAAACTACTGAAAAACTGATTGCTCTTTGTCATTGGACATTTCACTAGAGCAATATAAATTTATGAATATGAGACGTTTTGAAATTATCCAGTCATCATCATGACTACTTATCACTATGAGCAGAACATTAATATTTTTTTATAGAAAACAGGACCTATATCTGTTTACTCTCGCAATTATAAAAAAGAAGGACTTTTTATTTGATTTGACGATGTTGATGATTTGTTCAAAATATTTTTAATTCATATTTTTGATCAGAATACAACAAAGTTTCTGAATCGAAATTAATCCAGTTCAAATAGATATTTTACAATAAACTGCTTTGTTAGACGTTTCGTGTCATTATTCATCATCAATAACGAAATAGCACCTTATTTGGTTACAGTTTATCATGAGAAAGGAGTAAATTACTGGATGAATTAAATTTGTTTATTGGAATTTCCGAAGTTATTCTAAATTCAAAATAATTTTGGAACTTCTCGTTTTCTTCTGTTAATATTCTCATCATGGAAATCTCCATTAAGTTCAATGGAATTTAACCAGTTATTTGGAATCGCAAAATATTGACATTTGTTTCTAAAATGTTCGTCACTTAATTTTGGTTAGATATTTGAAGAATAATTTTTCTGGTAGAATAACTGGGAAAAAATCGTGAAGAATCAGAATTAATTGTTTGCACTATTTTTAATTGTCAATTGATGACAATTAAAAATAGTGAGTGATAATCTTGATACTGACAGGTATTAATGAAATTGTATTGCTATTGTGAAATATTACCTGTGGGTATATATAAAGAAATGGGCATAAAAATAGAGGTCCGTATTGAAAATTTTCATGTTGAGGGTGGTCCAAATTAAACAATCGATTTTTTCGATTTATATCAAGTCTTGAGGAAGTAGATACAAGAGTTACGAGATATCAATATATCCCGTGGATTAAAAAAAGTTGGTATCTAGGTGTTTTTAGGATCGAAGATCATGATTAAAAATCAGTAACCATCAGTGTTTTGGGCTTGGAAGTAATGAATATATTTGATGGAAAAATAAGAATCGAAGATGGTGAACCAGTTTTATTATTTATTCAAATGGTTTGGTGGGGATTGGGATCAATATTATTGAAAAAAAAACCTATTGCTTTCTCGCCAATGTTTCGAACTTTAATAAATTCATCATCAGGGCTCAAAAATTAGTTTTTCCGAATGTGCACAGTAAAACAATAAGAAATAAAAAACTGACATTCTAGCACAATGTACGGCACAAGAGATTTTACATTTAGCTCGAGACAAATTGAATGTTCGTTATTCACGTATCTAGAATGTCTGTTTTTTATTTATTATTTCACTGTGTCCACTCGGAAAAAACAAAATTTTGAGCCCTGATGATGAATTTATTATTGAAGGTCGAAACGTTGGCGAGAAATCAATAGTTTTTCTTCAATAACATCGATCCTAATCCCAACCAAACCATTTGAGGAACATATCTATGGATCACAAAAACAAAAAAACACGATGCAGAAAATCATCAGAAATCGCTATATCTCCAATACATTTTTTCTGTGGAAATATATTTATAGTTCCAGATTTTATCTCGTATTTTATGGTTCTCAATAGAGAATAATCCATTTTCAACATCTTTTCATTATAAAAATAATGCTTTATCATATAATGAATGTTGTTAGATGTTGTTAGGATGCAGTATGAAATATCCACCGATATGGAAATAACATCGAGTGTTAGATTATGATTGGACAACTCAAAAACCAGGGCAGAACGGAATACGTAAGCTATATTCATTTCCTGATATTTGATTATTTAGTTCACTAAGAACAAAGAAATTTTGTTGCACTATTTTAGAGCGCTTCTTCGCTATCACAGGCTTCCCTCAAAATAAAATTTCAATGTAGTACAGAAAGAGTTATGTCTAAAAATATTTGTTCAATAAAAATTAACTAAATTTCCTTATATATATATATATATATATATATATATATATATATATATATATATATATATATATATATATATATATATATATATATATATATATATATATATATATTATATATGTATATATACAGGGTGGCCCACCACATTCGCATCGGTATTTCTACGAGAAATGAAGAGAGTTAGGGAAAAACTTTTAGCATAGTTATATGTTGGTCCATGAGGAGCATATTCCAAAATTATTTTGAAATATATAGGGTGATCCCCAAAAAATTTTTTTCTTATGGAACACCCTATATTTTTTTATATTTTTAGATACTATAGACAAAGTAAAGGTGAGTTACTATTATATTTCCCATACTTAAAACTGACCGTTTCTGAGAAATTTTGAGAAATTTAAAAATACAGACCATAATTTGAAAATTGTTTTCACCCTGTAACGTGTAACGAGCTGCTCGTGATTAAATGTACTGCTTAGCTCAAAGGTTAAAGTTAACTACTACATGAAATTTTTGATGCAATATTATACAGAGTGGCGAAAAAAATTTCCTCAAAATTTGGACACACATTTAATTAAATAACTTCTTAAAGTTGAATGGAATGGAATTTAGTGGCGTAATTTGACGCAGAATTAGATTCCCTTCAAAACTATATTAGGGTTCCCTATACCTATCTCTTCTGCTTTTTACACAAAAGGCGTTTTTATATTTTACTTATGAGTAATTTTTTTATCTTAAAAATGAAACACACTGTATTGTAATGAATAGATGTCATTTTTTCCGCACTCTCTATGACCAGAATAGATGGTCTGTTAACGTGTGGGGAGGAATTATAGGAACACAAAAAAGAAAGGTAATTGAATTTTATATTGTTCAGACCAAAAAAATACTATTTGAAATAACAAAGTTATTTATGTCCGAAATTATAAAAAGGTGACAATGATTTTTGAACATTTTGTATAATATTGAGAAACGGGTTTTATCGAAATCAATAGCCCAAAACCTCTTTTATGCTTGGTCAGAATTCGAAGGGATGATTTCTATACATTTCGATGTTATTTAGTTTCCAATTTACCTAGCATTTTCATAAAAAAATCAATAACTCGAGAACGGTTATAGTTAGGTACATAGTACCTCATATGAAATCATATTATTTTTTCCTGACCTATTCAAAAGTGTAACGAAATACAGGGTGTTCCATTTAAAAAAACACAACTTTGATATGTCACACTTTTTTTGAGCCACCCTGTAGACTCCAAAATAATTTCCTTTTGCAGCATTAATGAATATACATATAATGAAATGGAGAAATCCTCGAAAAAATTAATGGTTTGGTTTACAGGGACCGTGTCGTATTTTAATCCTTGTGCAATTTTTTTTTCTTGTTTTTAATTTTCTCAATGAAACATAATGTTGATTTTTTTTTAAATCACTCTGAATCTTTGTGGAAAGTGAAATGATGTTACTCTAATCTCTCGACGAAATATGAAACTTTCTGATTTCGAAATATTCAAGTTCTCATTTCTAATATAAGAATATATTCATTACAGAACAGCCATCAGTAACCGTCGACAATTTCAACTGGTTCTCCCTGACATGGATGCGTAAAATATGTTTTAATTTTATTTGATTTTGCAATGAAAAGTTGAGTTAATATATTTTTTCTATTATATTGATCTTTCATTACTTTCTCCTACAAATATCCATCCTTATTCGCCCCTACTGTATTGAAATTGTCGAAAATATACAGGTGTTCCTTTAAAAAAAATACTGACTCAAATATCAGTTACTGAAATCGGCCATTTTAGATTTTTTTCTACTTTATACTTATCTCAGTGAGGTATATAGTGCTATTACAATTTCTGAACTTGCCGAAAAATGAGAAAGGTCTAATCCAACCCTACATTAATAATAATAATAATTATTATTTTATTTCACTAGTTAAAAAGTACATGATAGCGGATAATTCCATCAGTACAGTAACAAGGAAAACGTCATGTGAAGTTGTCTACATACAAACTGTTTCTTATTTATATATACTAATAAATTATTTCAGACACATTTACCTATATATTTTGTAGGATTTGAATTAAAAAGTTAAAAACATGTGAGGATGCTAGTCAGCAGGTAACAAAACACTTCAAATCCATAAAATAATAGCACACACACTTAACAGTTAAAATTAGATTTCACAGTAAAAATTGCAAATTCATGGTCAGGTTGAAATTTAAAAATTTAAAATTCTAGTTATCAGAGAGTGGCACAAAAGGGAGGAGAAAGCACTCAACCTAAAAATTCCTCGAGGGTGTAGCAATTCTTTTCTATGAGAGCAGCTTTCAGTCTGGATTTGAAAATATTGACATTTGCCGAATTTTTTATCGATTCATCAAGCTTATTATACAGTTTTGGTCCTAGGAAAAGATGGCTTTTTTGGTATATGGTAGTTCGGTGTATGTGGGGTATCAATAAATTTTTGGAGCGGGTCTGGTATTGATGCTGAGTTGCAGCAAAGTTCTGCCCGTTCTTGTACATATATATACATGCAGAGTTCATATATATATATATATATATACCCGCAACAGATAGTATTCGTAGCTCTTTAAAAGTGCTTCTGCATGATTGCCTCCATCCGATGTGGGCCATGATTCTGATAGCATATTTTTGTAACATAAAAACCCTCGCTGCAGATGCTCCTGTGCCCCAGGTGAGTATTCCATACCGTAGATGGCAGTGTACTGTTCCATAGTACAGATTCAACAATACCTGTTTACTACAGTGGTTTGACATAAACCTCATTGCGTAGCAATTCCTACGGAGTTTATCACAAAGGGTTTCTATATGAGGGGTCCAGGTGAGTTTGTAGTCTAGCGTGAGGCCTAGCATCTTTGTTGTTGAGCAAGATTCGATGTGCAACTCCTCGTTCTCAAAAATGCTGAAGTTCTCATGAACATTATTCAGTGAGAACTTCATTAATGTTGTTTTCGAGATATTTAGTGTCAAATGGTTTTTATTCGCCCATGTTACTACCCGCTCATATATATCCTGAGTTTTTTCTGCCAGAGCTATAGAATTCTTGTCCTTTATGAGGAAATTGGTGTCATCCGCGTATGCAACTACATGTATTCCCGTGAGACTATTCAAGAATTTCATCAGGTCATTGGCATATATGAGGAAAAATAAGGGGCCAAGTATTGAACCTTGAGGAACGCCCTGCTCAATGGTTACTGACTGACTGACTGTTTTTTGAATGACTACTTTCTGGGTCCTGCCCTGTAGATATGACTTCATCAGTTTCAAGGCAGTACCTCTCACGCCATATCGTTCCATTTTTTGGAGCAGAAGGGTGTGATTTACATTATCGAAAGCTCTGGAAAAGTCTATGAACAATCCACAGATGTTTAGTTTGCCATCGAGAGCATTTATGACGTGTTCATGGAAGTCATACAGTGCAGTTTCAGTACTTTTGTTCTGCGAGAAGCCATGCTGGTTTGGAGAAAGCAGTTCATTAGCAGAAAAAAAGGATATCAACTGCTTCTTGATATTCAATTCGAAAATTTTTGAAAAGCTTGGAAGTAAACTTATTCCTCTGTAGTTCTCGTACAGATTAGAATCTCCTTTTTTAAAAATTGGAGTAACAAGTGCAGCTTTTAATTTTTCAGGAAAAATTCCACATTCCAGCGATAGATTCATGATGTATGTCAAGGGTTCACATAGTTGAAAAACACATTTTTTCAAAATATTATTTGAGATTTCATCATGACCACATGCATTGGAATTCTTCAGAGTTCTTGCAAGGTCTAGAACGTCATGCCCAGTTATAGGGTGCAAAAAAATGGAGTTTTGGCAGATTTTTATGTTATTTTCCAAAAAACTCATATCAATAACTTCTTGCTTGACAGCATCAGAAAAAAATTTGTTGAAGTTGTTAGCCATGTCAATTTCAGGGACACTTTCACCAACTTCATTAATTATAATATTATCGGGATTCTTTACTTTTTTCTGAATTTGATTAAGAGTTTGCCACATAGTTTTTGATTTATTTTTAGAGTTGGCTATTCTATAGTCAATACCCTGTTTGTAACTGTCTTTGAGTTTTTCTCTGTACGTTTGCGTTACTTGCCTACTTATGTCTACGTATCTTTCATCAACTCTTGCACAACTCTTGCATTGTATGATCAGGTGATGCACACCTATAACGTCTCTTTCGAGACGTGTATTGCTTTACTGCCCAGCCGAAATTCACTTAGAGTTTCATGAAATATATCCATTTATAATTTGCGAAAAGTAATGCCAAAACTTCACTAACTATTCCATTACATATTTCAGCGGCCTGTTCACGCTATTATAAAATATTGGAAGAATATTGCCTGAATATTCATAAAATATATTTACGAAGTATTGCTAATATCCTTCAGGAATTATTTCATGGAATTGGGAAACATTCTCAATTGGATATTGATAAAAATATTTTTCTGTGAATTGAAGAATCCACGATAAAAATAAAGTAATTTTTTGTGAATATCTAACAGAAAAAAAATATTTTCAACAAATCAATTTCATGGATATTCTGAAAAAAAAAACTTTTTGAAATATTTTACAACATTTATATCGAATATCACGAAAACATTGCTTACAGATTTCATAAGATATTTCTCTGAAGTATTGCTAAAACATTTCAGAAATATTTCACGATAAATTTCATTCAAGCGACCATTAAAATATTGCAAAAATATTCCCTAAAGATTTCAAATCAAAATGCCTGTGACCTTACAGAAATCTTGCAGATATATTTCCTAAGGATTTCAGGAAAAATGTCCCTGTGAACTTTCAAAAATCTTGCAGAAATATTTAACGAAAGATTTCAGAGACCCATTTCCGTGATTCTTGAAATATTTCAAAAACCTTACTATAAGATTTTATGAAAAATTTCCCTGTAACCTTACAAAAATCGGAATATTTAACCAAAAATTTCAGTGTCCCATTTCCGCCAACAAGAAATATTGCAAAAACCTTTTCTTAAGATTTCATGAAATTTTCATGTAACCTTTCGCAAATCTTACAGAAATATTCAATGAAAGATTTCAGTGTCCCATTTTCCCTTGAAATATTGCAAAAATTAAAAAAAAATGTTTTCGGAAATGTTGCAAAATCTGTATAAAATTTTTCATGAAATATTTCAATGTGAGAAAAAGTCGGACATAACTTTATTTCCTAAATATTTCAATGAAAGATTCATGAAATATTTTCACCTTGCTTACAAATATTTCATTAATATTTCAAAAATATTTCGTGCTGTGTGGGGAGTACTAACCAGAAATCATTTGTAACATTGATGCAAGACTGACATCGCATTCACTAGGTCTTTAATACATTTTTGTCTACGAAAATCTATTTCATGCTTCCACGAGCATCAGGAAGACCCGTATAATTGGGAAACACATTTTCTAGGAGCAATCTATTTTTGCGAAAACGGAAAAATGTTAGATTCGAAGTATCACTCCAAAATAAATGTTACTTTTTTCAATTTTTGCAAAGTGACATTGCATCTAGAAAATGTGTTTCCCAATTCCACCGATTTTTCTGATGATCGTGGAAGCATGAAATAGATTTTCGTCTAAAAAAATTTATTGAAGACCTAGGGATATGTGATGCCAATCTTGCATCAATGTTACAAATGATTTCTGGTGAAAACATTTTTCTTTGTCTCATTCCAGGAATAGAAAATCAAATAATGATCTGAAAGAAAAAGCAAATTCTTTGTTTCAGAGTTAGCCTCCTTTCAAAATATCTATCAGATGTTGTCCAATATCCAGCATGGCTTTAGCCGTGGACATAGCTGTTTTTGTTCACAAAAAATAACTTTATATTGTGGAGTTCTCCATTTTCAGAAAAATATTTCTATTTAATTGTAAATGTTTTCCCTTTCTACTTGAATACCCCCCATGACGTTATCTTGAACGATTGAAAATAGTGGCTAAAGTTTATCTTTGGAGTCGCACAGGATTTCAAACAAAATATTTTTCATACCAAACTGATATCAAATGTATATAAGCTGAATTGTGCCAAACTAAATAATAAGGGGTATAATATTTAACCATATCACTCACCTCTATACAATGCTGTTCGAGACTGAAATCTACTCAGGTCTTCATACTATTTAAGAACATGTGAAAAATCAAAACTAGCCTTGGATATTCTCTTTTTATTGGTATGCATAGCAAAAAAGGAAGCTGGTAAAAACCATTGACAAGAGTTTCATACTGATAAACAAAACACTGCATGTTACAATTTTATTTTATAAAAATCAAGATAAAAACCAAATAACCCCGATCCGATATATTGAGCATTATCATGGACAATTTAAAATTAAAGTGACTGTTTCAAACATTGGCGATCTTGACCACCACAAAACACACATATATACAGTGTCCGGCATAAAGTTCGCAGCATATGGAAAACTTTTTTATTATAGATTACTCAAAAAAAATCATTCGTGATAAAAACCTCTGCTTCATCCTAAACATGAATTGCGAACACAAAATTTGAATTTCATACGACCCTATACGAGGGAAATAGAAAGGTATGCTTTGTTTTCAAAATAATATGATCCCATCACTTTATTTCTCGCGGTAGAATTCAAATTCATGGGGAAATATTGTTCTAAATCGAATGTTGATCCAGAAATTCGAATCATAGCCACCTATGACCAATTTCATTTTTCAACTTTTTTTCCCATTTTTTCCTCATCGCCCTGTACAACATGAGGAATATTATGCTAGACGAATGGTATATTATTAGATATGATGATATCACTCTCTGAATGTTTTCTCATTTCTCCCTCCCATCGGAAAATCACATTAATTGAATTATGTGACGGAATTTCACAAAATCTTGCTGCAAATAGTAAATAAAACTGAATTGTCTCCAAGGTATGATGCCAGAATGCCAATTAATTTATTTTCACAATACAAATAACATTTCTTGAAATAAATATGTCCTATGCTTTATTTCTACGTGGAGTCCTCCATTCTCAATACACTGCATAGTACGGCGATGCATTGCATCATGAACATTTCTTAGTATCTGGGGAGCTATTCCCCGAATACAATCCCTGATAGTATTCTCCAAATGACGTATATTTTGAAATGGTCTTCTTGAATATACCTTCTGTTTGAGATATCCCCATAAGAAAAAATCCAAAGGAGTGAGGTCCGGTGACCGGGCGGGCCAAGCGTTATTGGAATATCTACCAATCCATCGATTTGGAAATGTTCCGTTTAACCACCTTCTCACTTCTAGCGTAGAATGAACGGATGCACCGTCTTGTTGAAAATACATTCCAGCTGTCATGTCCAGAGGAATATCATCTAAATAATCGGAGAGAAACATCTGCAGCATTCTTAAGTATCTGGCAGAATTCAGTGGTTGTCTGAAACATACTGGTCCAACAATAATGTCATTAAGAATTCCGCACCAGACGTTAACTTTAAAGTGATATTGGTCTCTACATTGTATCCTGAAATGGGGATTATTATCGCCCCACCACCTGCAATTCTGGGAGCTGACTACCCCATTTGATGTGAAGGTGGACTCGTCACTATAAAGAATTTTTTTCGAAAACTGTCTATTATCTTCCATCATAGACTGAAACCAGAAATTCTTGTAATTGTCGAATTATGAACGTTTTTACCTGGATGTCTTTCATTAAAAATATTGGCAGTGTCTCTACAAGTATGGTAATTGTCACCATGTATCATTACAATCTCCACTCTCTCCTGTATACTTAGTCGAGCAGCCATGATTGAATTGAAAAACTACTGAAATTACTCTACAGATTTGTGAGTTATTCTTGATGCGTCAAAAATGGTTTGTTTACAATTAGAAATGAATTTATTTTCAAAGCCAACTGTGATCGGCAAATGTTCTGTATCTCAATCATTTACAGTAATATTCAAAGAACAAAACTATGGGAGCTGGGTATTGCTATCGAAGTCGAATGTAACAACTAACAATATTTCGAAATTCATAAATGATACGTGAATAAATTTTTCGAGTGGATCAAAACCTTAATTTTGTACGTTGAATGCCGCAAAAAAATCAATAGAATATTGTAGATGCTTTCCGATGTCTTGCTCGAAAAAAAAACTATAAAAAAATTGTCATATTTTACAATTCCTGATTGCCTTGAAAGATGTTATTCGTAGTGTGAAAATAAATTCATTTTCATTCTGGCATCATACCTTGGAGACAATTCAGTTTTATTTACTATTTGCAGCAAGATTTTGTGAAATTCCGTCACATAATTCAATTAATGTGATTTCCGATGGGAGGGAGAAATGAGAAAACATTCAGAGAGTGATATCATCATATCTAACAATATACCATTCGTCTAGCATAATATTCCTTATGTTGTACAGGGCGCTGAGGAAAAAATGGGAAAAAAAGTTGAAATATGAAATTGGTGGAAAAAAAAATCTTTCAGCGGTGATACATCAGGTATTGAGAATGAAACCATCAAAGAGATGAACAATGGAAGAATGGCAGCTACTACATTATTCGAAACACCCCCTTCATCGTTAATGTTGAGAAACTGGGAGAACTCGTAGAAAATATTTTAAATGGACAAAGTGCATATGATAAAAATCACGGTGTACGAGTAGAACCTCCAATACAAAAATCAATCATGGGAAATCTAGAAGTACGCTTTCGTGGCGGTAATATTCCCTTTTGTGATGGGTCAATACAAATACATCAATTTCCTGGTAGTTCGGAATTATATAAGTTGTAATTCCTCAAGAAACCTCCTGCAATTGATGATGCGAGTATACAACAAACTTTTGTTGAAATATTGGATTCAACGAAACCATTGTACAAGAAGAATCAGGTGAAAATCGAATAAAATTCAAAAATTCGAAGAAATATGAGGAAGTTATAAAACCACTATTGAAATCAGCGAATGATTCCAATTTGAGTTTGAACAGTAGTGGCGAAGGGATGAAACGAATGAAATTGCAGAAAGTGTTTATGTCGAAAACACAAAACTATGTATACTGCAATAAGCCTAAAATTAGTGGATCGTTTTCACCAAGAATTATTTCAAATCCAGTTAAATATTTCACAACTTAAAAAAATATTATTTCTTAATTAATTCGTTTGATAAAAAATCCCCTCAAGCAATTCACATGTTACACCCTTATCAATTCAACTTATTGTAACGAACCAATCATTATGCTCCTATTATAATTGTATTATTACTAATACTTTTCAAAATACCCAAAGTAAATGGACATCTTCTCAAGATGGAGCTACAATCCGACCAAGGAAGGAATGAACGGTATTCACAGGGCCAGAACCGGTGCATGGGATTAGCGAAAACCGATGCAGGACCCTGATCGACGAATGGATAAAAAGAAGACACCAACAATATTGGGATCAAACTGTCGGGCAAATACACAGCAAAGTCATGGTAGGGCACCCAAATCGGACCCTGACGGCTGACCTTCTGACCCTGAACAGAACGAAGGCACGTATAATAGTAGGTCTGTTGACTGGACACTGCGGCCTAATAAAACACCTAAACACCATGGGAGTACGCAGGAAAACCGTGGAGGGTAGGCTATGTGATGAAGAGGAGGAAACAGCCTCTCATATTATCTTCGACTGTGACGCCCTAAGTAGAAGGCGACACAGAACCTTTGGAGAGAACAGCCCGGAAACATGTATGAATCCGAAGAACCTTATCAACAGGCTACTAAACCTAATTAAAGGCACAAACCTGTTTGAATGAGGAACCACTGACGACAGAGTGATACAATAGACCCAAGCTGGTCGCAGTGTCAAGGGAAGCTAAGTGCCAACCCTGTCTCTGGCTCGTCAGCTTTCAACCAACCACCCAACCAACCAAGGAAGGAATTTGGAGTCAAAGTTATTCAAGAAAGTTCGCGAGCTGATGGGTATGAACAAGAACAGAACCACAGCGCTTCACCCCCCAGTCAGATGGCATGGTTGAAAAAGTCAACCGAACTATGGAAGAACATATTTCTAACCTTCCACTTTTTCTGATGGCATACAGAGCAGCCGTCCACGATTCAACCAAGCTTACTAAGGGACAATCTGTTGAAAATCTACGAAACAGCTCGGAAGAGGTTGATACTGGCCAGTAACAGGATAAAAACTCGTCATGATTTGATGGCGAATTCAAGAGGATTCAAAGAAGGCTACCAGGTTTGGGAGGTATAATCCACGTAGGAAGATAGGCGTGTCTACCAAACTGACACCGTTTTGGGAAGGACCGTACGAAGTAAAGAAGAGGATCAACGACGTGGTTTACAGAATCCAGCGCAGCCCTAGGACAAAGATGAAGGTTGTTCATCTCGAAAGACTGAAGCCCTATCATGGTGAGCTAATGACTTTTGATCGGGGTGATCAGAATTAGAGGGGGCAGTGTTGTAAATAAGCGAAAAACGCTTCTGTTCACCTCGTGTACCGGACGATTGTGGCCGATGGAACTCTGCGATGACGTCACGAGGCCGTCGTGATTGTTCCAAGAAGCACTCTCGAGGATTCTAGAGTTATGTTTGAATATATGAGCGGATCGCACCCGTCAAGGTTCAGTTCATTTATTGATGTTATTTGAGTAATTCATATTGCAATAAGCAAGTGTTGTATTGTCAGTGTGTTGTGTTTTAAAGTGGAATAAACATAAAAAAATTAATTGAGCATATTTCAATAAAAAGGAACTTCAGTTTCGTAACAATATATAAAGTGAGTAATTATTTTCTTTTTTTTTCACGTACATATTCAAAAATTAGCCTCTAATAAAGCTCCTACAGAGAATGACATGGGAGACCACCAGAAATACCACAGTTGAAAATATAAAATCAATGGTAGTCCTTAATATATATAAAAATTCATAAATCTCATGTTAGCGTGTGTTTTAAAGAAACAAATAAACAGAAATGCCACAAATGATAAATAATTGAAAAAATCATTTGTAAAATAATTACATTGAACAAATATTGTCAAATAAAATTACTCTTTTAACAATCAAATTGACCTGTTTCTTTCCACACATCAAATTTTTATACTCAAATAAGGATTATTTGAAAAACCATCATCACTGGAATGAAAAAAATTTATACTTAGACAATATTCAGCTAATTACGAAGAATTAGCTGTAGGAACGAACGCGACATATCCACCATATGCCGCGTAGCATTTTTTGGGCTAAGCAGACCTTGCAAAAAGGGCGTAACTCTCTAGTGAACCTCTTCCAAAATGAAACAATTGAGGTAAAAAACAATAACAATATTTATTCAAATAATATAAGAATAGAAGATATACAAAAAAGACTAACTAATAGCGTGGTGGAACAGGGTGAGATGTGCCTAAAGGTTATTTGGGTGTGCATAATAGACACCTGGTGGCGACTACCATTATTTTCGCATAACTCTCCGAAAAATTATTATTGCTGACCATATATTGCGTGGTCAGCAATAATCCGCTTAGGTTACATTGAACTTTGATTATTAATGTTAAGCAATGGAAGGTGATTCTGAGTGAGTACAGTCAACAAGTGCTTTTTGGACCAACTTTTTTCAGCAGTCTCCGAAAATTATGATCGAGGTGTCATTCGATTCGGAATGACATCTAGATGATTTTTGAAAAAATGAAGTTCCGCTTGCAAAAATTGTAAAAGTTATTAACAATTAACTAAAAAAAAAGGGGGCTTTGGTTTTTTGCAAATATCTCAAAAACTAATCAAGATTTTTCAAATCTGAAAAAAGATTCAAAAAGAGGAGGAAATTTCCTGGAAAAAGTCTTGATTTCCGAAATTGTAAGATCAATATTTATAATTTTCCCAGGGGGATGAAAATACGGCCGAAAACGGGTACTCTTGCTTGGGCAAGCCGCGCCCACTTTGGACACTTTAACAATAAAAATTATTTAAGCATACTAAATATGAAAATAAAAATTGAAAAAATTCAGACACTAACTGAACAGATGCATAAACAATAATTCGCTTGAAAAAAAAATTTATCACAATTTTTCAATTAGTTATTCAATAGTTAATTAATAAAAAATTTCTGCTTGAACATGAACATTGAAAGTGTGATAATTGTTAAACTATAAATTTAAGATTTTTTTCCTCTCTTGGAGCAATTCTTGAAAGGCTTCAGAATAGAACCCCGTTGAAAAAATTAAAAATTTTTCATTTTTCAGTTTTTTATTAATAATTTTCGTTGTTGCAAAATTAAATACTTAAATTAATCATTGAAAAAAATGTTTTTTTTCAAATATTATCAACGATCCGTTTTTATGTTATCAGAAACTGCATAGAAATAATTTTTGAAAATTTGTATCTCTAATTGTTTAAAAAATTGTTATAAACAAATGCGTTGTTTATAAGATAATTGTTTTTTTTTTATGGAATTTCAATCTTTGATACAAATAATGATTTTTAAAAGAAAAATTGTTCCATAAAAAAAAATTTTTTTCCAATTTTAATTAATATTAAGGAACCATTTTTTTTTATAAAAAATTTTATTTTTTATAATAAACAATTTGTTATAAACAAATAAATTTTTACCCTATATTTTTTTTCTATTCTACTTTCTGTCACAAAAACAACATGATTTTTTTTTTAATTCTAATAATTATTATTTTTTTAATTTTTAAATATAAGTTCTCTGTAACTTCGTCATTCTTACCTGGTTTTTCATCCTTAAAATTATTATAATTTATAAACTAATCGAGATACGATGAAAATACTCAGGACTTATTTATTCTCCATAGATAAAGAACAAATTTTAAGGATGAAAAACCAGGTAAGAATGACGAAGTTACAGAGAACTTATATTTAAAAATTAAAAAATAATAATAAAAAAAATAAAAAAAAATCATGTCTGTTTTTAATAATAATAATAATAATAATTAAAATATAAGGTAAACATTTATTTGTTTATAACAAATTGTTTATTGCATAAACAATGAAAAATAAAATGTTTTTTTTTTATATCAAAAAGAAAAACAAATAATGATTCTGAAGCCTTTCAAGAATTGCTCCAAGAGAGGAAAAAAATCTTAAATGTATAGTTTAACAATTATCACACTTGCAATGTTCATGTTCAAGCAGAAAAAAATTATTAATTAACTATTGAATAACTAATTGAAAAATTGTGATAAAAATTTTTTTCAAGCGGATTATTGTTCATGCATCTGTTCAGCTAGTGTCTGAATTTTTTCAATTTTTATTTTCATATTTAGTATGCTAAAATAATTTTTATTGTTAATGTGTCCAAAGTGGGCGCGGCTTGCCCAAGCCAGAGTACCCGTTTTCGGCCGTATTTTCATCCCTCTGGGAAAATTATAAATATTGATTCCTACAATTTCGGGAATCAGGACTTTTTTTAGGAAATTTCCTCTTCTTTTTGAATCTTTTTTCAAATTTGAAAAATCTCAATTAGTTTTTGAGATATTTGCAAAAAACCAAAGCCCCCTTTTTTTTAGTTAATTGTAAATAACTTTTACAATTTTTGCAAGCGGAACTTCATTTTTTTCAAAAATCATCTAGATGTCATTCCGAATCGAATGACACCTTGATCATAATTTTCGGAGACTGCTGAAAAAAGTTGGTCCCAAAAGCACTTGTTGACTAGACTATAAAGGTTATTTGGGAGTGCAGAATAGACACCTGGTGGCGACTACCATTATTTTCGCATAACTCTCCGAAAAATTATTATTGCTGACCATATATTGCGTGGTCAGCAATAATCCGCTTAGGTTACATTGAACTTTGATTATTAATGTTAAGCAATGGAAGGTGATTCTGAGTGAGTACAACACTCAGTTCTCACTCAGATGTTATGTCTGATAGACTTGAAAATTATTTTTCCCTATTTGACACAACCCAACAAATTTCTCTGAATGGATCATATGGAAAGAAAACTAAAGAAATGGCGAAAATGGTAATGGGTTAAATTCATAGTGATTAAGATAATACTTATACATCAATCCATCGGTCATCCAGTACGCCTTATTTTCAATATATTCCTATTCACGGTTGTTAGAAGAGAGAATGAAACGACAAAATCTGCGAAGAAATATGCGAAAAAACTACGAATAAATTATTGGTCAAATGAAGTTACTGACCAAATAAATATTTCCTCCCATAAAAAAAATATTTGATCATGGCATTTACTCGAGGCAGATAAGAAGCTTTTATAGATTTTCTCCCGGTATTTTTTTTCTATATGTATTCCAAAAAGAGTCTACATACGTAAAAGGAGTTTGTACATTTACTACACAATAATGGAATGGACTGTGGAAGCTGAAAAACTTGTTTTAGTGCATTTCAAAAAACCAAATTTGGCCAAGGTATCATAATTTATGCTGTTATTAACGGTAGGCTGCGGAGAACAGTATTTCGAATAACCTTGAACTACATTGAATAATGTCTTAATTAACAGTTTATCACTACATGGACGAATTTAAAATTTACATGGGTTTACCAGTTGCATATGGTTTTTGCAAATCAAATTAATCAACTATTATTATTACATGCCATCACCTGATTCAAGTAGACAACCGATGAAATTGAGGGGTAGCCTATTCAAATGAGCATACATTGTTAAATCACAAATATAGGGATGTTCTCATTTGATAATCCGATTTGATTTGTCAAAAGCATCGGACGCCAAGCACGAAAACAATGCAAATCAAATGAAATTTGATAAAAAAAGGTTTAAATCATAAGATTAGAAAGCCGAGTGATCCTGACCCTTGTTTGCACTGCCACAGTACGGCCACTAATCGAATTACGTCCAATCAACGAGCGGAGAACTCGTAATTACTCATGACGCGAGGAGAGCATGGCAGAGGGTAGCTAATCTAATATATCGTAAACCAATAATACACAACACTGTCATTTCAAATATCATAAAAAGTTAGTTCGCAGCGTGACCGCTTGCATAGCCAAGCCGAAATCGGAATCAGCAGAAAATTAATTGGCTGACATGGTTCAAGAATTGCGTAAATCTTTTTAAGATTTCTGCTCATAAGAAACAGGAATATATTTCCATTTGCTTTTTTAATTGAAGAAATTCGAAGAAATTCAATGAAATTTGTCATTGCAAATAGTTTTTGATTACACATGTGACATTTATTTCTATTTTTTTTTAGTCTTGGGAAAATTTATTTTCAATTTTAACAGTTCAGTAAAACACATTTAAAAAATCTGAACGAATTTCTCACCAAAAAATGTATTCCACGAAATATCAGTGAAACTTCTCGCATAACAATGTTACAAAAAAGAAAAAACATGGAAATCGGAAAAGGCTATTGGAGGAAAAGAGAATTATGTATTTGTCAAATATGCAAAAAAACTGGATGAATGTAATAAAACCCATTTTGAGTGAGTACTGTGAAGTGACCTATGGGTATTGGCAGTCAAAAGTCACGGGTGTGATCTAACAAATGGATGGATTGGATGGAATGGTTATGTAATCTTTTAAGGACGGTTTATGCCAGATTCTCATTTTGGACTTCATTTGTGATCAATTCGGACCGCGGCGAAGGCAGTTGTTTTTCTGAATAACGTTTCGGGAAACGTAATGAAAGGAAGTATATTTTCATTTAGAATTTCCAATATAAGTTTTGTTGTGATATATTTCAGGCAAATAATTTCCAATGGTACGTAACTAACAAATTTGAAATTTTCTTAGTTTATTTTTTTATCCAGAATACCAAAAACGTAATTTCCAATAATGGTTGCAAGTGGAGATGTCCTGACGTACAATATTTTCATTAATTTGCAACCTCGTCTACAACAAGGAAATAGGGGTAAAATCAAAAGAAAAATATTTTCGTATTTGTAGTCTACCAAAAAAGCAAAAGTTTTGCGAATCGGACAGACAACTCATTTTACCAATTGGTGGCAGTATGATAATTTGCAAACTGTTACAATGCGGAACATTAGAAATGAAAAAATTTTTTTTTTGTAATTTTTTTAAACAAATTACAATGAAAAACTTGAACAAATGACAAAAAACAAGGTTCCGTAACTTTTACAAGGTTGCAAACTTAATGCATGTTGTAAAACACCATTACTATAGGTATGCCTAGTTTGCAGAACTTTTGCAATTTTCAGTGCAATAACAAAACATGAAAACGTTTTTTGCAATTAAAAAATGTTTCGTTTATCACAGACTCCTGCAAAATTTTATAGTTCGTTTTCATTAATGCACTAACTTACCATTGAATTTTGAAAACTTTTGGAATTAATGTTAATTGATTGTCTATATCTACTGGCCTAATACGCCGGTAGCAGATAATAATGAGGGTAGTCTCAAACGGGCCAATTTTTGAAAAATTCTGGGAAATATGGCAAATTAGGTGCAATATATTTGAAAATTGTATTCAGATATAAATTATATTTTCAAGCGTAAAATTGCGCTTGATTTGAACGAATGGTTGAGAATCGATTAGTTTTTGAGCTACATCAATTCACAGAGTGTCTTCAAGAATAATAAACCCTCAGTTTTTTTAATTATTTATATAAATAAATAATAATAAATAATATAATAAATGAATAATAATATTATTATTTATTCATATCATATCATAATTTACATTATTTATTTATAATATCATTTATTATTCATATACAAATGTTTATTCTCAAATTTCATGATATTGTAACGAACCTAGGCCGGACCTGTCGCCTCACGCGTTGCCATCGACAACGATGATGTCATCCCCGGAGATATTCGAGAACAATCCAGTCGCGCTGCCGCGGAAAACAACGGTCAATATTGGAAATAACTGGAACATGCTGTTCGCCAACCGCCAGAATTGGAAACATCGAGAATTCTGTAACGGAGATAAATAGGCAGCCCTCAAGAGGGAGTCTCAGTCTGAGCAGCCGATAACGTCGAGCGATACAGTGGCGTAGTTAGTAATATGAATTAGTTGTAAATTTAAGTGTGAAATAAATTAGTAAAACCAAGTTAAGTTTATTTACGTTACAATATGAAACATGTACCATGGTTTTGAGTTATTTTTATATTTTTTAGCAACAAATGAAACAAAAATTGATTATATTATATACAGCTTTATTTCTTTTCAAAACAGAAAGCAATATAGGTGATCATTATAAGTCATTTAATTAAACAACACATATCCAGTAATGACGAAGTATAAATGATAAAACAACAATTTTCGACACAATAAATATTTAAGTTCCGATTGAATATACATATTTGAAAGTGAATGATATACCAGGAAAACGAGGGAATTCGTAGTAGAATGGCAGCAAATACAGAAACACCTACATTTTTTATAGATATCGATATCATATAGTCTCAACAAGGACTGTAATCAATATAATTCCTTCCTGTGTGTGAACATTGATATTAGGGTAGTAACCATTTTGTCATATTCTTCAATGAGAAACAGCAAAATTAGAAATCCATGTTATTGAGAAAATCTGAGAATGTAAAAAAAAAATTCCGTCAAATTTCGTTGAAAATGTGGATGGCGCATTTAATGGCTCACCGCTTGTGTATTGAAACAACGAAAATGAAATTAATATATTAAAAAAAAGTTTGCATCCGCAAGGAATTGTATCAATTAGGGAAAGCACGACTGCAAAATTAATATACCCACCTCAAAAAAGTTCTATACTCTCAATATGAATAAAATAGTTTTATTGAAATTTTAAGATAGTGCAAATTCATGTATTTTAATGAAAGTAGATTACAAAGTGGGCTGTGGAGATACGATTGAAATACGCCGGTAGCAGATAATAATAAGGGTAGTCTCAAACGGGCCGATTTTTAAAAAATTCTGGAAAAAATGGCAAATTAGGTGCAATATATTTGAAAATTGTATTCAGATATAAATTATATTTTCAAGAGTAAAATTGCGATTGATTTGAACGAATGGTTGAGAATCGATTAGTTTTTGAGCTACATCAATCCACAGAGTGTCTTCAAGAATAATAAACCCTCAGTTTTTTTAATTATTTATATAAATAAATAATCATAAATAATATAATAAATAAATAAATAATAATATTATTTATTTATTCATATCATATCATAATTTACATTATTTATTTATAATATAATTTATTATTTATATACAAATGTTTATACTCAAATTTCATAAAATGAAACATGTACCATGGTTTTGAGTTATTTTTATATTTTTCAGCAACAAATGAAACAAAAATGGATTATATTATATACAGCTTTATTTATTTTCAAAACAGAAAGCAACATAGGTGATCATTATATGTTATTTAATTGAACAACACATATCCAGTAATGACGAAGTATAAATGATAAAACAAAAATTTTCGACACAATAAATATTTAAGTTCCGATTGAATATACATATTTGAAAGTGAATGATATACCAGGAATACGAGGGAATTCGTAGTAGAATGGCCGCAAATACAGAAACACCTACATTTTTTATAGATATCGATATCATATAGTCTCAACAAGGACTGTAATCAATATAATTCCTTCCTGTGTAAACATTGATATTAGGGTAGTAACCATTTTGTCATATTCTTCAATGAGAAACAGCAAAATTAGAAATCCAAGTTATTGAGAAAATCTGAGAATGTAAAAAATAAATTTCGTCAAATCTCGTTGAAAAATTGCGGATGGCGGCGTTTTATGGCTCACCACTTGTGTGTGGAAACAACGAAAATGAAATTAATATATTAAAAAAAGTTTGCATCGGGCAAATAATTGTATCAATGAGGGAAAGCACGAGTGCAAAATAAATATACTCACCTCAAGAGAAGTTTCATACTCTCAATATGAACGAGATATTTTTATAGGAATTTTAAAATAGTGTAATTCGTGTATTTCTCTAGACCGGCCAATTTGCCATAACTGAATTAAAGTAGATTACAAAGTGGGTTGTTGAGATGCGATTGAAATACGCCCCAAGCAAATAATAATTTGGGTAGACCCAAACTGGCCGATTTTTCAGAAATACTGGAAACATGCCAAATTAGGTTATTTTTTTATTCTTTTATGTACAGAAGTTTTACTCAAATGATATTTTTTCAAAATATTTTCCCATTCTTCTTGAGGTGCTACTTTTACTCTGTCATGACATATCGTAAAAGATATGTCTTTTTCTCTGAAAATATAATTTAAAACATCTAAGATTGGTAAATGTTTCACTGGATTTATAAAATGATTATTTGGCGGAAATTCATCTTTCAATGAATAAAATATTCTGAAGAAATCATTCAAGCTGATTGAATCAATTTTCATAGTTGGGATTTCAATTCAATTATAATTCCTTTATTGAAACTTTAGACTTTGTCTTATCGCAAGTAGGTCCTCGGTCAAATTCAAATGCCGATTTTCTGGCTCTATACCCGTGTTTTTAACTATAATATTTAAATAAGGTGTCTCGTGATTTTCATTAGTTGATACTAATGATATAATATTATTGTGTGCTGCGAAAATTAAATTATCATTTAATTGTTTAATTTTTCCAAAATCTATCAAAGATTGTTTTTTTTCTCAAAAAAATCATAAAATTTGGCTAAAAATTAATTTTCATCATTTTCTGAGGACGTTTCATGGACTAGTTGAAGGTTGAATTATATTTTGTTCAAGTAAATTTTCAATTTGATTTTTAACTTATTTGTTCAACTCATAAGGGTATTTATAAGTATTTACTGAAATTGGTTCCTTTTCTTGTGTATTATCACGTGCTTAACTTCATTTGAAGAAGTTAGTTTGCCATTTACTAAGAAAAATATGTGCTTGTTCTTCAAACAAAGTTTTTCGATTTCATACCTTTCCTCATCATTTTAGTGATTCTACCTTAATTCTGAAATTATTCCTTCTTCGCGTTCAATATTTTGTAGATTATTTATATGAATTATCCAACAATTTTTATTTCTGGTATTTTACAGCAAGTACTTCGATAATCTGTTCATTTGCAGATACATTCACGATGGTCGTCATGAATTTTTTGTTTTAATCAATTCTTACGGAGCAATGGGGAAATTTAATGTTCCCATCAATTTTTATTTCTGGACAAATTCCTTCATTCATATTTTCATTTTGAGCAATGAATTCAACTATGTATCTGTATTGTTCTCGCTGGAATTGTTAAACTTATTTTGTCTTTATTTCCGTTCGTGTCATGGAAATAGAGTGGAAGTTCTTTAAAAAATAATTTGAGTTTTTTGTCATGATATCGATTTCTGCTTGTTTTCTAGAAAATCAATACTTACAAAATCATCAAATTCAAAATTGAAATCAATAAAATATTTGTGATATTTTTTAATCACTTTGTGGATCATTCATTTCAAAAGTGAAAAATGTTTTTCATTGATTTGAACGAATGGTTGAGAATGGGTTAGTTTTTGAGCTACATCAATTCATAGAGTTTTTTTATTTATATACAAATGTTTATTCACAAATTTTATAATATGTAACAATATTTTATATTTTTTAGCAACAAATGAAACAAGAATGGATTATATACAGCTTTATTTCTTTTCAAAACCGAAAACAATATAGGTGATCATTATAAGTTATTTTATTAAACAACACATATCTAGTAATGACGAAGTATAAATGATAACAACAATTTTCGACATAATAAATATTTACAAGTTCCGATTGAATGTACATATTTGAAAGTGAATGATATATCAGGAAAACGAGCGAATTTATAGTAGAATGACAGCAAATACAGAAACACCTAAATTTTTTATAGATATCGATATCATATAGTCTCAACAAGAACTGTAATCAATATAATCCGTTCCTGTGTGTAAACATTGATATTAGGGTGGTAACCATTTTGTCATATTTTTGAATGAGAAACAGCAAAAATAGAAATCCAAATTTTTTAGAAAATCTGAGGATGTAAAAAATAAGGGAAACATTCTCAATTGAAAATTGAATAGAAATCTTTTTTTGAAAATAGAAAAATCTACGACAATAATGAAGTTATTTTTTGTAATATCTAACAGAAAACAACTTCTTTACCGGCTAAAGCCACGCTGAACATTGAACTACATCTAATAGATATTGTGAGAGGACTCTAAGGTTTATCTTTCAGTCGCAGATGATTCCACATCTGATTTTATGAACATCCTGTTCATATCAAACGAAATAGTACAAAATAAATTCCCTCAAATCTCATTGAAAAATTGTATAGCTCGCCGCTTGTGAATTAAAACAACGAAAATTAAATTAATATATTAAAAAAAGTTTGCATCGGCAAAGAATTGTATCAGTTAGGGAAAGCACGAGTTCAAAATGAATATACTCACCCCAAAAAAGTTCCATACTCTCAATATGAATGAGATATTTTTATTGGAATTTTAAGATAGTGTAGTTCGGGTCATAACAGAATGAAAGTAGATTACAAAGCGGGCTGTTGATATACGATTGAAATACGCCCGAAGCAAATAATAATGAGTGTAAGGCCAAACGGGCCGATTTTTCAAAAATTCTGGAAAAAAAAATCCAAATTAGGTGCAATATACAGGGTGTTATGTAATAAGTGTCCGATATTTTACAGGAGTTATTTATAAGGTGAAAAGTGCATACAAGCAAGGGTCCGCATGGCCTTCATTTTTGATATACAGGGTATTAAAAATTTATTTTTATTTTGGTTTCTCGTAAATAATTTTTAAAATGATGTCGATATTTGGACGAAAATTGATATTTGGGGATTTTTTAATATGAGAAATTCAAATTTGATCTTAGTTTGGCCCTTAATTGTAGGGGGCGCCGCCTACAGGTCTTTGTCTCTTTTGGGGAGTCACAACTTTGTCGTGCATGTATGTATCACATTTTCTAGTAGAAAAATCGATTCCTCTATCATTTTTTCGTGAAAAAGATATGTTTTTTGAATCGCTAGAAGCAGCCATTTTCGAGATATTTTGATTTAAATTAATCAATGCATGTGTTTGTCAAAAAATGAAACAATTTTGAAAACTTATTTTTTCAACATAGAAACATTTCGAAGGCTTATTTTTAAACAAAACAAACTAAAATAATAATTGAATTTATTTTCTAATTTTGATATTTTTTTCAAGTATATTTTCTAAATTATTAAGCATGAAGTATAATTTCAACTGTCACTAATTTGTATGACTCCATACATTTCACTAATTAGTTAACTTGATGATAATGTAATATAAATGAACTTATAATACTTCAGTAAATATTATTTTAGTAAATAAATAATTAAACTTTAGCAGAATATTAATAATTCTAGTGATAAATGAATGAAAATGATCAATAGCAGAATGTAAATTAGGTAAGTATAAATTTAAACTAGTATATTATTTAAACAAAAATCTATATTGCTATAATTTATACGTAATTAGAAAGATATTTTATCATAGAACAAAAAAGTTCTGGAGTCCGTAGCTGTATCTATATTATTTAACAAGTTATAAGCTATGAAATTTCAAAAAATATAAAAAAAATAGATTTTTTTTATAAACAAATGCTTATAACAACTGATAAACAATGGTTACAGAATCGATTTTGAATTCATTTTAAAGATAAATAATTTTTTTATAAAAATGACTTGAATGTCCTTTACCGTATCTCTTATAGTTCAAAAGTTATAACAATTTATAACTTGACAAATTATGGAACGGCTGTAATTTTTTTTTTTTTTTTAATTTTCGAAAAAAAATATAACGGTTACCTATGCAATAAAATGGTAAAAAAAATTTTTTTTCAAATCCCAAACTAGTCTGTTTGTATATAAACAATTTCTCAACAAATGACGTAATTTTTTTTTTCCAATGTTAATTAATACCTATAATGCAAAAACAGCAATAATAAATAACTAAAAAAAAAATTTTTTGATAACATTTTTTAGAAATTTCATATAAATTTAAAAAAAATTTTTTTGCTTTATTAAGTACCTAAAAAAACAAAAAAAATTTTTAACATTATTTAAATTTCATTAAAAATATAAAAACAGAGATTGGAAAAAAATTTGTTAATTAACAATGGTGTAACTTTTTGAAAAATCGACATGAAATTTTTTTTTACCGAGGTTTTTTTCGTTCAAGTGTCTAGATTACACCATAATTCATTCAAATTTTTACATTGTTATTTAATACTATAAAAAAATTATTTTAGGTGATATAACGGCTTTTTAGACGGTGCGCCTATGCCGTAACGACCTCGCGGAGCCCAATTTTCAGCGTTTAAAAAAATCATAAATAATAGAAATAGATTTCCTCCTCTTTCAGGATCTTTTTTCATAATTCCTTAAATATCATTATTTTAGAAATTATTAACGATAAACGAAATACCTTCTTTTATTAATCTTATTTTGTTAATAACAATCGCAATTTTTTACGTGCTAATAAACCCTTAAAAAACATTTTTCTAGACGTCATTCCGAATCGAATGAGCTATCGCTCATATTTTTAGGAGCTTTATATCTATTCAACACGTTTTTGAACTTGTTGATTAGACTAGTGAATGCGGAGACAAAGGGGCCGTTGTCGGTAAGATTGGATGAACACAAGAAATGGAACCAACTTGGAGAAACGTCAAAATCGGGAATTGCTGACCATGCCTGTACTGAGCAACATCGAATTCTATGGGACAACGCAAGCGTTCTACATAGAGAAGAGCATTGATTCAAACGAAAGTTCAAGGAGGTCGCCTACATCGAAGCCAATAACGCCTTCAGTCAACTAAGCGTTGAGATCAAGAACGTGTGGAAACCGCTCATTGCTCTTTCTGGCAGACTGAAGAGGCGAAACTTCACGCACCGCTCTAAATCACAAGTATCACTGCACCGACAGACATGTAAGTAGCACCTAAGCTTGTCAGTATTCATGACGAGTGCAGTTACAAGCAATCGAAACGTCGGGAAACATTTCAAATCCTTTAAGACGATGTACGTCCGAATCGAGACTAATCAAGTTACCACATCGTCTACAACCTTCAAACAAATATTCGCCTTGATTTCACAAGTATTTGATTTCAGATTCATATTCAGCTGACGAAAGTTTCTCAAAATGTACTGTCTTTATTTTTCCAGTGCCACCTAAAATTCTTTGAGTATGAAACTAAATTTTAATTTCACGAATATTTTGAAAAAAAAAAAAGTGTCCAGAGAAGTTGATACACGAATAAATGTATTAACAAAATTCCTCATTTCAATATACGAAAAGTAATGGGAGCTATGTTTAATCGAACAGAAATGAGGTACCTACAAACTTTTTATATTTTCAATTATCTGATTTTCTCTCAGCACCAGAGTAGCCTCGTATGAATGCGTCCTATTCTCGAATATATTAAATTATATTATAAAAATAAATGAATCTGTTGAGGTATATTGAATTTATGTTTTCGATTTATGGAATCATTAAATTTTGACTACCACTTCAACTATGTCATGCTTATTAGGGGTTTTATTTTCAAACAATACTACTTAGAGTCAGGACGATTTGCTCCCCTCTGAGTGCCACCGATGGCGCGTGTTCCCCTTTGCCCCTCTTTACATCCGGAACTGCGCCAACGCTTTTGGAAGCAATGTAGACTACAAAAAGTACTTTCCTGCGGGCATTTTTGAACCTTTAACAAACTTGTCAAGATTGTTATTATATCGGGGTAGTATATTCTACTCCGTATACCGAGAATATACTACAAAGTTCTGGGTGGAAAATTCTTAAAAAATACCTTTCATTTATTTTTAGATTTCTGGAACCAATTTTACTGAATGAAAATTATACCGATTTCGTAATGAGAGCCATTTGGCGTCTTCACAGAAAAGTACTATTGATTTTTGTAAATATTCCTACGAATGCGCCACACCAACGAAAGAAAATTGAAAATGTAAATTTTTGCATATTTTTCATTTCTCAGAATTTCCATGCATTTGTTTTATGAAACTCCATATACAGTGCTTTTCTTTAGTGTCCCCCCCCCTTTTATTTTTTGAAGGGGTCAACTCAAAAAATGTAAACTTGGGATAATGAAATTGATGCATGAATACTATATTTTGGAGTAAAATTGACAGATAAAACTTCCAAGATGGCGACTGGGCGCAACGTGGAAAAAAAAAATTAAATTGAAAGGGGGTCTTGTGACACATCCTTTTAAAGCTCCTGACGAATACTTCACAACCCTAGAATATAAAGTCAATATCTTCACCTACTACAAAATGGCGGAACATTCAATAATTACCTGAATACAAACACATTAATATCGATACATCTAGAAATATTTGTTTTTCTCTGCCATATGGCAATCCCAACAACCCGATAAGGTTTGATAGGCTATTTTTTGTTTAAACAAAAAATGACAAGAAATGTCAGTACGACAAAGAACATCATTGTTCAGTTAAAATATTCTCATTTAGTTTTCGGTTTTACTAGTAAATAGGTACCACGTGAACTATCTCTGAAATGGTCAATTCTCGTCTATTGGAACAAAAAATCGAAGAGATTTTTATTTACGGTGCGACGCGTAACTTTCACGAAACCGAAAGAATTTTTGATGATCGTTTCCCGAATCGTCCTATCTGTAGAAAATATTTAAGGGAACTTGTAACCAAATTTACAACTACCGGTAGTGTACAGAACAAAAAGCCCCCAGGTCATCCGTCCATTCCGGAAGAACAGCAAGTTCAAATAATTGGTGAGATGATAGTAAATCCTCAACAGTCTACTTCCTCCGTCGCGAATGTTTGTGAGGTGTGTCCTTCTACTGTGTGGAGACTTTTGAAGAGGAATAAGTATCATCCATACAAAATGGTACATCAGTTAACTGAAGATGACCCTGATCGAAGAACAGAATTCTGCGAAATTATGACGGAAACCATTGCAAGGCATCCTACCTATCTCCACAATACAGGGTGTTTCCTAACTACGGTACGAAACTTTAGGGGGTGTTTCGTTAGGTCATTTGACAAAAAAATGATTTCGCAAAAAAGCCGTGTAGGATGGACCTGATGATCTTGCTGGTAAAAAAAAGGGTCCAATTAGGTAGTCACCAATAATTCCTACACAAACGTTCAGCGAAAATCGTTGCTGAAAATGACTTTCTCTAATAATGTGGGGATTTTCGTCGGCCCAGAAATGGTTATTGTGAAAGTTCATAATAGAATCTCGTGAAAAATTTGCCTCGTCCGTAAATAAAATATTTGGTAAAAAATTATTATTGTGTGCCATCGTATGAATCAACCACCTGCAAAACATTAATCTTGGGTGAAAATTTCTAGGCAGTAGAGCTTGGACCGCTGTATGTGATATGGGTATAGGAGGTTTCTTTTTAGAACTTTCCAAATGGTTTTTGGGCTTACTTCAAGCTGCAGTGCATTCTTCCTGGTACTATTTGAAGGATCTTCTTCTATCACATCAAGTATAGCTTCTTCTAGTTCAGGCGTTGTTACAGTTTCTGGTCTTCCACCACTTACATTTTTATTGAAACTTCCAGTTTCACATAATCTTGCATGTAGCGTTCTAAATGTTTTAGCACATGGAATTACTCTATTAAGATATCTATCCTGGTAGATTCTCCGTGCTTCTTCCGCATTTCCGTTTGCTAATCCACAAATAAAGTGCATGTCAGCCATTTCAGCGTTAGTAAAAGTATTCATGATGGAATCACCGCTAATTGACAACTCTGACTTTTACTGATATGACAATACTATCACTGTCAGCTGGTCTCCATAGCAGGTAATCATGATTGTAGAGTGCCTTCATTTTTTTTGTTCTCGAAAACTAAGCTAAATATGAAAAAAAACACAGGAGGCCAAAAAGTTGTATTTTTACTACGCTTATAAAAAACTTTTTAGAACCCACGCTCATATTCAAATGCACTGAAGAGGAGAAAATAATTTTTTTCTCAGTATTGTTGGCTGTGGTGCCCACTGAGACGCCACTGGACCTACTTAGGGCCAAATAATTGCCTTATTACTTCAAATAGCTGTACCACATTTCAACCACATCGGTTTCAGGATATTCAGGATATTTTATAAATACCTTTTTTTTATACTTCAACGCCCTGTATCTCAGAAACGAAGCAACTCCGGACATATGTTCATAGGAACTTTTTTTGTCAAATGACCTAACGAAACACCCCCTGAAGTTTCGTACCGTAGTTAGGAAACACCCTGTATTTGTTTCAGTGACGAATCTACATTTTATCTCAACGGCAAGGTTCACAGACAAAATTGCCGTTATTGGAGTGACACCAACCCTCACATTTTCCGGGAAACTCATACTCAATATCCAGAAAAAATTAACGTCTGGGCAGGAATATTGGGAAACCATATTGTAGGACCTCTATTCATTGAACAAAATTCAACAGGGGAACTGTATTTGAATATGCTGGAAAATACTGTTGACCCTCTAATCACCGAAATCGTCGAAGCGAATTCTAATGAAATCGATATGGATATTGTATTCCAACAAGGTGAAGCACCACCACATTACTACGGACAAGTAAGAAACTATTTGGATAATACTTTCCCCGGTCGTTGGATTGGCCGTCGAGGTCCTACGGAATGGCCAGCCCGCTCGCCACATTTGACACCTGTAGACTATTTTTATAGGGCTATTTGAAGCAAAATGTGTACGAAACCGAACCTGCTTCAAAATTGGATATACGACAGAGAATAATAAATATTTGTGGAAATATCGACGTTACTGTGTTCGAAAATGTTCGGCGTGAAATATCGGTTAGGCTGTTCTTATGTCAAGCAGTTCAAGGCAACCATTTCGAGCATCTTCTGAACTGAACTCAGCTTTTTTCTTCAAATTATGAAGTTAAACGTCGATGTATTCAGGCAATTATTAAATGTGCCGCCATTTTGTAGTAGGTGAAGATATTGACTTTATATTCTAGGGTTGTGAAGTATTCGTCAGGAGCTTTCAATTTAATTTTTTTCCCAGGTGGCGCCCAGTCGCCATCTTGAAAGTTTCATCTGTCAATTTTACTCCAAAATATAGTATTCATGCATCAATTTCATTATCCCAAGTTTCAATTTTTTGAGTTGACCCGTTCAAAAAATAAAGGGGGGGGACACAGACAAAGAAAAGCACTGTATATCTATTTTAGTCCTTGTGTATGGTAATAGACTGAATGAAAACAATGTTACATTACTTTTGTATGAAAAGAAAACTCCAATTGATTGTTTTCATAAACAAACTGATAATTCGATTGATTGGTATCTTGAAAAATGGAATCCTCCTGGAACCTTAAGAAAAGTTTTTTTTTTGAATATATTATGTTATAACATTGTGGCCCACCTTGTTTATTATTATTAACTGTATTTCTATTGCCATTTTCAGATATGCCACTAGACCATCCAAGTGTACATGCAATAAGATTATTGGCAAGCAAAGTTCTATTTGCTTTAAGTGTGAATTTTTTTAATGCCGTTTTCAACCGAATATCTCCAAAGTTGCAAGAATTAGCTTCATGTCCAGATGAAAATCCTGATTTTAGTGATATAGAATTGATTCAACACATAAATGTGGACTTAGGAAGACTGATTAAATTATTTCAAGAGGCTATATCAAAATTCAGGTTACTGAAAAAATCTGCGCACCTTGTTTTGGTGCACTCTTTGGAAAAGGCTATATGGAACTGGATGGAAACATATCCATATGAGTTTGCAGAACTACAGAAAAATCCTAGTGAGGAAATGTCGAAATGTGCAGAACAACTGTTTGATATTTTAGATGCTTTTGGGGATAATAAAAAAGGTCGATCTTCAGTTTGGTCTCTACAAATGATGCTACTAATATTAGCCCCTGTAAGTATTGAAGATCCTGATTATAAAGTTGATTTTGTTTTGTTTGCTTCAAAAAAATGTGTCACAAAACCCCCCTTCCAATTATTTTTTTTTCCCAGGTGGCGCCCAGTCGCCATCTTGAAAGTTTCATCTGTCAATTTTACTCCAAAATATAGTATTCATGCATCAATTCCATTATCCCAAGTTTCAATTTTTTGAGTTGACCCGTTCAAAAAATAAAAGGGGGGGGACATTAAAGAAAAGCACTGTAAAGATATTGTTATGCCTAGTATTCCTGGTGTACCAATCATTCACATTTTAACCTAGGTTCTTGCAAAATATTCTACACCGGTTAGGCACTGATCCACAATAAAAAGAAAGAACAAAATTTCAGTACGAGTTTATTCGTGTTGGAGGAAAATCTTAGTATTATTACATATGATGAACATATACTCATCCCCTAGCACCCCTCATCTCTAAACAGAACACATCCCTTGTATATCGGGGTCCAGGGTGTTAAATGTTTGAAATATGAGTTCAGGTCATGTTTACAAGTTTATACAAAAACCCTTGAATTAGAAGACCTTAGTTTTCTAATTTTCATGTCATACATAACAGATGGGTGATACCCAAAAAATATGAACACAAAAATCATTTATTCAATATAACTTCAAAATAATTTGAATATTGTATTCCGATTTCATTTGCAGTAAAGAATGACTTTCTTATGTTTAGAGTCTCGAGGATCCCATGGCGACAAATTTATACAAGAGGGTCTTGCAGTGATATGTACAAATCGTTCCCGTCCTTACGCTGTAATTATAAAGATCAAACATATTTTGATAGAGAATAAATAAAATATTCACTTATATGAACCTTGACAACATAACCTTTTTTCAATGTGTTGATCAAAGTTATTTTGCACCGTTTCACAATTTAATTGCAGTGTTGTCTTCCGTCGGCTTGTTTCTACAAACGAAATCATAAATAAAAATTGATTTAAGACCAGGGGCAGAGATGATATTAGAGCCACGCCTAATTACCCTTCCTATTGGTGCAAACACAGTTTTTATTGGCCAACACACAATTCATTTAGAATCAACTCCTCGTTGACCGATTGCAGGTTAAGAGTTACAATACGGAGACACATCTTGTGTTTAGTACCACTTGTCTTATAGGGGCTTTTTTACAATAATTCATTACTCTTTATGTTCTTGTTCGTTTTCAATCTAATGGCATTATGGAGAGCATTACGAGAAATTCCATAGGCGTACCAGATGTTCTAGTAAAAGCGATACACAGGACATCATGAATTTCATAGTATTCGCCATAATTTCATCTTTCGCTACTGAAAAGTACTTACCCCAGACAACAGGGCATTTTTGCAAGGTAACAGTAAACAAAATTGAATAAACTACACTAGATACTCACTTATTAACCTAACAAACGTAACCTTTCAACCGTTGCATGTCATGACACTGGCGGGAATTCGCATAGCCTATGCCATAGAGAAACTAAAAATAAAGAACTAAAAATAAAGAGAGTTGTCAAACCTGCAGTAAAAGTTGGCACCACGTTTAGACAGTGGCGACATATCTCGCAACTGGCCGAACTAAGTTAGTACAGTTGGTAAAACAGATTTATCTTCAGTTAGCGATTGAGATAAATCGGGTTTTTTTAAAGTGTTTTATATGGTTGATCTGGTATATATTTTATAAATGATCGATTTGCCATTCCTGTATTTCATAGGAATGGTTGTATCATATGAAATACAGGAATGGAAAATCGATCACTAATAAAATACATACAGCAAGCGATTCGTAGAATCTCTTAGTTCGTTCGTGGTTGAAATAAAGTTTCAAAATAAATCTTTGTTTCATGATATAAAGAACAAAATTAAAGTCCTTATAAAACAAGAATAATAAGTTGAACACTATAAAAAACACCTTTTATTGTATCTAGGACAAGGTACCACTACAGACAAAACACTAAAATTAAAAATATTCTTCAGTCTTATCATCAAATCAACCAGAATAAAAACGAATTATATTTACATCAAACGTTCAATAATTTTGTTCATTTATTAGCACAAAGGAGAACGAGTAGGTATAACAAATACTCCAGTTTGATGATAATCTTCGTACTTCCTCAAATGGTGATAGGAAATGGAAACTGATGGATGGAAATAAGTATCAGTTTGTGAAAACATTTCTGCAACTGATGGATGGAAATACGTATCAATTTGTGAAAAGCAGCTAAACTGATTTTCTTTCTGCTCAGAGTGAGAGTATTGGCTCTCCTAGTAGCCAAGTCGGCCTTTTGGTAGGTTTAAATTCAAAACTAAACTATGTAGATTGCCAAAAATATTGACACGAGGTTATTCGTTTGCCTCCCTACTACTGTATCCTCAGTCGCATAAAACTAATTTGGAGAAACTTTAAGAGGAAGGTTAGAAAACGGAATATTACACCAATACTTTCCGAAAGTCTTATTGATACAATGAGAGAGGAAGCAGCAAAAATTACTCCAAATGTATGGTTTCAATGTGTACGACATGTTTTAGATGTTGAGGAGTACAGACTGGAAATCACCGTACATTCCTTCATCATTAATACTGAGGACACATCCAGTGAGGAGGAAGATGACGAGTAATGTATTCTGAAATGGTACTTTTTTAGTTGCAAGATTTTTGTTTTCCTTATTAAAAAATCGAATGGGGTCGGAAGCAATCAATTTTTATGTATATTGCAAAAAATATATGAAGTTATACATTATATCACTTTTTTTCATATAAAATCACATATATTCATTTGAAGATTTGGTAATCCGGTAGGTATTAGGAATTTATAGTCAAGATTAAAGGGCGGCGTCAAGTAATCATGAAAGATGAAAATATCATTTCTGATACTCGTAGAAATGAATAATTTTATAATCTAGAGTTATTTACTTTTTTAAATTTCTATATGGCGTATTTGACTTTCGATACCTTTAAAATTATTTATTTCAGGACATTATTATTATTATAAATTGTTTATTTCAAGACATTATCAATTAAAATTATTATTATTATTAAATTATTATTTATGACAAACTAACACGTTTTTACTATTCATTTAACTCCAAGAAAACTAAACGGTTGTATTTTTGTTTCTTTTGGAATATTACCGAAACTGTAAATCAGTTCAAAATAACTTTGATCTACACTTACAAAGAAATAAATCAGCAGGAAGCCTCGTACGTTTTTTTCAAATAAGTAACGACAGGTTACCTAAATAGAGGAAAATAATCGGCGAAAGTTTAATAGGTAGTAATTTGGTTGTACCACGATTTCTAAAACGTATTCCTTGGTTTTTCAACTATTAGAAGGCATTTAATGGACTTAGAGAGCTATGTCCATTAAATTCCTTCCATTTGTTTCCAACAGTCCCCTCGATATTCCTCTCTTTCATATATATATATATATATATATATATATATATATATAGGGTGATTCAAAAGTACTTTGACAGACTTCAGGAGGTGATTCCTCACAATATTCTTATATGAATTGTCCGAATAAATATTTGTCCGGAAGTTGTTGAAGTTATTACCATTATTTTTCATTTTTCACAAGAATGCCTAGGAAATGAATTTGACGTTTAAGTAAGTAGTTCTGGTAATTACATATTATGTGACAGTTAAACGTTTTGTTGTTTTGTTGAAGTTTCTGTTAGTTTTAAAACACTAATTTTGAAAAATGGATTATTTAAACAATAATGCTCATTTAGCCCATATGCATCCTACGAGTAAGAGCAATAATAACATCAGGTTCGAATTCGACACCTCAAAAACCTCTCAATACCAATTTTCGATCAATTAAGGTCAGTATTTCGAAAGTTATTTGAAAAACACGAAAATAAAAATAAAACTTCAATACCCTGTATCTTGGAACATATATTTATTTGGACAATTCATATCAGAATTGAAAAGGGAAACATTCTCAATTGAATATTGATAGAAAGATTTTTCTGTGAATTGAAAAATCCACGATTAAAATCTTTCTATCAATATTCAATTGAGAATGTTTCCCTTTTCAACAGGTTATCTTGACGATGGAAGAAGGTGACTAAAGTTTATCTTTCAGTCGCAGATGATTCCACATCTGATTTTATGAACATCCTGTTTATATTTTCAACAAATCAATCATATCAGAATATTGTGAGGAATCACCTCCTGAAGTTTGTCAAAGTAGTTTTGAATCACCCTGTATATATATACAGGGTGATTCAAAACTACTTTGTGACAAACTTCAGGATATATAACTCTGAACTTCGAGAGTTGAGTGGGAGAAGTTACCTGTAAGATTACTAAAAAGGTTTTTTTATTGTTACACATACTAAGATGTGCTTCGATCTTGAACCTCGTTTTTCTTGTCAGATTAGCAAATAATAAAGTATGGACTAGTGCTATTTGAATTTTCTGAGTTGTGGTGCTAGGGGCTAGGGTGTTATCGTCATAAAACTCCTCCCCACGATATAAAAACGAGCTGTCTCAGCGATTTTCCATTTCTTATTTCGATTATATTAGAAGAAAAAATCTCGGATAGCACACTCGGTATACTGATTCAGTCACCCTCACAAAAAACATCACACAAGATCGTGTTTATAAACCAAAGAACTTAATACGAAGGAAATGAATTAGAGTTGTTTATCTCTTGGCGACAAACCCAGCGCTTCGGTGTGCTTTTTAGCTTTCAGTCTGAGGTCGGCAATGCTGGAGTTTTTATGTGCCACCGCTAACGCTGCGAATTCCAGTGGATATTGGGGGTGGCACAATATGCTCGCTGCCGCCGCCGCTGCCGAACTGCCTCCCACTGCAACCGCTGCTGCTGCATACTGAAACAAAAATACAGTGTTTTAGAAATTGTTGCCTATAAAGGAGGGTACTACGAAGGCGTAGAAGGGCCAACAACAACATATTTATGAAAACATTTGGAATTGTCACTTTGAACTGACAATTGTCACTTTGAAGTGATAATTGTCACTTTGAACTGACATTCACTTTGAAGTGACAATTGTCACTTTGAACTGACAATTGTCCATTTGAAGTGACAATTGTCACTTTGAACTGACAATTGTCACTTTGAAGTGACAATTGTCACTTTGAACTGACAATTGTCACTTTGAAGTGACAATTGTCACTTTGAACTGACAATTGTCACTTTGAAGTGACAATTGTCACTTTGAAGTGACAATTGTCAGTTCGAAGTGACAATTGTCACTTCAAAGTGACAATTGTCAGTTCAAAGTGACAATTGTCAGTTCAAAGTGACAGTTGTCACTTCAAAGTGACAATTGTCAGTTCAAAGTGGCAATTTCAAATGTTTAAAAAAATATTTTGTTTTTTGCCTTTCTACGCCTTCGTAGGGTCCTAGGGACTAGAGAACTGGTCTTCGAGTGAAACTCCGTTGCAAACGCAAACAACGCCCTCGAACCGAACCACCTCTTACGCAAGATTCATGTCATGTCATGCATAATCTAAGGAATTTTTTTTAAGAAACATCAAGGGCTCGGTTCATCCACACATATATTGGGACAATATTGGTCCAATAATAAGAAAATATTGGCAAATATATTGGGAATGAAATATTGGAAAAATTTTAATATTATGCGATATGAAAACAGCGTAGCTCAGTCGAGAAGTGAGCGTCCTGCAAAAAATCGTTCCGAACCTACCAAAAATATGAGCGATGGCTCATTCGATTCGGGATGTCATTCTGAGAAAGACGTATCTTTCGAAAATAAAAAAAAATGGCCTCAGTTTTTTGGCAATAGCTCCAGAACTATTGATGATAGAGGAAAGAATAAAACAGATTAATGAAGACAAAGAAATTTCCCATGTAAAAGTCCCTACCTCCGGACCTCTATCTCAATTATTTATAATTTTAATTCAACGTTGAAAATAGGGCTCCGCACGGGGGTTACGGCAGGAGTACAGCACCTCGAGAGATCAATGCACATAAAAAAAATGTATACAATTAAATGAATTAAACATTCAAAAGAATTATAGTATCATCTGAACACTTGATAGAATAAATTTCCTTGGAAAACATTTTTTATTGAGTTTTGATAATGTTAAGTAGTTTTTTTGGAACCGCCGATCTTATTAAAAACCGAATAATTACAGAATGACTCCATATTTTTTTTTGCTTCCTGGAGCACATTTTGCATGTGTACTCAATAATATCACTCTGTAAGATTGTTTAAAAGTTAATTATTTTTTAAATTATAAATTTCTAAAGTTAGCAAAATATGAGAAATCGAGTAAATATTGACAAAAAAAAATATTGATACTTCATATGATTATCAGTTTCATGCTGACAAAAACATTTCGCATCGTTTTAGAAAAATAAAATTACGCTATTTGTTAATCAAATATTTATAAACAAATGGATAAGTTGAATAGTTTTCAAAAATTGTTTTTTTGCATCAGGTTGCTAAAAGTTTATTATTTATTATGAATGAAAAAATTTATATTATTTCTTAAAAAAAATATTTAAGGTAGTTTCGCCACGAGACAGTTGAATTAGGAAATTATTTTCGACGAAATCGAAAAATTTCAAGGGACTTTTCGATTTGAAACGCGAAAAAAAAAAATTTTTGAAGGGGCACTTGCCCCCCCAATCGACTCTAGAAAATTTCTTCGTTATAGAAAGTCGGCGACTCGAAAAAATTGATGTCCCCGAGAAGCGCAGCAAAAAAATAAAATTCAGACCCATCCCTCCCCCCTCACTAGAAATCATACGTCATGGGAAAAAATTATCGTACTTCGATAAAACTTCAATGGACTTTTTTGTAGTGCTCTTTTTAAACTTTTTTTTTGGGGGGAAGGGGGGTATTGTTAAAATCGATGGGGTCAACTAGAAGAAGTTTTTTTTTCAGACCCTTAAATGGTCCCCCGTCCTTCTTTAAAAAGTCCCCTTGCACAATCCGCATTTCTCTACGACCCCCCCCCCCCCTTAGGCTGTGCGCTTTCATGTGGACTATTTTGAATAACGAGAGTAGTTTTGATTGTATCTGTCAAACTAGATGGTCAATCGCTTTGATTTTTTTTCACAATATCTGTGATATCCTGCTCTAGCTCCTCCTCGTTTTTCATAAACTTCTTGATTTCAGTACTAACGATAGAATTATTAATGTGCGCTTCCCCGTGGACTATTTTGAATAACGAGAGTAGTTTTGATTATATCTGTCAAACTAGATGGTCAATCACTTTGATTTTTTTTCACAATATCTGTGATATCCTGCTCTAGCTCCTCCTCGTTTTTCATAAACTTCTTGATTTATACTAACGATAGAATTATTAATGTGCGCTTCCCCGTGGACTATTTTGAATAACGAGAGTAGTTTTGATTATATCTGTCAAACTAGATGGTCAATCACTTTGATTTTTTTTTCACAATATCTGTGATATTCTGCTCTAGCTCCTCCTCGTTTTTCATAAACTCCTTAATTTTAGTACTAACGGTAGAATTAATAATGTGCTGTTTGCCTATGCATGGTCCATATGTTACGTGAGTGATAACTTTTGGAACTCAAAGTCTCTTTTTAAAAATCAAATTTTATTATGAAGACATACGTCTGAACAGTACAAGAGTAAAAACAATAATGAATTACCATTAAGATTTTCTCAAGGAGATGAAAAATGCTGGCGCATCAGCTTCCAGGAATTGGATGATATCTCGGAACCGTCGTCAGCGAAGTCAGCGGATTCCATGGGAACGGGCGATATAATTCCTCCCCCCGAAGATTCAGCGAAGGAGGGTTAGTGAGGAAGCTGAACCCTGGACATCTCGATTTCTGTGTTTTGATCCCTGGGTGTCTTTGTCTTGCAGAATTTGGGGCTTATTTTGGTGTACAGGATATACATCGTTGTTGATATAAGGATAGCGTAGATGGACAGCGTCCAAAAACTTGGAATATGGCCCACTTCCAGGAAGGAGATTTCTGGTTGATTCTGCCTGAATGCTGTTTTAATCGACTGAAGTTCGTCTAAGTCCATATCTTCTAGTTGAAGGCTTATACTTGTTGTATATGGCTCCATTCCAAATTCTTCCATTGCCGGCAGGAGTATTGGTTGGTTCTGGCTGAACTGGTTTTCGTTGATGATTGTGTGTTGCGAGCAGGCCAATCGACATCCGATCGGAATTTCGAAGATATAACTTTCGGGCGGCAATTTTTTGGCTTCGTCTTGATTTGGGCATTTCGGTTTGATAGTCTCTTGTGATGGTAAGAGAACGATCCATTTATTTGAGTCATCTAGTTGTTTGATGACCGTTGTTGACAGCTGAATGGACGTTCTTTCGCATATTGAGGTGTTTTTGAAATCAAGTAGCTGGATTTCGCATGGATTTCTTTCTGTTGTTTTCATTATGTCGGTGAGCGGACAGATGTGGGTTTGGCGGGCAATTTTCACACAAGGATTACTCAAGAATGCGTAATATTTTTCGCTTTTAACCAGAAATTTAGTTTTTGGTATAACTGCCTTGAACTGACTCCCAGTTGAAATTGGAATTGAAAATAAATGATAATATTCAAATTTTGAGGTGTGTGTAATTGGAATGTGGAGTATATAGGTTATTCTACAATTTAATATGTAGCTCTCGACTTTTATGATTTTTTCGTATAAAAGAGTGTTCTCGAAACTAACTCCAATTGGTAGTTGATCTTTATCAAACAATTTTCCTAATAGCTCTAACTCGTGGTACAATTCTTTAGTTTTTATTATACTAGGATGAACAATGTTTAATTTGGAAAACTGAATTGAATTTTCGACATCTTGTAAGATAGAGTTTATGATTCTATACATATTGATTATTTGATTCATGACATCCTTAATGAACATAGAATTTTTCGATATACTTGACTTTTCACTATTGAAGCAATTTGAGTAATTTTTGTTTGTATAAGTTTTTCGTTATGTTCTACTTGCTGAATTGTACTGTTAAATTTTTCAATCAATGCTATTGAGAGAGTTTTGCCTTTTGATATTTGTGGACAAATTATTTTGATTGTGTTGCAATTCTGCTATCAGCTGATCATATTTTTCCCCATCACTGGAATCCAAATTCCCCGTGATAGATTTGAATATTGATCCAACGCCGTTTATTAAACCACGTTTTGTTCTGAAAGGGTGCGGAAGAATTTCGAATAATTTATCATTTAGCATTTCTTCTGAGAACCGTACTATTTTCAGATAATTCGAAACGTCCGCTGAATAATTTTGATTGCTTTTTACAAGTACTTTCAATGATTGGGAGTGTGATTTCAATTTATTGATTTCCGTGATAATAGGATTTAAATCATAATAATGAATTAGGGAGTGAGCATAAGTTTCTACCTTTGCTGTTCCCAATTTGAAAGGAATAAGCCCTGGGTTGTTCTTTAAGTTTTGCATGGTAATCTTTTCTTGTCCGAGACTGCCGGAAATCCTGAAAAATTAATTATTTTTTAATGGCAAAAGGATATTTTTTAATGGCAAAAGGATATTTTTTAAGAGGGCGTTTCAGATTGTTCAAATGAACTTTTAGTTGATTTTCTGTGGAAATAGTTTTCATTTTCTTATCGACTTTTTTCACTTGTACAGGTTTAGAAAATTTATTAGCTTCTTTTCTTCTCACGTGCGATTTTACAAATACCTTTTGTTTTGTTTTGAATACCGCGGGACTGTCGCGTTTTTTGTTTTCTCGCTCGACGATTTTTTCCTTTTGTTTGATAATGTCAGTATTAATTTTTGAGTAAAGGAGTTTGGACCGTTCTTTGTGTTCGTTGGTGTAATCATTCAATAATTTTCTATCGATTTCGATATTGAAAGGATCATCGGTGGATATGTGTCCACTTATGACATCTATAGGTTTGAATTTGGTAACAGAATGAATGGAATGGTTATATGCCAGGACTGCGTATAACATTTTCATTTTTGCCGGGGTTTTCGTGTATTCAAGAGTCTAATGTGTTCTAAAATGGTGGAATGAAATCTTTCAATCATACCGTTCGACTGAGGGTGGTGCGGTGAGACGAAGTGTACTTCTACCTTGTGTAGTGCCAAAAGTTCGGATATTAAAAAGTTATTGAACTCTGTACCATTGTCAACAATTATTTTCTTTGGTATGCCATGATGTGAGAAGAATTGGATTAAATTATCGGCTACTTCAGTACCTGTCAGTGAGTTCACAAGATATGCTTGAGTTTGGGTTTTTTTTTTGGGTTTTTTGTTATTAAGGTTGATTAATTTGAATAGATTTTTGATGTTGGGCCAATAGTATTTTTCTTTTACCCTTGCAAAAGTTTCATCGACTCCGCGATGGTTCGATTTTCCTTCGTGAAGTTTTTCAATGATTTCTTTGACGTCGTCTTTACTGGTGACATCTATTAATTTTTGTATGCAACGTTTGAATTTAATCGATGGCCATTTAAAAAAATTCTGAATTGTTGTTGAAAAAGGTTTATAGAGTTCCGGGTTTTCAAAATAAATGTGGTACTGTACACCTGGGGACACGAAATCTTTGATGAATTTCAATATGTCATTTTCTAAATTATTTTCTGATATTTGTACATGAATTCGTTTCTTTTTTTCAAATAAAATGGTAATTTTGGGTTTGGCTGGTGAATGAAGTACTGAACTTACAATAATTTGGTTAAGACCAAGATTTACAGCACACTGCGCATTGGTATGGCGACAATGGGGTCTTGTTCGGCATTTGAATGAATAGTATCGTCATTGTCGTCTTCGATATCTGGTGTAAGGTCATTATCTGTACGCTCCTCGTCGGGTTGTACTTGCATGGAAATATTATCAAGGTCATTATTGCGTGATGGTCCGGGAGTTACTATTTCTTCGATAAATCTGTCAATTTCGGTGTTTCGGGGGTTGTCTTTGTCAGTTGGTATGGTTCGAATTATTGTTCGATTTGATCAGAAACTGTTGACTTCCTTTGTATTGATTTCAATTCGTGAGAGGGCGTCACTGTTAGTATTCAGCTTGCCTTTCTTATATATAATTTGGTAAGAGTACTCCTCTAATTTGATTCGCCATCGCAGTAATTTGGAGTTAGGGTCCTTCAAAGAAAAAAGCCATTGTAAAGGTTTGTGGTCTGTGACTATGTTAAATTTTCGACCAAAGAGGTAGGGACGGAAATATTTTGTAGCCCAGACTATAGCGAGGAGTTCTTTTTCGATCACGGAATAATTTTGTTCGGAATCGTTCAGTGTTCGAGACGTATAGCCGACAGGTAGATCTTGACCAATAGGACCTTGGGAAAGGACAGCCCCTAGAGCAAAATTACTAGCGTCTGTCGTAAGGTTAAAGGGTTTCAAAAAGTCCGGGTACTGTAAGATTGGATCATTTATCAACATATTCTTACATGCGCTGAAGCATTCTACAAATTCTTCATTATGTTAAATTTTAGCTCCTTTTTTTAAGCACTCAGTGAGGGGTTTAGTCAATTTGGCAAAATTGTCTATGAAGCGGCGATAGTAGCCAAGGAGACCCAAGAATCCTTTGAGCTGTTTGGTTGTTTTTGGTATAGGGAAATTTTTTATAGCCCTGATTTTATCAGGGTTCGGCTTGACGCCTTCGAGGGTCACAATGTGACCTAAGTACGCTACTTCTTTACGTAAAAATTCCGACTTATCAAGCTGAATCTTGAAGTTAGACTCACGCAATCGGTCGAATACTGATTTTAGTCGTTCAAGGTGTTCCTGTAACGAAGTGGAGAATATAATGATATCATCCAGGTACACCAAACATTTTTCGTTCTGGATACCACGGAGGATGTTATCCATAACCCTCTGGAAGCTAGCAGGGGCGTTCTTAAGACCAAAAGGCCTTCTGAGGTACTCATAGTGCCCTTGCTCTGTATTGAAAGCAGTTTTTTCAATATCCCGCTCTTCCATCTCAATTTGATGGAAGCCACTGGCTGTCCAGCGTCGTAAAATATTGGCATTTCCCCAACTTGTCCAACAAATCGGTGATATTTGGCAACGGGTATTTGTCGTCAATGGTTTTCTCGTTGAGCTTACTATAGTCAACTACCACTCTCCACTTCTGTTTACCAGAAGCGCCCGTCTTTTTGGGTACCACCCAGATGGGCGAGGACCAGGGAGAGTTGCTTGGTCGGATTATTTTCTGATCAAGCATTTTTTTTATTTGTTCTTCGACCTCCTGTTTGTGTATAAATGGATATCGATAAGATTTTGTATATACCGGTACCTCGTCGCTTGTTCGTATATTATGTTTTACTCGGCTTGTAAACGTCAGGGGTGTATTTTCGTGGTAAAATATATCTGAGTATTCTTTACAAATTGATAATATTTTAGCTTTTTCCTCCTCGTTCAAGTGGTCAGTTCGTATTTTTGAAAGATCTAGAATTTGTTTCGGTGAGTCATCAAAATTTTGAAAATCGATTTTTTGAATTTCGTTTCTATCGAATTTTTCTACTGTCAAAGGTTCTGAAAAATATAGTGTTACTGGTTTCGTGGTATTGTTCAGTATAGTGGTTATAGCTTTGCCATCTTTTGCTATTGTCAAACATTCGGGGATTTCGCAGTTATGAAAACGTTGATGGGGTATTATAATTTCGCCCTGTTGAATAGAGGTTTCAACTTTAATGACTTGTTCAGAACGCGGTGCGACTGTAACTAAGTTCAAATTATTTTTGGTTTTTTGAAATTGGAGTCTAATTCTAGCATACGGGGTGGTTAGATAGCCACTCCCAAAATCTAAACTGGCCTGTAAGAGTTTCAAATTATCGAGACCAATTAAACCTTTGAAGATATTATGGAATTTGAAAAGATAGAATTTCAGATTTTTCTGTTCTGGTAAATTGAATAATTTCGAAGCTGGCACAAATGCACTGTATTTGTGGGCTGATTTCTGAAAAACTGTTGAAACAATGAAAGGATCGTACTTAATTGAATTTGGAAATAGTTTCTGAGCGATATCGGGATCAATAAATGATTTCGTGGAACCTGAATCAATAAGAAATTTTGCGTCATATTCTGGGAAAGTAATATATGACAATTCATTAGAATTGGCGTTATTGAAAGATATTATTTGAGAGACTAAGTTTGATTTTTGGTCGTTGATATTTCCTGAAAATTTTCCTCAGAATAGTTATTTTGATGAATGTTCTCTGTAGGATATTGATATTCGTCGGTTTCGTAATAGGCGCTGTGATCGTCTTCGACGAATTCTTGGTCAGAGATATAATTTGATTCGTCATTATCGCTTACTACCGTATTGAATAATTCTTCCGATATGAAGTTTCTTTGTGGTTGTTGATAAAATGAGGTTGAAGGGCCTTGTTGATTGTTAGCGTTATTTCTAGTTGATACGCTCATTGGGGTTGGTTTGTTGAAGGTATTTCGAGTGGACACACTCATAGGTGTAGGTTTAGAAAATGATTGATTTTGATTCGGCCTGAAAACATTTCTATTTTGATACGGTTGCCTAAAAACTTGCGAGTTAGTGAAGAATTTTTGGGATTGATTTTGCGCTCTTGGCTGAATGGGTATTGGTTGAGAGGGAAAAGAATTTTGTGATCTGAAAAAATTGTTCGAGGTGTTAGCATTGGAATGAGCATTTGGCATAGCAAATGAATGCCGAATTTGCGTTTGTGGCCTAGATTGTGGAATATTCGGTTTGAATACATTTTTATTTGAATAATTTTGGAAATAATGTACGTTATCCTCTTGTAAAACGAATTGTAGTGCTTCACTGAGTGATTTGGGTTTCATACATCGTATAGTCGTACCTAAAGGTTCTCTCAATCCAGAAAGGAAAGTTCTGAGTGTCAAGTTACTATATAAATCGCGTTTCAATTTCTTAGAATCGTTCGTAATTTCGTGTACATCAATATAATTGCATAAAAGGTTCAAGATATTCAAACACCTATCGTAAAACTGTTGGAGTTTTTCATTTGGAAATTGTTTCAGCATAACTAAGTCTCGATTTAGGCAAGACTCATCTCTCTGGTCCGCGAAATTTCTAGTTAATGTATCTTTAAGTTCTTGCCAGTTCGAAACATTCTGTATATTGGCAATGAGTTTGGCATTGCCTTATAATTTTGAAATTAGACAATTCAACAAGTAAACATTTTGAAAATCTGCTGGATTTGTTGCATTATAAAACGTATTGATAATTGAATCGCAAACCGATAAATATCTGTTCAAATCATTAGGGTTGCCATCGAATTCAGGTACGCATTCGAGGTATTCTGGTCTGAATTGATTGGTCATTATTGGAATCGAATTTTCGGTATTACTTTGTGAATGAACTAAAGAGTCAGCTGAAGGAGTTTCAGTGTTTAAATTCAAATTTTCAAAAGTTTCTAATAGCTTATCGACTGACATTAAATATCATCGACTTACATTAAAATTACGAAGACTTTGAGCATCCTCCTATAAGACAGGCAACTGGTTCCTTGATTTTGAATTTCCCAGATGGCTTCCTTGCGAGATCAGACGATTCTGTTCCAATCCCCGATGAATTTGTCTGTTGAGGGCAGCTATGGGTCCTCGATGGACTGGGTTTCTTGATTTTCGAAGAGCCGCTCCTTCGCAACACCTCCACAAAACAAAGTCAACAGTTCCGATACCCGATCAATCGTAGAAACGAAAACTGATACGTTCGATACGCACACAATTTCGGATAATCCTACCGACTGCGCCAGTGATAACTTTTGGAACTCAAAGTCTCTTTTTGAAAATCAAATTTTATTATGAAGACATACGTTATTCTCTACCTACTTAATGCCAATAATTTTTTCAATATGATTGTTTATTTAGTTAACAATTAGTTATAAACAAACTTTGATTGGCATTATGTTTTTTTTGAATGGTACACAAAATAACTGAAATAACCATAGGTATAGGACAAACTGTTATTTTCTAGAAAATTCTATGTGTGTGTGTGTGTGTGGATGGCATCGGATATAATCCATTCGCCACAGACATTCATTAAATTATTTCTAGTGAGTTATATAATACAAATACAACCGTTTTGTATTACTCCGTCCTCGCATGAGATCAATTTCTCATATTTTGTTAACTTTAGAAATTTATAATTAACAAAATGTTATAGTAATATTATTGAGTTCACATGTAAAATGTGCTCCAAGAAGCAAAAAATTATGGAGTCATTCTGTAAATAATTATTCGGTTTTTAATAAAATCGGCGGTCCCAAGAAAACACTTAATTAACAATAGCCTCACTTTTTCAAAATTCAATGGAAACAATTTTTTCCAACGAAATTCCATTCTTTCAAGTGTTCGGATGATACTATAATTTTTTTGACTTTCTAAATTCATATTTAATAGTATAAAAAAAATATGTGCATTGCTCTCTCGAGACGTGCTGAACTCCTGCCATAACGCCCGCGAGGAGTCCTATTTAGAATTAAAATTATAAATAATTGAGATAGAGTTCCGGGAGTAGGGATTTGAGACATTGCCAAAAACTAACGCCTTTTAATTTTTTTTTAATGCAAATTTTCGTCGGCACAAAAAATCCGCTTATATTTTTAGTAGAACGATTTTTCGCAGGAAATTCGACTATTTGTAAAATATTTCAAACCAATATTTGCTATAAAAAAATAACATTTCCCAGCATTGATACAATTTTCCTTGTGATATATTGGTGGAATATTGGAATACATTATGTAGCAATGTCGCCATGTAACCATGTCGCCATTGGTGGAATTTTTCGAAGGCAATGTTGGCAGGGTAAACATGTGAACATTCAGCAATATTGCCGCAATAATATTATTTTAATATATTAATGAAAAATTTAATGCGAATAAAAATATAGGTATAATAATCACGAGGCAATGTTAGCCCAAAATGAATATTTCTTTTATTGATATGAATGGGATATCAATCTCGAAAACTATATGTAACCAATATTTTCCGCATGATATAGTTTTTATCACTCAAACTGGACTACATTCAGGAGAACCATCCAACAGCTGAAACCATAATCATGGGAGACTTTAATGTACATAACGCTGCCTGGCTCAAATTCTCTAACAAAACAGATGATGCGGGTCGTCAAGCCGAGGCCTTCGCCATCACTCATGGTCTAGAACAACTGGTCGAGCTACCAACCCGCATCCCTGATGTCAACAACCAGTCTGCCAATACACTAGATCTTTTCCTCACCACCAATCCTGACCCGTATAGAATAGAAGTTTGTGCCCCACTTGGAAACTCTGATCACACCCTCATCTCCACAACATGCTCTTTCCATTTACCAACGAGCTGCACAATACCACCCCGTCTCATGTGGCATTACAATTCGGCCGACTGGGAAGGTCTTCGTATGTTTTTCTCAGCGTTTCCATGGAAGAGAGTTTGTTTCTCTTCAGTAGATCCAACACGATGTGCTGAGACAATTTCTGAAATCATCATGTTGGGGATGCAAACTTACATACCGAATACCGAAAGAAGAACATCATCCGATAAGACCTGGTTTAACAGAAACTGCTCTAGAGCTGTGGCTTCCAAGCAGGCAGCATACCATCGATGGCTAAAAAATCCGGGCCCTGAGACCAGAGCAGCATATGTCGAGGCTAGAGGCATATGCAAAGAGACAATAGAATGCTCAAAAGATGCCCACAATGCCAAAATAAGATCAAAACTTGCTGAATGTCCTAACGGATGCCGTTCATTTTGGTCTTTCGCCAAAGCTGTGGGAAGAAACTTCACTTCCAGCTCATTTCCTCCTCTAACCAAAGAAGATGGAACACTAGCAACGACTGCCCAGGAAAAAGCCAATATCTTTGCGCACCTATTTGCTGGAAATTCCACTCTGGATTCATCGTGAAAACAACCCCCGAACATTACACCTATTGACAGTCACATGCCCGAGATCCCCTTTCGCCAACGTACTATCAGAAAGATTTTGCTGGGTCTCAACACCAACAAAGCTTGTGGATCTGACGGAATCCCGCCGATTGTTCTCAAGAAATGTGCCCCCGAACTAACACCTGTTCTTTGCAAGTTGTTCAACCACTCTTACAATTTGGGGGTATTTCCGTACAATTGGAAAATTGCAAGAGTACAGCCAGTCCCTAAAAAAGGCAAAAATGCCCTACCTAGCAACTACAGACCTATCGCACTGCTATCTATTATTTCAAAGGTCATGGAAAAAGCCATCAACATAGAGCTCATGAAATATCTGGAAGACTCAGGAATTGTCAACGAGATCAACTGGTGACCTGCTCGCTTACGTCTCACATATATGGCAGCTATCTATTGAAAAGTATGGAGAAACTTTAGCTGTGGCATTAGATATCTCCAATGCGTTCGATCGAGTTTGGCACCAGGGACTCCTCGCCAAGCTTCCGTCTTATAGCTTGCCCCCTCAGCTGTGTTCTCTGCTTGCTAGTTTTCTCTCAAACAGGTCTCTCCATGTAGTGGTCGATGGAGTTTCACCTGACACTCTACTCATAAATGCTGGTGTTCCGCAAGGATCTATTCTCGCACCAACACTATTTCTACTTCACATCAACGACCTGTTGAAAGCAACTTCATGTCCAGTACACAGCTTTGCCGATGATAGTACCCTCCATACCGCTTTCTCTTCCAGCGCCCCTATATCAGCCCGTGAAACCAGAAATGAACGAGGAAGAAATGTTGATAATATAAATATGGACTTAGCAACAATTCTCGAGTGGGGATCTAATAACTTGGTAGAATTCAATGCAAACAGAACACAAGCATGTCTTTTCTCTAGAAAAGCCGATCTCACTGTGCGTAACATAACTTTGTCAGGAGTAACCATACCACTGAAGTCATCCATATCGATGCTTGGTATTACTATCAGCAATAACCTTTCCTGGGAAAATCACGTGAGGTCCATTGCCAAAAGTGCATCCCAAAAACTTGGTTTTTTGTTTCGTGCCAAGAGCTATTTCACACCCACTCAGCTGCTTATGATCTATAAGGCACAGATCCGACCTGCACAGATCCGGCACCTAAACATATCCTGAAGCTATTGGATTCTGTCCAAAAAAGGGCAATTCGTCTCGTCGGTGATGCCTCGCTTACAAACTCGCTCACTTGTCTGGAACACCGTAGAAAAGTTGGCGATGTGTCTCTATTTTATAGATATTTTCATGGGCGATGCTCTTCTGAAATATCAACAATCGTTCCTGCTTTGGCAGTCTCTTCGAGACTAACCCGTCAAGTTCAGTCATCACACCCCTTCGTGGTCACTTTGGAGACCTGCAGAACATCACTTTCCAAAGACTCATTCATCCAACGAACAGCGAGGCTTTGGAACTCATTGCCTAGGGAGGTGTTCCCCGAGGCATACAACCTCCAGAAATTTAAGAAGAACACCAACTCCTACCTTCTTTCCCTTGGTTCCCACGATGTTCTCTGAACATTACAGGATATCCCTTTTCGTGGGAACCAGAACATAAAAAAAATAAATAAATAAATAATAGTTTGAAAAAAACTAAAAAACAAAAAAACGCTTTTATAGAAAACCAGTATAAAAAAATTAAAAAAAATAAATGTATTTCATTTAAAAAAAAGCGTGGGGTGCATGGTATCGCCTCGGTGTGTAATGTACTATATAATTATTGATACCATGCTCCCCACGCCTTTTTTTAAATAAATTTTATTTTTTTTTATTTTCAATTTTTTTTGTCTGGTTTTCTATTAAAGTATGTTTTTTAGTTTTTTCAAACTATTATTTATTTCCTACTTTTTAGTGTGGTTTATTCATAAAAACTATTATTTTTATTATTTTTTTGCAAATTAAAAAAGGGAATAATCTTATCAAATTAGGTAATCATGATCTCCGACCCCAAAACCCCCCCCACATACCAATTTTGAATAGAATCAGACCATAATAAAAAAACTCGGCCGCCATTTTAAAGCCGCCATCTTGAATTCTTCAATTTTCACAAAAAAAATCATATATGTCTGTTATCAAAACCCTCCAACACTAATTTTGATAATCAGACCATAATACAAAACTCATTGCCATTTGAATTTTTTCAATTTAAGAAAATCTATCAATATTCGACCCCAAAACCCCCACATACCAATTTTGAATAGAATCAGATCATAATCAAAAACTCGTCCCCATTTTAAAGCCGCCATCTTGAATTTTCAATTTTACAAAAACCATAATTTCGACCCAAAACCCTCCACATACCCAAATTTTGAATGGAATCAGACCATAATCACAAAACTCGGCCGCCATTTTGCAGCCGCCATCTTGAATTTTTCAATTTTTACAGAAGAATCATAATATTCGACCCCAAAAACTCCCACATACCAATTTTGAATAGAATCAGACCATAATCATAAAACTCGGCCGCCATCTTGAATTTTCCATTTTTCACAGGAGAATCATAATATTCGACCCCAAAAACCCCCACATACCAATTTTGAATAGAATCAGACCATAATCACAAAACTCGTCCACTATTTTGGAGCCGCCATCTTGAATTTTTCAATTTTGACAAAATAGTCATAATCTCCGACCACAAAAACCCTCGGATACCAATTTTGAATCGAATCGGACCATAATCACAAAACTCGTACGCCATATTGGAGCCGCCATTTTGTTTTTTCTTCACACAAAAATTTCTCAATGCATTGTCACCGGAATTATGTACACCTGCCAAATTTCAAATCATTCGGACGTCTGGAAGTGGGTCAAAATCGCGCCCAAAGGAGTCGGTTACAAACAAACAAACATACAAGTGAAGCTAATATAACCCCACATACCAATTTTGAATAGAATCAGACCATAATCACAAAACTCGTCCACCATTTTGGAGCCGCCATCTTGAATTTTTCAATTTTGACAAAAAACCATAATTTCCGACCACGAAAACCCTCCAGATGTCAAATTCGAAGCGAATCGGACCATAATCACACAATTCGGCCGCCATTTTGAAGCCGCCATCTTGAATTTTTCAATTTTCACAAAAGAATCATAATATTCGACCCCAAAAACCCCCACATACCAATTTTGAATAGAATCAGACCATAATCACAAAACTCGTCCACCATTTTGGAGCCGCCATCTTGAATTTTTAAATTTTGACAAAAGAATCATAATCTACGACCACAAAAACCCTCGGATACCAATTTTGAATCGAATCGGACCATAATCACAAAACTCGTATGCCATATTGGAGCCGCCATTTTGTTTTTTCTTCACACAAAAATTTCTTAATGCATTGTCACCGGAATTATGTACACCTGCCAAATTTCAAATCATTCGGACGTCTGGAAGTGGGTCAAAATCGCGCCCAAAGGAGTCGGTTACAAACAAACATACAAGTGAAGCTAATATAAAGCGTGTAAAAACGATATGTGAGTACAATGGTAAATTGGGGCATTTCTAAAGAATTTTTCAATTATAGAAAAAAACCATCTTCGAGCAGGATTCGAACCTGCGTCATTTAGATCTCTAGTCATACGCTCTACCAACTGAGCTATCGAAGACTCAAGGTTCCGTCTGCGCCTCGAAGATCGCTTTTTCCTATAATTTAATGTTAGTTTGTTGTTGGGATGGATTAATGAGGTAGAAAGGATCTCATGCCACTATCAGTGGCCATCAAGATCATTTTTACCCATCAACCTAACGTCGCCGTCGAATGACCGTTTCAGTCAAGTTCCGAGCGTTTGATCTCCAACCACTGAACAAGATTGCCAAATATAAATTGCGAAAAGGGGAATTAGCGTCTGTGAATATATATGGGTAAAATGGTAAATTGTGGCATTTCAGACGAATTTTCAAATTATAGAAAAAAACTATGATTAGAGATCTAAAGGACGCAGGTTCAAATCCTGCTCGAAGATGTTTTTTTTTCAACACACAAAACACAAACGACTAATATTATCTTCGTCGCTTCCAGATGACGATTTTTCATCGTCTCTTTCACTTTCTGATGAACTAGGAGGATCCAACATTGCAAAACTATCGAAGAAAATAACTTTCTCCCTGGTAACTGCCTGTATCCTATCGAAACGGGGTAAGAAGTAATCAGAGAAAAATAACTACGTACATTTTTTCTCGAACTCACTTCCGTGAAAAGTACAATAATTTTATATATATATATATATATATATATATATATATATATGAAATGCACAAAATCATAGAGGTGACACCTATAATCTGTGGGGTGAAGCTTAGACCTAATGACGTGGAATTTGATGACACGAAATTTCGTGTACATCAATAGATCACCAACAGATGTCAGTATAGGCCAATCCACGACACCAATAGTCATACTCCTCGTGCGTTCAGAGTAACGCAAAACGAATAACGAAATAAGAGAGATTTGTTACGATTCCAAGAAAGTCGCCATCCGCCTACAGCTGTTTCATGGTTTCCCAATCATCAGGACGGCTTATGATCCTTCTCAAATTCGTACCAATTCTCTCAGAGTTTTAATACTTATCGGCAAGTATGAAAATGTGAAATGCACAAAATTATAGAGGTAACACCTATAATCTGTGGGGTGAAGCTTAGACCTAATGATGTGGAATTTGATGACACGAAATTTCGTGCACATCAATAGGTCACCAACAGATGTCAGTATAGGCCAATCCACGACACCAATAATCGGACTCCTCGTGCGTTCAGAGTATATATATATATATATATATATATATATATATATATATATATATATATATGTATATATATATTGCTATGATGATGTTTTATTATCATTGTATTGTATTTTATTTGTTATGCATGATTATAATTATTATTTTTTATTATAATTTTTTTTCTCCTTCTTTATGTGCTTTCCAAATACTCATCACAACAATAAACTCCGGCTATGATATCTTACCCTTTTTCAATATACCATTTACCTTTCTTTTATTACCTTTTCCCAGCTCAGTCGGAACGCCTATGGATACATGATCATCCCTTACTCAGGAGAATTGCAGTTGCGCCATCTAGTTGTTTTTCTTGAAGTCAATATACTGATTGATGGAAATATAGCTTGTAATATGATCAACAGATGAATAATGAGTCCAGAAAATAATCAAATGATTGTTCTTTTATTCAATAGAATCCTTAAATTACCTATGCTTGCGATATCTACTTTATTTGTATACAATATTCAGTCAATGAAATTGAAAATGTCAAATAAGTTGCTCATGCGCAATAAATAAACTTGCAAATAAATGTTTGTAGGTTATACTAAGATTATGAGAATAAATAAGAAAGAAAGTTCAATACGGTGAATAGATGTTATTAAATGAACCGTCCAAAGTGTCTGCCCCGAATACTCTATTTAGTCTTGTTGAGAAAAGTACCTGATGTTCGTTCCGCTGGTGCACTCTCGCGAATCCTGGCTGTGTTGTGTGGCTATTGGAACTGGATGCTTCGCTAACGTTGGGGCATCTTGCTGTTGGTTGCATCATGAATAAGAAATCTCATGTGATTTGGAGGTAAGTGGTTTTCTTGGTCGATCTCAAGCCTGGTGGTTTCTTGATTTGGTATGACTTGTCTAATAGCAGATGTTGTTATTGTATTTTCGTTGATTTGATTTCTTTTTTTCGACTTCCTATTTTCTTTTTTCCTTAGCAACCATCACTTTTTGTTTTTAGGCACTAATTATCAGTTTTTACACTCTTTTTAAAACACCTTTTCTCATTCTAAACTATGATACTTATTTTATATACAGCTTATATTTCTATAAAAAATATTATTTATACAGAGTTGTTAAAAATTCTTACCTAACAATTTTCTGTTCTCAAACTTCATATTTATTTGATTTTCTATGAAAAATAGTTTGACATGTCCCTGTCATGTTTCCTTGTGATTCAAGATTAGCATACAGGATGTTCTAGCATGTAGATTATTTTGACTATTTGAATTCTAAGATTTTATTTGTGTGTTTTGATTTCTATACTTTTACAGGTTGTGCAAATGAAATAGATTGTTGGAGACATACTGATGAAAATAGAAAAGTTCCACTGCTAAACTCTTGGATCATCTGCGTTGACTATAAGATGGCTAAAGGTTTCACAGAAAAATTGTAAAAACAATCATAGCAGGTATCCGTATGCGAAGTATAAATATCATTATATCAAATTTCTATTCCTTTTATCTTTAACCTATATTTCATATCATAAAATATATAAAATATATATATATATATATATATATAAATGTATCTATATATATGTATATATATATATATATATATATATATATATTATGTATAAGGGAAGGTATATTAACACTTGGTTGTAAAAACATTTGGTTTTTTTTATATCTCATATCCCTTCATCGTAGCGAGATGAAATATATACCAATTTTTAAGTCTAATCAGAAGCATCCAAATCGGTCCAGTAGTTTTTGCGTGATGCTAGGACAAACAAAGAAATACACAATTTTTTTCCGACTCAATCAACAAATATTCAGATTTCGAACTGTAAACTTATTTTCATCGGAATGAATTACTCAGGAATAGTTGGGCTTCCTATTAGTGAAAAAAAAATTGAAATTGGTTCAGTAGTTCCGGAGATTAACCCCTACATACAAACAAACAAATATTATCTCTTTATAATATTAGTACATATAACCGCACTGGTAATTTACGTAGGACTTTAATTAGAACTTTAGATATCTTCGTGAAAGTTAACGATCATTTAGCAGTACCGATTCTATTGGTTGAATCATACTAGTATTATATTTAATATATTAATTCACACTTTCTTATTACTCTTTCGTTGATGATTTAGCACCTGATTCACCCAAGATCGCGTTTATTTATTTATTCATGGATTATTACTAGGTTTTCAACCCTGAATACTGGAGAAAGTCTGCATACTAATAATTAGTTGTATCTTTAACAATATGTTATCGAGTATATAGGATGTATTTCGAATGATTACTGACGACTCAATGAATGATAAAAGATTCATTTTAAAGGACTGGTGGTTAACACTGATTTAATCAATTAATTTCATCTTTACTGATTATGAACAAAAACAGTCACTAGAGATGTGGTTTGAATAACTTCTAGAAACTTAATGATTTTATCTTGTTGATATTTTTCTCTTGTACAGTAAAAGCTCCCTCTGAATGCGTCTTGTGAAATCAAATGGGTCACCAAACAATACGTATATCATTTTCATGGTCTTGACATTTTAACCCTCTTTTTATGTATACATAATTTTAATAGCCGTCTTTGTCGAATAAAAGTTCATTAATGGCTTTCACTTTTAAATAACGAAGGGTTGAAAGTCTATTTATGATCTGCACTGCAATGATTTCCTTATCGCCTTGCACTTTTAATGCGAGCGTACTATGTAAATTATTGATTCAATATGTGCTTTCAACTTCATAAATTGTTCTTATTTATTAGAGTTATTTGTTTGATGTGTCAGCGCTTATAAAATTGATGGCAGTTTTCAACTATTTGTTACCTCGGTGGTTACTGGTTAATTATTTCTGGATGTGGTGTTCCGAGTGCTTTAAGAACTTGTTTTCCTTCAGACAGATTCCGTTTACAATTTGATCTTTTATAATAATTGGCTTTTACTACTAGCTAACTGTATTGTACAGGGTAGGCCTAACAATTATTTCAGCTTCCAGCTGTTTTACTGTTTAGATAAACTTTTCTATATGTCCGGTGCAATTGAGTCTATTTTTGTTTCAAAGAACTTGTAAAAAGTGACAGTTTTTCATAGATCCCCCGCTGATTGTACCTTAGAGTCCGATCTCCGATTTTTCGCGTTAAAAAATTATAAGTTGAACTCTCATAATTTTGAATAGATTCAGTGTTTTGAGAAAAATAGAGTATTTTGTTGCCAGCCTGTAAAGAGAAGAAATACAAAAATACCTGATTCACGTGTACTAACTAGATCAACTTTGAGCCTCAATCGAGCTCAATCTATTGAAATGTGGCAAAAATGATTATAAAACATATTCACCTGATGAGCTGCCGATATAAAAGCCGAGTTAATGGCGGAGAAAGCAGTTCCTTGTTGTGGAAAAGAAACAGCTGAGAGCCTCTCGTAATTCGTGAGTGCTACTGATCCCGAAGAGAGGGAGAGTCCTCTTAGAGCTGGGACATTCATGTATGGTACCACTCTACACGGTTCCAGTGGAGTGCTTGATGGAGGACTGTGATTATTCAACATTACACCTGTAAGTAAGAAATTATGATTGAGTTTCATGATAAAAGAAACTCTTCGCTAAATGATTTTCACTAAATGCAACACCACACACACTTTGGAGTGATGAAGAGGGTTCACAAAGTGTGACAGGGAGAAGAGGAAAAGTCAGACTTTTGTGACTTCACATTATTGAAAAATAAAACAATAACGTTTATATTACTGTAACTAGAATAAAGTCGTTCAAATTTTTTTTTCCGTTGGGAAATACAGTTATCGTTGATTACATAGTACTTGTAGTTCTGAACATAATTTAATTAATCAAATTAACTAATCGTAGAAGTGTTACTGAAAATTGTCATAAAAAATCAAGATACCTTAATACCAAGGTGTGGAAGTGCCACACTTTTTTTAATTTCACTATTCCGACTTGTAAGTCGGAATTCCAACTTGTATCTCGGAATTCCGACTTGTATCTCGGAATTCCGACTTGTATCTCGGAATTCCGACTTGTAAGTCGGAATTTTGAATTTACAGCAGATTTTGAGCTATCTACAAGTTGAGTCTATCTACAAATTCTCTTCGGACATCAATCGAAGTTGATCTTGTAATAGAGCGAAAAACTTCTCTAATTCTATTATTCATGTCTTCCCCTTTAACATATCTCCAGAGATAGAAATCTAGGAGCGAGAAGACTTGGAACCTTGGTGCTCCTCCAGAAATGTATCATTTGCAATTTTCCTTGTACCTACATGAAGATTCTCAATAGTCCTTATGTTAGTAAGAGAAAAATTGCAATAGAGTTAAATATAAGTCATACTTCCGTGAACAGAATATTGATGAACAAAATATTCATCTATACCGAATTGAATTTCATCAAGAACTCTATGAAAGGGATTATTATACCGGAGTTCGCTATTGCGAAAATATATTGAATTTCATTCGCGAGGAACCACATTTTCTGAAATACATTTTGTTTATTGACGAGCCTACATTCAAAAGTAATCGACAGAGAATCCTTATCAGAGGAGTTGATAACCAAAAAACATGGTCGATAAATTTCGGGGCATGATTGGAGATCAGGTAATATGACCATATTTCTTTGATGGGCCCCTCCGAGTTGATTTTTCAAATTTGTTGGGGGGTGTACCGATTGACAATAGACATGGGTTATATTACCAACATGAAACAAGAAACAGACTCAATCAGTGACCAGCAAGGTCCCCAGACCTCATGCCCCTAGATTTATTTCTATGGAGATATGTTAAAGTAGAGGTCTACCGCGAGAAACCAACGACATCAGAAGACATGAATTAGAGAAGTTTTTCGCTCCATTACAATATCAACTTTAATTGATGTCCGAAGAGCAATTGTAGATAGACTCAGTTTGTACATAGCTCAAAATGGGAGATTGTTCGAACATCTGCTGTGAATTCACGCTTTTCTAAATAGTTTGATTTCATTTTGTAACCTCTTCTGTCCAGCATTGAATAAAAAAAATCGTTATTGTTTTTATGATGACTTTTTCATGCTTTCCGCAAGAATTAGATACATTTGTGATGGAAAACAAGTGGGCAAACACTACATTTTCTGCAAACTCATAGTGTGGATTATTCTGGTATAGCCTTACTTACAGGCTGTTCTATTTGAAAAAACGGAAAAAAGTGATTCCGAGTTTTGGTTTCCCCTGTATGGGAAAAGCACTATTCGGCAAAATTATGAATAGGAATATTGTGTGGAAAAACTTACAAGTCGGAATTCCGAGATACAAGTCGGAATTCGGAGAAACAAGTCGGAATTTCGACTTACAAGTCAAAATTGTAAAATGAAAAAAAAAGTAGGCACTTCCACGCCTTCGTACCTAAAACATCGTTTGTTGCAGGTAGTCGGCGCGTTAATCAAAATACATTTGTCAGCTAGGTATCGCGCATTTGAAAAGCTTTTGAAAATAAAAAAGTGTCGTTATGTTGTTCACGTTGAACAAAGTTGGGAAATAACAATTGTTACCAAATTTTATCTCAAAATTCAAAAGACAGCGGGAAGAGAGGCTCACTCAGATTTGAAATGGGAATTTTATCCCATTTTCGGTACAAATTCAACAAAATTATTCAAATTAATTTGGTCACTAGGCAAATATTGGAACTTTTTGTGTTTATTGATATCCAAACATTCTAGATTTTTTTTACTTTGTGTAACCGATTTATTATCTACGGAATACCTTTGTAATATGTCTTGATGAACTTCTTATTCCCCAGTATGAATTTTGTTATCAAGGAATTATCGAAATATATTTTAAGGTCTCATTTTTTTCCTGAGCAGCGCTTCCCAAGCGATGAATATGTACCATATTGTAGAATGCTGCTTCCTGTCTAGGATTATTTGCAAAAACTTCCATTTTTTAACCAACAATATGCAAATCATGCGAACGATCACTTTCTTCCTTGATTCCGGAAGCAATTATGTTTTTATTTCTAAGGAAAATATATGGATGTTACTATTTTCTATATTGACATTAAATTAATTTTTCGATGTTATCAATGGATTTCATGATATCATGCTGATGTTCATTAAATGTTTTTATTTCATTTTGCAATCCAGCTATATTATCATCATTGATACTGTTTTTTAACACGTGTGGTTAATTTTTTCCGCATTTGGAAATATCCTGGCTCAATTTCACTTGTTAGTTATTCATTTCAGAAACAGCAATTACCAATTCTGATTTTTTGTCATTTCTTGCAGTTTAGCCAAAAATCTATAAAAATGTTTATTGTTAACGGCTGCTCCGTTAAAGAAGTCTTGAACAATTTATTTTTTGACTAGCAGAATAAGATTCTTCATCTGGCCTGAAACGTTTAGGAATGTTACAGCACATAGAACAATTGTAGTCTTCATTGTTCTTCAATAAAAATTAAAAAAAAATCGATGAACACTTCGAATAATCAACTTCCGCCTTTAAACTGGTTACCTTGAGGGTGCAACTTTAGCAATTATCAGACATTTTAATTTGTAATCAGTTGACCCGTACTATTCATTTGGATTCCTTGCAAAGATAATGTTTTATCCGGAGAACTTTTTTCATCGAGTATATGTGACGTTCAACATTAACAATAAATGAATTCAAATGTTTTCATAGGATTTTATTCAAGATTTTTTATTTTACTGAAACGTTGTTGAATCATCACATATCATTGTATTCAGGATAAAAATACCCCAAAAATGGTTTTAACTGATATTTCACGTGTTTGAAAAAATAAAGTAGAAATCAAACCCAAAACACGTTTTGAATACTGGATGCATCATCTTGTAGGTCTTCAGAAGTGTCAATAACGAATTGCTCAGTGTTTTCCCATATCTTAATTGATAGCATCGGAAAAACACGAAAAAATTGCATGTCAAGATTATCACCTCCTGTGAAGATTATTATGGTTATTTTCTCCACGAAGGTTAGCATTTATCATACTTTTGCCAAATATTGAAGAGCATAAAAAAATAATCATAGTGCAAAACCTTCAATATTTACAATATACGTTTTCACAAAATTTTTATTATATTCACTTTATTATTATTTCCTCATAATTCCCTGATTTCGTCAGTAGCATTCATGAACCAATATCATGTCCACATTTTTTATCGAAACCCTTAACGGAGACGGAGAAGAGGCAAGCAAAATATAAAATCTTGACCCGAAACGTCAAAGGTATCGACTGGGACTGGGAATGACATTTAAAGTCTGAATGAATGTTTAAGACGCAGACGGTATATCCCTTGATAATGATAACGGCACAGAAAAGACTAAGTTCATCGGGCTAGTAGGTAAACATCCAGATAGGAATGGACACCAAGCTTCTTATTTATAGTAATACCACTGATAAAATTGTATTTATATTTCGCGTGGTAGATTTAGATAAAGAATATACGCACTGCTATTGACTGAGAGTCCATCTAGTATGGTGAGGATTTTTTTACAAAATCGGCAGGAAATGTTCCTTGTTTGGTATATCCGACATCAACCATAGTACTCCGACCCAGCCTTAGTAGTATTGAAGTATTTAGCCTCACACTACAGATTATAAACTCTCAGATAGGAAGCTTCGCCAATTCCTTTGTTTGTATTGACCTCGGAGCTTTAAATTGATAGTGCCATCGTTGCCAGCAATAAATTTTTTCCCCAAATAGAGTGTTACCCTTAACAAATTCGAATATGGGCCGTCATAAGGAATTCAGACCATCTTTCGTACTTATTTGAAATCATACAGTGAAAATTATATGAAGCGTAAAATCTTGATGTACCTTATTTTCACGATTGATTACCCCTAAGTATTTTATTTTATTTTCAGGGCGGATTATGGAAGTTTCTGAATCGGATGTGACGGTTAGTTGGTTGTAGGTTGGAGCGGAAGAAGAGTTAGAAAAGTTTAGGTACGTGGTTTTTCTGTGTTCACAGTCAGTAACTTCAAGTCCAGCGATTGTTTTATACGCGAGAGGTTAGCTTCTGCAGTATATTTCAATTCGTCCCATTTATCTGCCTTATAAAATATAGCCGTATCATCAGCAAATCCTATGATATTATCATCTTCTCCCTGTGAAAACAAGTCGTTTATGTATATATTAAATAAAGTGGTACCAAGCACAGTTCCTTGTGGCACTCCATATTCAATGACTTTTTCGGTACTAAGAGTATTATCGATTCTCACAGCTTGGTAGCTATTGGTGAGGTAACTTTCAAAGAATTTCAGGTAGTTATTACGTATACCGACATCTTCCAGGGATTCCAAGAGAAGACGATGACTCACCGTATCGAATGCTTTTGACAGATCATAAATATGCACATACACGGCTTGCTCTCGTTGAGACATTCGTTGATTTTTGTTGTGTAGTCTTGTGTAGATATTTTTTCTCTAAACCCGTATTGTTGTTTGGACAAAATTTGATACTTGTTTAGGTAGTTAACAAGTCTCAGTTCAACTAGTTTCTCGAAGGTCTTAGCTATATGGGTGATCAAAGAAATCGGTCTATAATTATTGATGTTAGTTATGTCGCCATTTTTGAATATGGGTGCAACAATCGATTTTTTAAGAGTTGATGGGTAAATACCTTTTTCTAAACAGTTGTTGAAGATAAATGTAAGTGGGTGTATTATGTAAGGACTGATCAATTTTAGGGTTTCGGATTTGATATTGTCGTTTCCTACTGCCTTACCATTTTTAATTCTGTATAGTCCTCTGTATATCTTCTGCGGTGATGGGTGCAAATACAAAAGAATAGCTGTGTGGTCTTTTGACTTATAATTCCTATCTACTTTTATTCGGTTTGCTAGTGTTTTACCAATTTTGCTGAAGCCGTTGTTGAATTCTTCAGCAATCTCAAATTTGTCCACTAGTAATTCTCCTGATTCTATATTTTTTATTTTTCCAATACAACGTTTTTGTTTTACGTATTTGTTGCACTACGTTCCATAAATCCTCAGAACTAGATTTGTTCTTATCGATTTGTTTTTTGTAATAATGGAATTAACCTTTTTTTATTAGTGCATTCAATTTATTTCTATATTTTTTGTATTCATTGTTAGTGTGGGTTGTTTGGAGATCTTGTAATAATGGAATTAACCTTTTTTTATTAGTGCATTAAAATTTTTTTTATTTTTATTAATAGAGTTGAGAGGGCGGTAGTCAGCCAGGTGCTATTTTGAGTTTTCTCGTTGGTTCTGAACATAATTTAATTTATTTTTAGTAATTTCAATGAGATTCTATAGTCGCTATCTCGGACTGACTGCATTATAAACATTGTTCCAACAGATACCTTCAAATGCAGATTTTTTTTTGCGTTAATGAATCTTATAAATCTATCGATATTTTCCGTAGTGAGTTTGGTTTTGTGGTTAAGAGTTATTTGTGAAATTGTGGTGTAGTGGTCGGTTATGGTTGATTTCAGCACTAGAGGGATGGTATTGTCAATGTTATTAATTTCTGTTTTAAGAAAAATATGATCCAGACATGTGCTGCTACTACCTTGTACTCTTGTTGGTTTCATTTATTTTGTTGAAATACACCCGTATTCATTCAATATATTCAAATACTCTGCTGTATGGTTCTCGTTTGGCTTAAGTAAATAATGTTCAGATCTCCCACAAATAAAACGAAGTCTTCTGTGTGATTTTCATATTTTCAAGAAATTCATTCAAGCTAATATTGAAATCCTGTACATCCGTATTTGGTGATCTATATAAAGCATTAACTTTCATGGATTTGCCGCTAGAAGTAATTATTTTGATAATTAATACTTTGATATTGTTTTCAAGAGTTGAAATTTTATATTCATAATCGAGATCAGATTTCACATAAGCAACAACACCGTCATTTTGATTCAGTTGACTATAATTATAAATTATATCGTATCCTGTAATATTATAGAGGTTTTGATCAATACTTCTCTCGTTTCACTCAAAATTATACAATTTATGTCAGTTTTCAAATTTTGCAACATAATCAGAAATTCATAAAGGTTTTTATTTATGCTGCGTATATTCAGTTGCAAAATGTTGAATGTATTGTTGTTTTTATTTATTTTTAAAATCTGAGAACATTGTTCGCTGTTTTCTATACTGTAAGTTGGTACAGTTTCGATTTCAAAATCACGAATATATTGATCCATCACTAACGATAGTATTTCGGTTTGACTAAAATATAAAATCAAGCAATACAAATACAGAATGTTACAGCGGATAAAAATTATATAAAATATACTTAAAATATGATTATAAAATTGAACAACTATAAATACCAGTGGAAGATATGAAAATTCGATTTCGAATAAGTTCAATTATCCTAGGACAATTTGAAGACAAGTACAAATAAAATAAAATAAAATGTCATAGCACACTTATTTGAGGCACATTGGGTTTTTTTAAATTTAACATACAATGTCTACTGTATACATGGCGAGTAGTTTGCGTCAACACATGTTCACCTCCTACGAGAGATGAAGATGGGTTGCGGAAACTTAGGTGGCTACCTCCAAGTGGTATCGCTGGATAACGGGGTTGACAAGGAAAATCCAGTGGGAATGACCAGAAATGGTCAAAACCTGCGGATCTCTAAGTCAATCTCAAACCAAATGCCACCACAACATGGCTTAATCCAAGGCGTCAAGCGACCCGTGCCGAGGGATGGATGATACCTGAGCCAGTCAGGTATAAAAAAACGGAGCCTCTGGGATACATGGCGACCTCCCAGAGTAATCTGCCTTACACCTGCGCAGGGGGCACCGCAGGTGTGGATGACCCTTTCCCCTACACAAACAACCCTGGGAACTTCCAGTTGAAGAAGACCCAACACCGATAGCGGGTATGGAAGTCGAGGAGATTCCAGTTGAATCACACTCGGCACCAGAAACCGTAAACCCAACCGAGGAGGGATCAGCAGATGGTCGAACACCTACTGAGAAACTCCTGTAAACTGAGTGGATTCCAAAGCCATTTGGTAAAATGGAAACAAAAGATTCTTCAGCTCATCAAAACCAGGACATGGGGAGGATACTGAAGAATGGCTTGTCATCAAGAGACAAGAGGAGGCCCGGGTCTAACTCTTGTCTTTCATCTTCGACTGTGACGCCCTAAGTGGTGGGCGACACAGAATCTTTGGAGAGATCGGCCCGGAAACGGGCATGAGTCCGAAGAACCTTATCAACGGGCTTCTAGACCTAGTCAGGGGCACAAACCTGTTTGAATGAGGAACCACTGACGACAGAGTGATACAATAGACCCCAGCTGGTCGCAGTGTCAAGGGAAGCTGAGTGCCAACCCTGTCTCTGGCTCGTCAGCCTTAAACCAACCAACCAACCAACCACTGTATACATAATATCCGTCTTTGTTTAGTTTACCTGGTTTTTAATGATGGAGGGTGTTATTGGTTTCTCTTGTTTTGCCTTATATGATTGTGTTGGAGGTCCGGTTTTTTTAGTTACTGGGATCGCTGTGGTATTTTGTATTTTCTTTAAGGATGCCTTCTCTATGGGTTGGGCTGTTGGAGTAGAAGGTGCACTGTTTGGTTTGTTTTTAGAGAATATGGCGACCGAATGATAAGTCTCATACTGAAAACATTGAATTTCGAAATCAGCATACTTTCTTCCTTCTTAAAAGGTGTGTTTCAATTAACCCACAATAATGAAGAATATGATGTTCATTGATTTATTTGAAAATATGAACAGGGTGTGATAAAATCAGATGTGGAATCATCTGCGACTGAAAGATAAACTTTAGTCACTAGTTTCCATCGTTCAAATAGTTCAAGATAACCTCTTGGGACGTATTCATGTTGAAAAGAAAAATATTCTCAATTTAACATTGGAAAGATATATTTTTCTGGAAATTGAAAGATGTACGATATAATTTGAGCAATTTTTTGGAATACCTCTCTTATAGAAAACAACTACTTCCCTGGCTAGAGTACACGCTGGACTTTTACATCTGAGAGGTATTGTAAAAGGACTCTAACTCAACAGAAAAAATCTGACAGTCAAAATTTGCATTTTCATTCCGATAGTTGATTTCTCAATCCAGTCTTAATTAAGAACTGATATAGATGAATAAGGCAAATAAGAATGTTTTCCAAAAAGTAGTACTCAGCTGACATACTTGCAACATTGATGAAAGAGTAGCACCGTATTCACTGAGTCTCCAATGCATTTTTGTCAAGGAAAATGTATTTCACGCTTGCACTTTCATCGGGAATTAGAGACCGGAAGAATTGATCGTTGAAACGTGAAATAAATTTTCGTCGACGTAAAGGTATTGGAGACCTAGTGAATGCGATGTATTGATGTTACAATTGATTTCTGGTGAGTACTCCTTTTGGCAAAACAAATTTTCACTTTCAGATTTTATCTTTCGAGTTGGGGGTCCTTTTATATTATCTATCAAATACCTATAGTTCAACTTCCAGCGTGTGCGTTTGCCGGGGAAGTACTCGTTTTCTGTTGATATTACAAATAATTGATAAAAAAAACCTTTTTAAAAACAAGCTTGTATTCAAATAGCCTAAAAAGTACAAAATAATTGCTTTGGATGTGTGACGTAGGTTATTCCGTGAGTTATAGATTCAAGAGCTTGTCGCGCAAAGTGTTCAGTTCGAATACAAAAGCGACAAGCTGCTTTTTACTTCTTAGCTCATTTGAATAAAAGCTTGTCTTCAAAAAGGTTTTTAATAATTATTTCATTTGGTGCTTCTCAGAAAGTACGCCTTAATCTATGCATTTTTGTCATCGTCATTATGAGGCGTTTTTTCGGTAATTTCTGAGATATCTAGTTCTTCAATGAGGAGACTATCTAAAGATGAACTCGTCCGCCATCCTGGAGCTGCCATCTTCAATTCATGAATTCTGACAAAAACCCCTCGCCTAAGGCCCCATTTTGATTTTATGAATTTTGACAAAAAATTCATAATCTTCCACCCCGAAAACCCCCACATACCAATTTTGAATAGAATCGTACCATAATCACAGATATCGTCCACCATCTTGGAGCCGCCATTTTGATTTTATGATTATTGACAAAAAATTCATAAGCCTCGACCCCAAAAACCCCCACATACCAATTTTGAATAGAATCAGGCCATAATCACAAAACTCGGCCGCCATTTTAAAGCCGCCATCTTGAATTTTTCAATTTTCACAAAAGAATCATAATATTTAACCCCTAAAATCTCCACATACCAATTTCGAATAGAATCAGACCATAATCACAAAACTCGGCCGCCATTTTAGAGCCGCCATCTTGAATTTTTCAATTTTACAAAAGAATCATATTCTCCACATACCAATTTTGAATAGAATCGGACCATAATCACAGAAATCGTCGGACATCTTGAAGCCGCCATTTTGATTTCATGAATTTTGTCAGAAAATTCATGAACTTCGACCCTGAAAACCCCCACATACCAATTTTGAATCGAATCAGACCATAAACACAAATCTCGTCCGCCATCTTGGAGCCACCATTTTGTTTTTTTTTCTCTAACAAATGCATAATGCATTGTCACAGGAACTATGAACACCTGCCAAATTTCACGTTAATCGAACAACTAGAAGTGGGTCAATTTCACCTTGCAAGATTTGATGACAAACATCGGGACAGGTGAAACCAAACAAAATAATACTAAAATAATTAATAAAAAAAATCTTTTTAAAAACAAGCTTTCATTCAAATACCCTAAAAAGTACATAAAAATTGCTTTGGATGTGTGACGTAGGTTATTCCGTGAGTTATAGATTCAAAAGCTTGTCGCATCTGTATTCGAAATGAAAACTTTGCGCGACAAGCTCTTGAATCTATAACTCACGGAATAACCTACGTCACACATCCAAAGCAATTATTTTGTACTTTTTAGGGTATTTGAATAAAAGCTTGTTTTTAAAAAGGTTTTTTATTAATTATTTTATTTTGTGCTTTTTAGTAAGTACCCCTAACACCCACATACCAATTTTGAATCGAATCGGCCAAAAAAAAAATTTTTTTCCTTTTTTAAAAAAATTATTTTGTACTTTTTAGGGTATTTGAAAAAAAATCAAGTGATAAAATATGGAATATACATGTGAGAAAAATATATATATATATATATATATATATATATATATATATATATATATATATATATATATATATATTGAATGTACATAGAAAAAAATAATTCAATAGTAGTGGTAGGAGATAATCATAAAACAATTAAAAAAATATATATTATAAACAGTAAAATAGTAAACAAGCAAACAATCATGATGTCAAGCAGCCAGATCAGTTTGAAAATATTCATCTAGTGAATAAAAGGCATTTTTGAAGAGAATACTTTCAACGCTTTTTTTGAAATTGATGGGATTAGACATTTTCTTAATGAATATTGGAAGTTTATTAAATATTTTTATAGACATAATATGAGGTCCATTTGATTCGGATGTTAATTTGTGAACAGGAATTATCAGATTATAATTTTGTCTAAGAGTATAACCAGCGGCTATGCGGATAGTATCCCTTTGCTGAAACTTGTGGTTCTTAATATTTTTTTTTGCGAAATCAACAGATCATTCAATCTACTGCAGTTACCGTAGCAGACTAAGCAATAATTTAGACTTGAGTGGACATAGGCATAGTAGTAGCTTAATAAAATATTAATGGGGACAAAATTTCTAAGATTCCAAATAACGAAACAATGTTTGGATAATTCATTAGAAATAGAGTCAATATGATCATTCCAGGATAATTGGGAGTCAATGTTCAACCCTAAGAATTTGACTGATTGTTTCTGTACAATAGATTTAGTATTTGCTCTAACCAATATACTACAATCCATTTCTCTAAGCGAGAAAACAATGGTATTTGTTTTGATGCTATTTAGTGCGGGGCCGTTTCTGGAGCAGTAATTAAGCATATTTGCAACTGCAGTACCTGCCTGGTCAGATAATCCTTCACATAAAGCAGAACTCAATATGGAGGACGTGTCATCAGCAAACTGTACAGTACAATATTGTTGATTAATATTGGAGATGTCGTTAACGAATAAGAGAAAGAGAGTAGGACCCAGGACACTACCTTGGGGAACACCTGTTAAGATGTTACGATTATCAGAATGATATATTTCCGATTTGAGCCTAACCTTAACAGATTGTGACTTGCCAGTCATATAAGTCTCAATCCATTTGATACTTTGGCCGCGAACTCCAATGTCATAAAGTTTATCGAGGAGAAGTTGATGACTGATGGTGTCAAATACACGTGACAAGTCGAAAAGAATACTCGTTTTTTCGCCATTTTCAAATTTGGATGAAACCTGATTTACCAGAGAAAGAGTAGCATCTTGGGTTGATAAACCAGCTTGGAATCCATATTGGCTCTTGGAGAGTAGGTTATACTTTTTACAGAAGGATACAAGTTTGTTGAGATAGGATTTTTCGAAAAATTTTGAAAATGAAGACAGCAATGCAATACCTCTGTAGTTGGAGATTAAGTGCTTATCATTTTTCTTGTGAACAGGAACCACAATAGCGTGTTTGAGACACGAGGGAAATGAACCCTCAAGGAATGACAAATTAAGTAAGTATTTAAGTGGTTCGATGATTAGTTCAGCAACAGTCAACAAGACTCTACCAGGCAATTCATCTATGCCGCTAGAGTTCTTAGACGATATAGACTTGATAATATCAAGAAGTTCAGTTTCGTCAAAAGGATGAAGAAAAAAAGGGTTTGTTTTTATATCGTGATAATCTTCACCAGCAGGCTCAGTATCATTGATTAGAGATTTTACAGAGTCAACAAAAGAATCATTAGAGACTTGAGGAATTTCAGGGCCACCGTGAACCCAAGTTCCATCATCAGTTTCAAAATAATTCGGTAAACAATTGCCCACATTATTGGATGAGGTATTCTGTTTAATTATATTCCAGGCAACTTTAGATTTGTTATCAGCTACAAGAAATTTGTTGCTGAAATACTCTTTTTTGAATGGTCAATTTTTTTTCTGTGATTCCTTAACAGGATTTTATATTGCTCATTAATTACTTCATCAAATTGAATTCTGTTCAGATTGAAAACATCACGAAGAAGTATACCTTCATTGATGATTTCATTGGTGATCCAGGGTTCACCTTTTGGAAGTTGGGTGCGTTACTGATTTTACGTCGAACAGGCGGAAACGCTTTGTCAAATAGATTGAGGAATAAGGAGTAGAATTTGGAAAATTTTGTGTCGAACTCAATGTTGTTTAGATATACAAAGTCCCAAGATTCACATGACAGTAAAGTTTTGAAATGATGAATGTTTAGGTCACTGAACGTTCGCTTGAGAGTGTAATGGGGCTCATCGATAGTGCAAGATTTAATTGAAGGTTTGATAATTTGGAGTGCATGGTCGGAAAAATCGGGATGAATGACAACAGAGGGAATTTGGGGAATTACAAAACTCGTTCGCCATCTTGGAGCCGCCATCTTGAATTTGTGAATTTTGACAAAATCTCCAACCCCGAAAACCCCCACATACCAATTTTGAATTGAATCGGACCATAATTACAGAAATCGTCGGACATCTTGAAGCCGCCATTTTGATTTTATGAATTTTGTCATAATCTTCGACCCTGACAACCCCCACATACCAATTTTGAATCGAATCGGACCATCCATAAACACAAATCTCGGCCTCCATCTTGAAGCCGCCATTTTGTTTTTTTTTTCTCTAACATATGCAAATTCAACTTGCAAGACAAACATCGGGACAGGTGAAACTAAATAAAAGCTTGTAAAAATAAAAATAGCTTCATTCTTACCGTAAATATTTCTTTCCAATATTTAATTAAGAATATTTTTTTTCAACATGAAGTATTTTTTTATACATTTGCACAAGAAAAACTAAGAAATTTGGGTAGGTTCAATGGAATAGGTACCGGCGTTTAATGGAAAAATCTACCTAAGGCACTTTTCGTTGAAAAATCCCTTATACCATCCGACTGGCCTAAATATGTAGTCTCAACCTCTAGGAAAGAGAATCAATTAAATTCCAAGTGTTCCAGAAGGAGATAAATCTTCTTGAATAGTGGAAGTCCTAGATGTGCGCAGCCATTAAAATATTTAGGAGCGGATGAAATTTGTAACTGAAATTATCTTTAACGCTTGCAGGCCTCGACCCTCATAATTTCTGGCTTGCTATGAATATGTCATGACTTTATGCCCCAAAACAAATCTGCGGTACATAATCGAATTTATATACGAGAGTGCGCCAAAAAACTGCTAAGAGAAAGTTTTCAATCAAATAAAATAATTCCCCTCGAGAGCAATTTTGCAACGCTCAGTCATCCAAATACCGAGCATAAGATGACTGGTCCAGCGCTAGGACGAACCCAAGGGAACGGTAAATTACACTTACTGCCTCTCGCTTACATCAACACACCGCCATCCCTTGATTGCGGACCGGATTCCAGAGATTTTCCAATGGGCATTCGGAGTGGCCGACAACTTTCATTCAACTGAGGGCTAGCGTTAATTTCCCAGTAAATTATCATATATCTTTTATAATATGAAAAAGATGCAGTGTGTTTTGTTATACGTAACTAGTGATCTCAGTAGCTACCGTACAGATTTATTTTTATTTTGGAAGCTTCCTTTTATTTAACTGCACCTGAAGTTAGTATGTTAGTTAGCGGATTGAGAAGCTATTATATATACTGCTCTAGCTTTCAATTTTTGTATACATGTATAAGTCTGATGACATTGCAAAACAGTATATGTAATATTGTTCTGAATCCAATATGCAGGACGTCCCACGATGGCGGAATATCTTTTTCTTTATAACCCCTTTGACATGAGTATCAAATGAAATAGTATGACAAGTAAAATACGATGATATATGTGATGTCATTCCAATCACAATATGCTGACTCCACAGTGGATTACCTTTTTTTCACAATCCCCCTCCTTGATATGGGTATAATACGATAAACTTCACATTAAATGGTACACTTGGTAGCATTAGTCTGCAGCTTGTCTAGGAGAAGGATATAATTACTTGTGGAAAATACGTTTTAGAAACAAGCTCTCTTTTTTAGATGTATTGAAACGAGAAAAATTAGTATAGTATACTATAGTTTTTTCATTGGTGCAATGCTGAATGTCATTTCTAACTGAAAGTTATAACTGAAATAGATATAATATATTGTTATGAATTTATTGCATTGAAGTTTATCGCGGGAAAAGAAAAAAAATACATACTCAGTCAAACAAAATGAATGCCTGTATGTACTTCTCTTTACAGCATTGCTCCGAAGGAAACGATACATTTTTATTTTTATTTTGGTACATTTGAAGGTTGTCCTACTTTTTACATATTATTTGTCCACGTTAGAAAGCTACATCGAGGCAAAAGGACAAATGCTCTGTTTAGTTTCGAAAAAGTATAGTGTTTCTACGAGAAATGCGATATTTTCTCTCTCTGAAGATACAGCAATTTCGACTCTTTTTTTACCCACGCTGGCAAAACTTTTAGTGCCTCCATAAAATAAGTATGAAGATATTGTTCATCTCTAAAATACCTACAAAAAAGTTCGGTATGGTATATATATATATATATATATATATATATATATATATATATATATATATATATATATATATATCTTCTAAGATAGATTTAGTTACAAACAATAAGATGACGGTTTATCTTTAGTAAAAAAATATAACCGAGAGTTCATTCCGCTATTGTTGAAAACGCTTTGTAATGAGCGTTAATAAAAAATCGTGCACGTCTTTTAAATCTAGACACGTTCCTCACCCACTAACACCTTATGTGAAGATTATTTTACAGTAAAGAATAAAATACCATTTGTCCCCAGATATCGATTATAGCTGAAATCCGGCCATAAATAATGAAATTTTGATGCCATATGGCACCGCAATTTGAAATACTCTATTTTTTTACCAAAGATCCTTAATCGGCGATCCTGAAATCCTCCAATTTCCGATCCCCAATGAATTCGCACCGTAAATGTCAAAGTGTGGCCGCCATATTGAATTTCAAAATTTTCATTTCAATCCGAAACGACCAATGACAAACTGAATATAATAAAAAAATGTTGAAGCAAATTATCATGGAAACCATGAAGGATGCCTTCAAAGTTATTACCATGTGAAAAGTAGGTGAAATATGAGGTTTTGTTGAATTTTGTAACAAATTGAACTGAACTGAAGCATATAAAAATGACGAAATCTATACTTCCTATGATGAAAAACTCTAGTGACGAAACTCAAATTGTTCACAGTATTTTCTGTTGTAGAATCTTGGATAGAATTCACTTTCATTTTTATATATCGCCTCCTTAGCCTCTTTCCGAATATCATTGGCATCTTTATGTTGCAGAAACGGCATAAATATTTTTCTATGACGTAAGAGTTTATGGTTTAATTCACCTATTTTAGAACCCATTTTACTATGTTGAAATTGAATATACCTGACGAATACAAAATTATAAAGTAGTTTTTCTAAAACGGTCGATATCAACACTACTCCCTTCTTTGTAAAAATGAATCAATGATAAAAGATATAAAAAATACATGAAAATGTTTCTATTCCATTTTCTATCAAAGTTTCAATATTGAGAATTAAACTCCATCAGACGTTTTTTGTTTCAAATTTGGCGGGACACCCCTGTTGTTCATTGTACATATTCCGATTATAATTGATATTACTCAATTGTTAACAGCATTTCTATAGTGGAGAGTATTACTCAAAAACTTCTAGAGCAATGCTGAAGTTAAATATTTTCCCCCAAGTTGCGTACAAAATCATCTGCCTGGAAGATGCATGCGAGGCTGCCAAAGTTCTACCAATGTTTCAACTCTTGGCCTACTTTCAAACAATATTGCTTAAACACCCGTATTGGTCTTGGAACCGTTGGTATATGTATATAAAGCGAAGTTGCTCCTGGTTAGGGGATTAATATCTCCTGCCCAACCGTCCCAAAGTTGTGGTGGTTTCTATTTCACTTAACATTTCACCAAGCCATACCCATTATACGCGATCACTGCGATTACCACCGTATAATATATTCAGTATATTTCTTTGGGGTTCATTCCCCCAGATTAGCCGCAGTACCTTCTGAGATTCCAGAGAGATGTCCTGTAAGCTTTGGATGAATCCTCGTTTTCTCACAATTTTAGCTTTTGTTCTTTCGGAGTTGATGATGACGTTAGATGATGCCATTTCTAGGTCGTTGGGCTCCAATTGTCCGTGCTCAAGACGGTGGAATATTGTACATTCTAGTCCGTTTCATCTGCACAAGATGTGATCCGCTGTTTCTCATTTGTCTCGATAGAAGCGAGATTCTGTGCTCTCATCAAGTCTGATTTTTTGAGTTTTCAGTGTCCTGTCAGTAGTCCTCAGGTTCTTCCTATCCAGTTTGAACAGTACTGTTGTCCATTTTTAACGGTTTGGAATTAATGCCTTCCAGTCGACTTACCCCACTGTTCTGGTCCTATGAATTCATTTATAGTACCTTCTTGGATCAGGAAGACAGCTTTTGTCATTTTATTCGAAGACTTTATGTTCAGAGAACCATAACATATTCTGTCATCCCCACATACTACATACTATTTTAGATTATATTCGACTTGATACCAAGGATTTCAGTGATGCTTGGCTATCCGACGTGATTTTGACTCATTGATTTTTGAAGTTTCTGTACAGTAATTCTTGTAGGCAGAGTTCGGTTGTATAAGCCTCTGCTTTACGAATTCTAGCAGTAGGTACTCCGGCCACAACTTCGTCTTCTATTTTGGAGCCGACTCTGTACCATTTTGTGTTAGCACTCCTCAGTGCAACTCTTTTAATGTAAGGGTGTATGTTTTGACGCAATATCTTGCCGTTTTTTCTCACATAATTTTTGACACAGGAAGTTGAAATTTGGTACCAATCTAAAACATTTGGAATAGAAAGTATTTATTTCTTTAACATTCTCAGATTGTGAAAATTTACCACACCACATGTTATTGTAAGTATTATTTTCGTGAATTTGATCATCTAAATCTGTGAAAACTCATCTATTATTCGACATAGCTTAGACCCAATCCTGATAGTGCATACATTATTATAAGTTTAAAGGTTGTTATCTTCGAATAATTCACTTACACTATTATAACAGATTTTAATTAATAATGTCTTTATTTTATTTTGAATACATTTATATTCAAATATATTTTCTTGTTCATTTTGGCACCAACATTACACTTCATAGTGTTCTAAAAAAAATGTAAATTCACCTTTATTTTCACGCTTGGTAATGTTGATAGCTTCAATAATGCTAGAAAATGAGAGCGACACGATTCTCTCGTTTTGAGGCCAAGGATTACTCGAATGGCTGGCATATTTTTGAATAATAAAAAGTTTTTGGCAGTTAGTCGTAGATCCTCAAGAGATTACACTATATTGAATTCTAGATAAGAAGTTTTTAATATTTCAGTTTAATTTTTTTTTTAATTTAGAGATCCTTGAACAAATGCAAGTGCTTCGTAGCTTTCTGCTTAAGGCTGTTCTCTCACTTTTCATATCGACAAAGTTGAGAGGTCCATCATCATCCATTTCACGAAATATTTCTGCACGCAATCCTCTCTTTGTTCGTGTAAAGACAATTGTACGTGTAATAGTTCTCTCTCTTGTTCCTCCGCGAAGTATAATGGAAACTTCTTTCTTTCTCAGCATCTCAGCATCTGATAGACGGACTGGCTACATTTGTTGGGTTGATGCTCGTTTTGCAGATAATATTTTTATTACTTTATTTATTGATTTACCTTTTTTGTGAGGGTCATCTATGGGATTATTTTTCAAACAAATGATTTACCACATTTAAATTGAATATTTATTTATACAGGGTGTTTCCTAACTACGGTACGAAACTTCAGGGGGTGATTCGTTATGTCATTTGACAAAAAAAAGTTCCTATGAACATATGTCCGGAGTTGCTTCGTTTCTAAGATACAGGGCGTTGAAGTATTAAAAAAAAGGTATTTATAAAATATCCTGAATATCCTGAAACCTTGTTGAAAAGGGAAACATTCTCAATTGGATATTGATAGAAAGATTTTTCAATTCACAGAAAAATCTTTCTATCAATATCCAATTGAGAATGTTTCCCTTTTCAACATGAATACCCCACAAGAGGTTATCTTGACGATGGAAGATAGTGACTAAAGTTTATCTTTCAGTCGCAGATGATTCCACATCTGATTTTATGAACATCCTGTTCATATTTTCAACAAATCAATCCTGAAACCGTTGTGGTTGAAATGTGGTACAGCTATTTGAAGTAATAAGGCAATTATTTGGCCCCAAGTAGGTCCAGGGGCGTCTCAGTGGGCACCACAGCCAACAATACTGAGAAAAAAAAGTACTTTTTTTTTGTAGTATTTTATTTTTTCAGATTGAACAACTGAAAATACAACTCATTGGTCCCTTGTGTTTTATTCATTAAAGCTTCGTTTTCGAGAAAAAAATACTTTAACTTATTCTACAAATTATCCATGGACAACATAAAATACAAACCTAAAGTAAAAAATAAACAATTTTGACCTTAAAGTAAATGAGCAAAATGTCCACCGTCTGATAAACTACACGACTGCAATCGATGTGTCATTGATTGTCTGACACGTTAAAAAATACCTGGAGTATTCCTTATGACATTGCAATTGTCACTTATTCGATTCCTCAAGTCATTCACATCTAGTATAGGGGTTTTATAAACGAGAGCCTTCAGATGACCCCATAAATAGAAATCTAGAGGATTCATATCAGGACTGCGAGCGGGCCAATGTTGAGGTCCTGCACGTCCAATCCAGCGATTAGGGTAGGTGATGTCGAGATGCTGACGAGCAAGAACACTAAAATGAGCTGGAGCTCTGTCGTGCATAAACCACATGTTGCCTCTTACAAGTACGGGTACTTCTTCCAACAAAATGGGTAAATGATTTCGCAAAAAAGCCGTGTGTAGGATGGAACTGATAATCTTGCTGGTAAAAAAAAGGGTCCAATTAGGTAGTCACCAATAATTCCTACCCAAACGTTCAGCGAAAATCGTTGCTGAAAATGACTTTCTCTAATAATTTGGGGATTTTCGTCGGCCCAGAAATGGTTATTGTGAAAGTTCATAATAGAATCTCGTGAAAAATTTGCCTAGTCCATAAATAAAATATTTGGTAAAAAATTATTATTGTGTGCCATCGTATGAATCAACCACCTGCAAAACATTAATCTTGGGTGAAAATCCCTAGGCAGTAGAGCTTGGATGTGATATGGGTATAGGAGGTTTCTTTTTAGAACTTTCCAAACGGTTTTTGGGCTTACTTCAAGCTGCAGTGCAATCTTCCTGGTACTATTTGAAGGATCTTCTTCTATCGCATCAAGTATACCTTCTTCTAGTTCAGGCGTTGTTACAGTTTCTGGTCTTCCACCACTTACATTTTTATTAAAACTTCCAGTTTCACATAATCTTGCATGTAGCGTTCTAAATGTTTTAGCACATGGAATTACTCTGTTAAGATATCTATCCTGGTAGATTCTCCGTGCTTCTTCCGCATTTCCATTTGCTAATCCATAAATAAAGTGCATGTCAGCCATTTCAGCGTTAGTAGAGTGCCTTCTCGAAAACTAAGCTAAATATGAAAAAAAACACAGGAGGCCAAAAAGTTGTATTTTTACCACTGAAAAGGAGAAAATAATTTTTTTCTCAGTATTGTTGGCTGTGGTGCCCACTGAGACGCCACTGGACCTACTTAGGGCCAAATAATTGCCTTATTACTTCAAATAGCTGTACCACATTTCAACCACATCGGTTTCAGGATATTCAGGATATTTTATAAATACCTTTTTTTATACTTCAACGCCCTGTATCTCAGAAACGAAGCAACTCCGGACATATGTTCATAGGAACTTTTTTTTGTCAAATGACCTAACGAAACACCCCTCGAAGTTTCGTACCGTAGTTAGGAAACACCCTGTATTCTAAAGTGAAATATTGTGCTAAATTGAATAAAATTAAAAATATATTATGTAGAATACAGAATGTGAAATTAACTCGGGTATGTATCTATATTGAAAGTTTTTTTGTACATATAATTATTGTTCGTATTTTTTGTAAATGAATATTATTACTGTTGTGATTTTTACAATAATTAGGTAATATATATGCAAAATCTATTAGGTACACATTTAAAAAGGCAAGTTACGAATTAAATGTGTTTAATTTCTCTTATTAGTACAAACATCAATTCCCTGGGTTAAAAACATTTATGAAATAGTTAACTTCTTTATTAAAAAAAAACAAAATCGCATCAATCTCACAGGATTATAAAAATAAATTTGGTTAATTAATGTGCAGTCTATACGAAAACTTTTTTAAATGTTTTATCGTACATATGTACCTATATTGCTTTGTTTCAAAGTCATAAAATTTATAATGTACTGGTTTTTGGTTCTTTTCTTCACTGAAATTTAAAATAGGTCGAAATAAATTGAATACTTTTTAAATAAAAAAAACCATTACTATTTTAAATGAAATTTCACATAACAAAATAAAATTATTAATTTCGTCTTACAATTTCTTATATTGAATATTTCAAATAAAAATCAACTGACTTAGGTTCAACACATAACCAAAAATTTCCATCTCCCTCAATTTTCTCAACGAACATTCCTAGTGGAGTCCAAACGATAAAATAACAATATTTGGGTTTCGTTATAGCTAATTGTCCTTGTACCTGATAATAATTATCGTTTTTTTATTTATTCAATATGGCCATCTGATGTGTTGGTTGAATATTTGTTTTTTCTTAAATTCCCATTTTTGGTGTCAAGCATATGGACATTTAATTTCAATGATTCCATTATTATTAATATTGCCGTCTGGACTTCCACTCAAGTATGAATGTCTTTCATAATTAGTAATCTTGTACTGTTTTTCCATATTTATTTTGAATTTCTATTTTCGCAATTGACTCCATTTTGTAGCAGCTCATCCATAAAAGTATCAAAATAATATGTTACGAACAGTTTTTTTTAGATCTGTTGTTTTGCGTAATTTGGAAACGGTTCCAAAATTTGAAGCCGTGAGCATATTACTTCGATACAGATCATTACTGGCCTAACCTCTAGTGGAAACTTCAATTTCAGAAATATCCTCTATTAATTTTGGTGAACTATCTAAACATTTTTCTTTTTTTTTTGTTCCAAAACATCGTCATCGTCATCATCGCATTAAATTCCGTAGTCCCTATGTAGACTTGTGAATCCCAGGAACACTTTTTGACAGCTTTTCATACAGAGTGGGAATATAGTTCTCTTTTTTATTAAAAGAAATGGCTGCAGCTGTACACCGGATATTATAACTTCCTTTTACTGCAAAATTGATTCGTTTTCCTCCAACAAATTTGGCCACGATTGAATTATGCGTCTCTGCAGCATTACTGGTCATGTTCAATATTAAACTGTGGCTGTTTTGAACTAGGTCTGTTACCAGCAGATATAATGCCATCCATTAGTCCATCTTATATTTCTCATATAATCTCTGTCGTTTTGTTCTCTTTTACAAAAATATTGTGCACAGTTTGAATATTTTCAAAATCCTATCACTCAACTTATTTTTTAGTCCTGGATTTACTATTTTATTTTTTGAACTGTATTTGTTTGAAAGATTAAACAAATTTGTGCAGTAAATCCTGAGCAGAGCAGAGGTTTACGCATTCTACTTTGCGGTCCAAATTTTTTTGGTAAACACTGCTGTCTCCTTCGCCAATAATCTTTACATATTTTAATTTTTATACTATTACGGAATCCTTCTGAATTAGTACCGATTATGCTTTTAGTTAAAGCTTGACCACAGATTGGACAATATTTACTTTTAGAAGAAACATACAAAACATTTTTAGTTTTCGTCCCAATAATGCAAGCCTGTAAAAAATAAGTGTATTAAAAAATAAACTGTATACGTTATGTCAAATATAAAGTGATAAAAAATGTTTCTAAATTATGTCATGGAAAAATCAGGCATGTCGGATTCTTCACAATTCCTCTCCTTATCTCTGTCGGTCATGGGCTACTTTAGAAACATTTTTTTTGGATCACACGTTATAATTTCAAAATATGAACTTACAACTCCAGGTAAAGCGTTATAATTCGATTCATATGATCTCTCAGACCATGCACCGTCAACAATCACAGCAATTAGATCATTTCCTTGTTAATCTACTTCTCCAATATCTTTTGCGAATTGCAAGTCTTCCATTCCTGCTTGTTCCATGGCCTCCAAAGCTGCTTCAAATATACTTTTACTCACCAACTCATTATGAGCTGAATCTTGTCGAAAAGACATTTATGGCATATTCATTATGGCATGCTGCTCAACCATTTGTGTATGCCCACAACCAGTTGATATATAATAATAATAATGTATGTTTATTCATCATAATAATAATACATAATATATACTTATACAAGTGTGCTTGTGAATAAACAGGTGGGTCACAGAAGTAGTATTAACTACTTGTGTATGTGATTTCCATAGTGAAATTATTACATTAAAATGGGTAAAATTTGTTAATTTGTTTTTTTTTATATATAGGTATAGTAAATCTTTCCTTTTGCTTGCCACAGAACGAAATTTTCTCTTATATGATAATTGTCCTTTTCCCATTTCACAACAAAAGTAACGCACAAATTAAACAACACTCAAACGAAAATGTTTGATTTGAGTCTCTGAGTTTGATTTGAGTCTCTGTCTTGTATTTGTAGGCGGATGTCTAGGGCGTGGCGTGATTATAGTGGGGATAGAAACTTAAAAAAAATAGAGACTTCAAAATTGTTATACTTAATCGTTTTAACCCATCCTCAGTATTTCTTGAGATAATCCCGGTAATGGTAAAACCTTATTATTACTCCAATTTAAACTCATTAACATCTCAATTACTAATCCTTATTGTTAACTTTGTATATAAACAAAATCAAATTATACATATATTTCTTCAGTGTAAAATGTGTAATGAAAATATTCTTACCTTTTGCTAGCAACTGCACGACTTTTCATTCAAAACTCTTTCATAATCAGTTCCACAATACGTAAAAAATAGAACAAAATACTATACTAAAATTTTAAACACAAAAGGGCGAGTTAGACCCTGGCCGAATCACTTCATATTTGGTATCCCAGAGCAGCAGGTGTTGGGGTTCCAAATAAAAATATTATCGGAAAACGTCTGTCCAAAGTGTTTGATTTTAACAAAAACTTTTAAATAGAAAAAAAAAGTAGTTTTCCAAAAATTGATGCTTGCAAATTGACAAAATTCAATATTGATTTTAAATTTTTATTAAAAAAACTAGGGTGTAACAAAAAAATCAAAGACTACAGATTGGTAGGGTTTTCCTTCTGAATACCTCTGCAAAAAACGAAATGATTTCGATGGTAAATAACTAAGATATAAGGCAAGAGCTAAAATAGTCTATCGCTAAAACAGCTTTATGTCTTATGTATATTCCAGTTTAGTGCTGATTCTAAAATACAGAGTGGCCACTTTTTTAATGGGATTGTATTGGTAACTTTTAAACCATAAGAGTTAGAAGGTCGGTCAAATGGAGAAAAAGTTGCATTCATAGAAGCATTGTCAAGCAGTTCAAACAAATCGAGATTATCAGGACCGGTTATTGAGATATCATAAGAAAAGTAAATTCTGTCATTTTGATTTTTCTTTTTTTCCCACTTTATTTCGAATATTATCAAAAAATGTCACAGGAGTTTTTTATTCGATAGTGAATTATACTCAATTCGACATAATCAGATTTTGTATCCAACGTTTCGTACGCTCTGGCCACCCTCAACCTCATTTTTTTCAATACGGACCTGCATACTTTATGACACTTTTCGAAATAATTTTCAACGCTGAATTCAACGATATATCATACAATGTCATTCAAAGTTGATTTTCAGGTGATTTTGACCCTTATCCAAATTTCTTTGGGTCGGATCTGTATTACATTTAGGTACCTTTAGTTTAATTAACAACATGCAATACATTTCGATAAGAAAATCAACTTACTCATCTTCAACTGAATGGAACGTAACAGAATCGAAGCAAGAAACAAGTAATAATTATTTACAAATTTCAAGAGGTGAAAAACCTAATTCATAATAATTAAACGAAACTATCATTTAATGAAAGAAAAATCAAATGATTATTCGAAAGTAAATGAGGAACATTAATGAAGTAAGTGTTCGAAATGTCCACCATTTTGTAAAATGCACTTTGCGGTTCTGGAACCCATACTTCTTATACATTTGCTTATTTCGTCTCCTTGAATACCTTCCAATACATTCTCAATCTTCTTGCGAGGAATCATTATTGTTGGATTTGTCATTTGTTCCGTTGAAACAAATTACAGAATCGAACTTCATTTTGAGATCATTACGATATAATTTTTGCAAGGCTTGGTATTCAAATTTAAAATCATTGTATTCGCGTCTCTTGACTATTTTATTAACAGCAGTTTTTGATAAATTGCATTCACTGACCACAGTTCTCGATTTTTTTTCTGGGTTCAATTGAATTTGGGTCAGAACATTGATATCGTTAATAGACTTGTTTTTTCTTACATACACACAACTCTAGGTTCATTGAATGTATTATTTTCAAGTAGTAGGCCGTGGATAAAAAAGAACATAACAAGAAATGTCATATTATTTGTCACTTCGTTTATTATTGTATCACAAGAACTTGTCATTAAATACTTTTCTGAGTAATTTCAATTTAACTCATTCGATATGGTAAGATACACAAATGAAGAGAAGAGAGATATGTACGAAGTGTACATAAAACTAGATAGAAATTCGTTCAATGCACAACAAAGGTATGGTGAATTATATCCTGAAAGAACAACACCAAATATTAAAATGATTCGACGTTTATCTACAACGTTACTTGCACATAATTCATTCATCAAACCTAGAGGTCCTTATGTACGACGAAACGAGCCTGTCAATGACATCAATGTTCTGGCCCAAATTCGAATGAATCCAGGAATAGGATCGAGAACTATGGCCAGTGAATGCAATTTATCAAAAAGTGCTGTTAATAAAATACTCAAGAGACACGGATACCATGACTATAAATACCAAGCCGTGCAAAAACTATATCGCAATGATCCTGAGAGAAGGTTGCAATTCTGTAATTGGTTTCAACGGAAGGTGCGGAATACCAACAATTTTGCGCACAATATCATTTGGGGAGACGAAACGACATTCACAAATTCTGGCATTTTCAATCGAAGGAACAAACATTTTTATGCCACAGAAAATCCTCACTCAAGTCATGAAGTTAGACATCAATATCGTTTTTCTTTGAACACATGGTGCGGTTTGTTGAATAATAAATTACTGGGATCCTATTTTATTGACGGCAACCTAAGCGGAGCAAAATATGTAGAAATTATAGAAGAAATGTTGGATGATCTTCCTATACGGTATCGGCGTAATAGTCCATGGTTCCAACAAGACGGATGTGGTCCACACAACTCAAGAATAGTCACAGACTATCTAAATCGAACTTTTCCCGATTCATGGATTGGAACAAGAGGTCCAGTAGCATGGCCTGCTAGATCTCCGGATTTGAATCCGCTGGATTTTTATTTGTGTGGATATCTCAAAAATGAAATTTATGATACTACGAACCCGACAATAGAGATTCTTCGCGAGAAGATTGAGAATATATTGGAAGGTATTCAAGGAGACGAAATAAGCAAATGTATAAGAAGTATGGGTTCCAGAACCGCAAAGTGCATTTTACAAAATGGTGGACATTTCGAACACTTATTTCATTAATGTTCACCATTTACTTTCGAATAATCATTTGATTTTTCTTTCATTAAATGATAGTTTCGTTTAATTATTATGAATTAGGTTTTTCACCTCTTGAAATTTGTAAATAATTATTACTTGTTTCTTGCTTTGATTCTGTTACGTTCCATTCAGTTGAAGATGAGTAAGTTGATTTTCTTATCAAAATGTATTGCATGTTGTTAATTAAACTGAAGGTACCTAAATGTAATACAGATCCGACCCAAAGAAATTTGGATAAGGGTCAAAATCACCTGAAAATCAACTTTGAATGACATTGTATGATATATCGTTGAATTCAGCGTTAAAAGTGATCTCGAAAAGTGTCATAAAATATGCAGGTCCGTATTGAAAAAAATGAGGTTGAGGGTGGCCCAGAGCGTACGAAACGTTGGATACGAAATCTGATTATGTCAAATTGAGGATAATTTACTATCGAATAAAAATCTCCTGTGACATTTTTTGATAATATTCGAAATAAAGTGGGAAAAAAAGAAAAATCAAAATGATAGAATTTACTTTTCTTATGATATCTCAATAACCGGCCCCGATAATCTCGATTTGTTTGAACTGCTTGACAATGCTTCTATTAATGCAATTTTTTCTCCATTTGACCGACCTTCTAACTCTTATGGTTTAAAAGTTACCAATACAATCCCATTAAAAAAGTGGCCACTCTGTATATCCTAATGATGAGACCATATTTTCCAAATTTTGTAGACTGTTTTGGTTTTACCTGCGATCAAAGGGAATACATTTAGTTTTTTCATAGTTGATTTTTATTTAACACCTGTTTTATATCTCCTTGGTAGTGATATATAGTTTATCTGCTATTGACACAGTGTTACTATCGTTGAAAATCATGACGGAATCATCTGCAAATAAAATTGTACTAGCTAGGGTTGCTGGTAGGACATTTATATTAAATCAGAAATGGGAAGGGGGGCAGGATAGATCCTTGAGGAACTCCCGATAACGTTGTTTTCCATTTTGTCATTCATGACAGTTCGACGATACAAATAATATTATCATCTGGATCATTTATTTTTATTTACCGTTCATTCGAAATATTGTAACAGTAGGTTTTTTTCCACTGCATTAATGCAGTGTTTCATAACATCCTTCATATTGGGGTTGACAACTAGTGTAACTTTTGCCTTGAAGAAGACTAAATATATAGACAAAACGACGACATAAAATTGCGTTGATGTTTTGTCCACTAACCAACGAACTATTCGAGAGAGTAGCTGAAACGCGATAAGAATATGTATTTTTTTCTTGAGAATCACCTAAAAAATATCCAGATTAAAATCTCCGCATAAACTCATGCTGGAATATGCCTTTGCGAACAAATTAGTAAATAGGCTTTCAAGATTTGAGATAAAAATATTGAAATCTCCAGACTGTGCTCGTTACAAGGAGATAGTAATGAGTTGATCGTATCCAACTATTCGGAATTCTATAACTTTTTCGATAATAAGATTGTTTAATGTATTTATTGACTGACATTTTATATTATTATTGGCAAGAATGCCAGTACCACCGTATTTATATATATATATATATATATATATATATATATATATATATATATATATATATATATACATATATATATATATGTTGGGAAACGTTCCCTGTGCTATTCAGAAATAGCAGTATCCAGATTACGATTTACTATTGTTTAAATAGAAGTGACGGACTGTCAGATAATAAAGAACTGTCTTTCAGAAAAGGAATTAAAAGTTGATTTATTCCGAAAGTATTATTTACTATTACGATACAATCGTAACATATAAACAAATAACATCTATTTCCTGTCCTGTGGGGTGATTGTTTGCATACTTACTTAGTTCTAACACTTCTGATATATTGTTATATGTAGACTATGGTTTCTTTGCAGTGTTTCGTAGTGAGTAGTTTTTGTTCCAGTAGTTACCAGCTGGCCCTTTTGACAATGCTTAGGCTCCTGGGTTGGTACTGCCCTGCTTCTACTGAGTACATTCTTTAACTGATCCATTGCATCAATCGTATATTTCTGACTATCGATAATTGAATTGTTCTGCTTTGAATGGGCATTTTTTTCAACAGTCCTGGCCTTCTTGAGAAACAGCTTCTACAATTTTCTCTCTTCTTGGACTTTATTCTGAAGTTTTCGTTTATTGCGAACCCTGTATTTTTGAATTTGTTTGTATTTTTTTCAAATCGAATTTATCTTCAGGAATGTTGATTAATGTTTATCATTTCCATTATGGCCTCCATATCGTCGTATGGTGTATTTCTCGTATTCACCATTAATTGTACTCAAATAGTCACTGAAATCCTCTTTTCTGACACCAACTGGTAGGAAACTGGGGTCTGTCTTTATTGAAAATACTCGACTAATTATTGTCCCTTTATTAATCTCAATTTACAACATAAAAATGTAATAAATCAATTGCAGTTCACCACTAAAATAATGGGCACGACACTGTGTCTGTACTACACTTTACTTGTTCTTCTGATTAACAATAATAAACTACCCACTTCAGTGGTCTATTCAGTTTTTTATATGGTAGGTCATTAGTACACATATTTTCTCGCACCTGTTTCCACATCCTTGAAAGATCGTTCGATGGGAAAGTTCAGCGTGACTACAACCGGTCAGTCGCCATATTCCTGGTATTCCGTCTGGACAAACAACCGGCCGTAGCACACTGTTCTCGTATCAGTACGCTTTTGTCATAAGACCTACGTCGAACAATTTCGTTCCTTTCTTTTTGTAATATGTTAATTTTACAGATAATGATTTCTTTATCTCTCTCATCTCCGGATTCACATGGGACTTCATTAATACAGTTCTTGCTGATTTCGATCCTACAGCTCCACTTACCTGAGCTACTTACCTGCATCCCGTTGAATTACATGCACGGCTTCACCGACAGACCTCTAAAATACCAAGTAGCTTATCAATATGTATTCATACATAACGCATTTCAACCAATTCCCTTGCCACCCGTTGTTTATTTAATCAGTGGTTAATACGAATAATCTTCAGCCAGCCCCGAGGGGGTCAAGAACGAAGCTGGTGTCGTGCGGCATTCTTTGACAAATGATTTTTGCCTTTTTAATGAGGGAGTAACGAATCAAAAGCGATCTTTTTCATTCAGGTCAAAATGTTGTTTATTAAATGCACTATACAAGAGAATTTTTCAATGACATGTTTTTCATTGGAAACACGTTTTTCATGACTATATGAATTGAATGTTCCCAATGGACTTCTGCCTAGTAGGCCAGTAGAAATAGACATCATTTTCCCAAAATTTAATAATAATTACAAATGTTTCAAAACTTCAGTAGAGTGAAGAGAACTTTCATATGATATGTAGTCTGATTTTGCAACCCTTTTTTCTGAAAATTAGGATTTCATGAATATTTACATTATTAGCGCGGAAAAATTTGCAAAAGTTCTGCAAACTTTCGAAGTTTTCAAAAATAGCAATTTACATCCTCTGATAAATTTGCAACCACTCATACAAAATGAAATGTCTATTTTATCGAAAAAAAATGTTGTTAGTCCTAATTTTTCGATGAAAATTCCAAAAGTTCTTCAAACTCGAAAAAATAACTAAATTAATGTTCTTGACAAGAGTTTTGATTTTCAACATCTTGCGTCAAACGGAAAATATATTTTTTCATTACCTTAATTTTTTTTATTGAATTAAGAATCGGAATCATTACAAACGTTTCAAATAATGGTTGCAAGTGGAGATGTCCTGACGTAGAATGTTTTCATTAATTTGCAACCCCGACTGCAACACGGAAATGAGGGTAAAATCAAAAGAAAAATATTTTCGTACTTGTACTCTACCAAAAAAAGCAAAAGTTTTAGAATCGGGCAGACAACTTATTTTACCAATTGGTGGCAATATAATAATTGGCAAACTATGTTACAATGCGGAACATTAGGAATTTAAAAAATATTTATTTTTGCAACACTTGTGTTATCTGAATAATAAAGATTTTTATATACCTAATAAATGACATTCATTATGTTACCAAGTTAACTATCGACCAAGAAGATCGTCAACGGTAGGTGAAATCATTCAATGTTGAAAGCTAACGTTTCCGATATGAATTCAAAACATCATATTTTTTTTTTTTTATGTTCTGGTTCCCACGAGAAGGGATATCCTGTAATGTTCAGAGAACATCGTGGGAACCAAGGGAAAGAAGGTAGGAGTTGGTGTTCTTCTTAAATTTCTGGAGGTTGTATGCCTCGGGGAACACCTCCCTAGGCAATGAGTTCCAAAGCCTCGCTGTTCGTTGGATGAACGAGTCTTTGGAAAGTGATGTTCTGCAGGTCTCCAAAGTGACCACGAAGGGGTGTGATGACTGAACTTGACGGGTTAATCTCGAAGAGACTGCCAAAGCTGGAACGATTGTTGATATTTCAGAAGAGCATCGCCCATGAAAATATCTATAAAATAGAGACAAATCGCCAACTTTTCTTCGGGTGCAATTTCAATCAACCAGTACAAAATATAACAGATATACGCGATGGATAATCAAGTATTTAACTGGACCACTGTAGATATGTCGATCTAACATATATCTTAAACCTATTTGCACAATGTTTGCATTTATGGCCAAATTATAAAAAAAACTGTTCCGTTGAACAATGACAGTTGCAAATCTCTTGCTTCACGGAAAATATCAGTCGTAATTTTAATTGCAACTTGCATAACTTTTGCAATTATTTCAGAAGTTGTAAAAATGCCAAAAAAATATATTGGTGGATAAATAGGTTCCGTTTTTCGTATGAGGTTGCAAAGTTACATACACACTAATGCAATTATTTCAGAAGTTGTAAAAATGCAAAAAAAATAATTGGTGGATAAATAGGTTCCGTTTTTCGTATGAGGTTGCAAAGTTACATATACACTAAGACCAATATTCTCTTTATTTGCAACCACAATAAAAAACTTTTGTAATTATTTTAATGCTTGTGTGTATTAAAATGGGAAAAAATTTAAAAAATTTTTAAGGTTGCAAATGTACGGGTATTTTAAACTTTTTTTCCGTTACTCATCCAATTTGGAATTTTTAAAATTTTTAAAAACAAATTGAAATAAATTATAATTGACAAAAAACAAGGTTTCGTAACTTTTACAAGGTTGCATGTTGTAAAACACCATTACTATAGATATGCCTAGTTTGCAGAACTTTTGTAATTTTCACTGCAAAAATAAAGCATGAAAAGGTTTTTCGCAATTAAAACAATGTTCCGTTCATCGCAGACTTCTCCAAAATTTTATAGTTTGTTTTTATTGATGCACTAACATACCATTGGAGTTCGAAAACTTTTGAAATTAATGTTAATTGATTGTCTATATCTCTGGCCTATAGCTACAAAAACTTCAATTAAAGATAAAACATGATGATAAGATGGTTTTGTGACTGTAATTTTCACAAGAGTTTTGACAAATTTAAACTTTTTACATAAGGAGAACATCAAAATTTCCAACATATTCTCCGTTAAAATAATACCTATATAAAACACCTAAAAGACTAAAAGGGGCGTGCAAAATTGGTATCACTTGTTGTTTCAGATATGGTAAATTTTTTGTTTTTGTCCGCGCGGGAAAATTTTTGTTTGGTGGTAATCGTATATTTTTGCCTCCTGGACATGAATCCGAAGTCAGAAACAGAGGTCTGAAACACTTCCGGAGATTTGGTTCTTCAACAAAGTCTGTATTTCTCCTTTCTCTTCAGTAATAGCAAAGATTTAAAACACTTATTATCATTAATTATATTCACTGTATGTCTTGTTGTACTTACCACATACATTTCCAGCAACAATCGGCCTTCATTTATATCGCACATTCAGTACAATTAGGTGTTGTAGTTCTGGCTCACCAGACCGATGCTGAGCTGAACTTATGGACCGTTTTGAATGTTTTTTATTAATGATTTATCCTGAATATATTTCATGTCACTTTTTCTTGAATCAACGTTTTTTTCAATTCAGAACTTATTGTTTAACTATTAAAAAAAGCATGTGAAATAACACACCTCAATTCGTAGTTCTAAATCTGTTAAAATTAACTGAAATTCCGCACGTAAAAAATCTAGAAGTGGGCTAGGTAAATTTCAGGGTTACATCAGACGATTGTCTGGAGCTCTAGCGGCTATACGATTCGATGCGGTGTAATATCAAACCGGCCACGGCCAATAAAAATGTCTTTTTAGGCAATTTGGATTCTGAAAAAAAGTCAGCTGAGTATTTTCAGCTCTGTGATTCACATAGTATGTTTATCTGTGACATAGACGTTCTATAACATTATCCCAAATGTTTTAGGATGATGTAATTGATGAATAATCTACCAACCTTTGTGATTGTCTGTGATTAATACGTGTATAATATTCTCATGAGTTATAGGAACAATAATGCTATTTAAGATGAATCATATCTGTTTATTTGTAGCGCAGAATGTATAAACTGCTGAATGTTACTTTCAAGATAAGCAGGTGTGCTTCTTTCCAATGTATTCGAATGATGAAAATAAATCAGTTCACATAGAGACACCAAGCTGTATGTTTGCTCAGTTTTCCAAAACTTGTGTTTTAAAAAAAGTTAATTTCCAGTTCCGAATACTTAACTGGCGCAGTCGGTAGGATTTGTCAAACGATTCGACAAAAATCGTTCTGTATTAACAGTTTATTGACAAACTCTGAAAAAGTGTGTTCGGAGCCGAAAGACTCGAAGAAAACCAAGTGGAAAGCAGTGTTGGATGAGGACTACATCACCAAACTCAACACATTTGAAGCAGAGGACTCAAATCGCCGAAGTTTCGAAAACTGGTGGAGAACCACATCGTCGAAGCCAGCCTAGCCATAGGAAGTCCAGAGACGAGGGAAAGCATCGCCCAAATCTTATTGGCAGTAGCTTAAGGAACCAACAGAAGAAAGGAAAAGATGAAAGCAATCATCACACTACTGCTTATCAGCTGCACCAACGGAAAATTAATCCAACCAAGATTTCACCACCTAGAAGGCAACCCTGGTCTCCTACCTTTCAAAATTGGAAATGCCCAAAATAAGATTGACCACTGGTCATTTATCCAAATATTTGACATCAATCACATAATCGAAGAATTCCATGTACTTCAAAAACAATTCACTACATTGAAAGATACTTTTATATTGAATACCACTAAAGCCGACTATAAAAAAGAATTCTATAATTCATACGAATTAATTGAAACAATTGAACGAAAAATATATTCTCAAATTAATCAACTGAATCCTTCAAATGATAAAAGAATAAAACGAGGTTTAATTGATGGATTAGGATCCATTATCAAATCCCTAACAGGAAATTTAGACCAGAATGACGCTGAAAAATATGATAAAGCTATTATGACATTATCTGAAAATCAATTGAAATTAAAAACCATTGTGAAAGATCAAATCACCCTTCTTCAAAAATCTATTGAAAGATTTCAAAATACTACAAGAACCATGGCACATAATGAGATTTTAATAAAAATAGTAAAAATATGACAAAGGTATTTACGATATTTTAGAAAGAATCGAAATCGCAATTACTTTTTCGAAACTAAATACCTTTCATAATTCCATTGCCGAACCAAATGAAATTTTGCAAGAATTAAAAATAATTGTTAGTCAATTAACAAATAATAATAAAATACCATTCGAACCAAAAGTTGAAAATATTCTTCTTTTTGAAAAAATTATGGAAATCAAAAGTTATAGTAAAGGAAATAAAATAATTTTTATCATAGAAATACCAATTGTGGAAAATGAAAGTTATAATTACTTCCACCTATATTCCTTACCAATACCTACAGAGGAATCCTTTAAAATCATCTCACCTCAATCAAAATACCTTATCCTTAATGAAAAAAATTATATGTTTCTCGAAACGAAATGTCAAGAGATTACTTCTGAAGAATATATTTGCCATGAGACCAATCCCATGAAACTACGAGAACAAGGACTTCCCTGTGAAATTCAACTGTTGAAACTCGTCAGGAACATTACGAATTGTCAGCAGATCCCAGTCAAGATCGAAAACGTCAAAATCCAAAAAATGGAGAAAAATAATTGGATTATTTCAACACCCAGAAATATTGTGGCTATTCAAAAATGTGGTACGAATAAAGACAATATTTTACTTCACGGAACAATTGTTTTAGAACTCAATTCAAAATGTGAAGTGATAATTGAAGACATACCTTACGAAGTTATCATGACTTCAATGAAAAACTCAAATTTGTTGAACTTCCTAATTTAGAAATAGGAAAATACCCGAATATTGACCCTCAAATTAAGTTCAAACCTTTGAAAATTGATTCTATTAATTTAGACGATATAAAAAATGTTCAAAGTGCTTTAGAAATACAAAATCAAAAAGTTGACTCTATTTCAGACTTTCCAGTACTTACTCATAGAATAAATGTTTGGACTGTATTAATCTATATATTAATTATTGTATCTGTACTATATGCTTTATATCATGTGTACTTTAAAAAATATTTTAAAAAATCATCGGAGGAACCATTGAACTCTCAAGAAACCTCGATGATCCAAAATCCTGTGCTCACCCCAGTATTTTCTCTCTAGGGATGGAGGAGTTATAGGAACAATAATGCTATTTAAGATGAATCATCTCTGTTTATTTGTAGCGCAGAATGTATAAACTGCTGAATGTTACTTTTAAGATAAGCAGGTGTGCTTCTTTCCAATGTATTCGAATGATGAAAATAAATCAGTTCACATAGAGACACCAAGCTGTATGTTTGCTCAGTTTTCCAAAACAGTTTTTTTAAAGTTAATTTCCAGTTCCGAATACTTAACTCATGCATATGTTTTTGATTAGGAGATGAATATCATGAGCCCAGTGCTGTATTTTCATCAATAATGTTGAGTCAATTCCGCATGACTTCAGATGTATAAGAGAAATTCGATGCCAATAGCAAATCTGAATCCGTCTCTGTTTTCGACCCTCCACATATTTCCATCTCTACGCCTAGCTTAGATTTGATGAAATTACATTTACGAGTGATACGTCGTCGTTTATTCATTTCAAATATGGAATAAACATGTTTGGTATTTATTCATAGCCGACGTATTACCCACCCCTAGAAATCCCCCTTCTCATTTGAATGGACTTGGTTGTTTCAGTGGTTATGGTTCAGATTATCCTGGTACTTGAACGGAAGACAATTCTTTCGTTTCTCTGATGGGGAATTTTCGCTAAGGATTCTAATTTATATCCTCAAAACTACTGACACTTTTTGTCGGCTTTTCTTCTACACACCTCTGGAGGTCCACAAGGTTCAGTTTTGGCTCCAATTCTATACCTGATTCATATAAATAATTCAACCAATATTGAATTGAATAGTGAATATATCTCTTTTGTATATGATAATTTTCTTTATTATTCAGCAAAAAATGGAATATACCATCTCTGGAATTATATAAAAATACTGAAAATATGACATTATATCAATCAACCTAATATCAATAATCTAAATAGGCATATATTTTAATAAAGAAAAAAGATAACCACAATATCAGAAATGCACAGTAAAAAGTTAGTTTTTGAAAGAAGACAGCATACTTCTTTGGAAATATTATCTCTGGTGGAGAGTTAACTTTTTCAGATAAAAAATCTCTGATTCAACTGAAGAGACTCAATCTTTTACATCGTGAATAGGAATTTCTTGATCATTTATTAAAACAGAACACTCGAATAACTTGTCTGAAACCAAAATACGTTGAAACAAGATGAGTGATATTCATTTTGAAACTGTCTACCTCTTCGAGTGGGCTGTATGGGGTCGGGGGCTGTATGGGGTCGGGGGCTGTATGGGGTCGGGGGCTGTATGGGGTCGGCTTTAGAATAGCCCCATGGTAAATCCTGCCTGTCGTAAGAGGCGACTAAAAGGATAACCGTAGGTGGAAGATGGTCTCATCGCCCGGTGAAATACCACCATATCGACTTTGTGTGCTGTGAAATGGATCATTCCATGTTTCAGTGTTCGGTCGATACTTTCCGGTCTCCCTCTTTCCTTTTCTCCAATTCCTTCTTTATTTTCAGGTGCATCCTGATAGTAATAATGATGAAGTCTCCTAGAGTAAAACACTCCGGAAGCAAAATACCTCTCCATTCGGATTTCCGGGCGAGAGGTACTCGAGGGGACTCAACATTAAAGATTGATTTTTGCAACATCCGCGGACTCAACAAGAACATCAATGACGTCCACCATCACCTACAGACGAAAAAACCGGATATTCTGGCTCTAACAGAAACACAAGTGAACTCGTCCACCAACAAGGTCCATAAGCTTTGTCCTGGTTACGAACTCCATTCTCGATTCAGGTTCAAAGGTGGAGTCTGCCTTTACGCTAAGGCTAACCTTTCATGCCAGCGTGAAGAGAGTTTGGAACCGAAAGACTTTGATGTGATGTGGTTCAAGCTATCTGATACCAAACTGACTAAGTTCCTCTGCTGCCTTTACCTATCACCTAATGAACCTTCATATAACGACCTCTTTGAGTTTTTATCACTCAAACTGGACTTCATTCAAGAGAACCATCCAACAGCTGAAACCATAATCGTGGGAGACTTTAATGTACATAACGCTGCCTGGCTCAAATTCTCTAACAAAACAGATGATGCGGGTCGTCAAGCCGAGGCCTTCGCCATCACTCATGGTCTATAACAACTGGTCGAGCTACCAACCCGCATCCCTGATGTCAACAACCAGTCTGCCAATACATTAGATCTTTTCCTCACCACCAATCCTGACCCGTATAGAATAGAAGTTTGTGCCCCACTTGGAAACTCTGATCACACCCTCATCTCCACAACATGCTCTTTCCATTTACCATCGAGCTGCACAATACCACCCCGTCTCATGTGGCATTACAATTCGGCCGACTGGGAAGGTCTTCGTATGTTTTTCTCAGCGTTTCCATGGAAGAGAGTTTGTTTCTCTTCAGTAGATCCAACACGATGTGCTGAGACAATTTCTGAAATCATCATGTTGGGGATGCAAACCTACATACCGAATACCGAAAGAAGAACATCATCCGATAAGAACTGGTTTAACAGAAACTGCTCTAGAGCTGTGGCTTTCAAACAGGCAGCATACCATCGATGGCTGAAAAATCCGGACCCTGAGACCAGAGCAGCATATGTCGAGGCTAGAGGCATATGCAAAGAGACAATGGAATGCTCAAAAGATGCCCACAATGCCAAAATAAGATCAAAACTTGCTGAATGTCCTAACGGATCCCGTTCATTTTGGTCTTTCGCCAAAGCTGTGGGAAGAAACTTCACTTCCAGCTCATTTCCTCCTCTAACCAAAGAAGATGGAACACTAGCAACGACTGCCCAGGACAAAGCCAATATCTTTGCGCACCTATTTGCTGGAAATTCCACTCTGGATTCATCGGGAAAACAACCCCCGAACATTACACCTATTGACAGTCACATGCCCGAGATCACCTTTCGCCAACGTACTATCAGAAAGATTTTGCTGGGTCTCAACACCAACAAAGCCTGTGGATCTGACGGAATCCCGCCGATTGTTCTCAAGAAATGTGCCCCCGAACTAACACCTGTTCTTTGCAAGTTGTTCAACCACTCTTACAATTTGGGGTTATTTCCGTCCAATTGTAAAATTGCAAGAGTACAGCCAGTCCCTAAAAAAGGCCCTACCTAGCAACTACAGACCTATCGCACTGCTATCTATTATTTCAAAGGTCATGGAAAAAGCCATCAACATCGAGCTCATGAAATATCTGGAAGACTCAGGAATTGTCAACGATAGGCAATATGGCTTCCGCCATCAGAGATCAACTGGTGACCTGCTCGCTTACGTCTCACATATATGGCAGCTATCTATTGAAAAGTATGGAGAAACTTTAGCTGTGGCATCAGATATCTCCAAGGCGTTCGATCGAGTTTGGCACCAGGGACTCCTCGCCAAGCTTCCGTCTTATGGCTTGCCCCCTCAGCTGTGTTCTCTGCTTGCTAGTTTTCTCTCAAACAGGTCTCTCCATGTAGTGGTCGATGGAGTTTCATCTGACACTCTACTCATAAATGCTGGTGTTCCGCAAGGATCTATTCTCGCACCAACACTATTTCTACTTCACATCAACGACCTGTTGAAAGCAACTTCATGTCCAGTACACAGCTTTGCCGATGATAGTACCCTCCATACCGCTTTCTCTTCCAGGGCCCCTATATCAGCCCGTGAAACCAGAAATGAACGAGGAAGAAATGTTAATAATATAAATATGGACTTAGCAACAATTCTCGAGTGGGGATCTAATAACTTGGTAGAATTCAATGCAAACAAATCACAAGCATGTCTTTTCTCTAAAAAAGCCGATCTCACTGTGCCTAACATAACTTTGTCAGGAGTAACCCTACCCCTGAAGTCCTCCATATCGATGCTTGGTATTACTATCAGCAATAACCTTTCCTGGGAAAATCACGTGAGGTCCATTGCCAAAAGTGCATCCCAAAAACTTGGTTTTTTGTTTCGTGCCAAGAGCTATTTCACCCCCACTCAGCTGCTTATGATCTATAAGGCACAGATCCGACCTGTCCTGGAATACTGTTTCCATATTTGGAGCGCGGCACCTAAACATATCCTGAGGCTATTGGATTCTGTCCAAAAAAGGGCAATTCGTCTCGCTCACTTGTCTGGAACACCGTAGAAAAGTTGGCGATTTGTCTCTATTTTATAGATATTTTCATGGGCGATGCTCTTCTGAAATATCAACAATCGTTCCTGCTTTGGCAGTCTCTTCGAGACTAACCCGTCAAGTTCAGTCATCACACCCCTTCGTGGTCACTTTGGAGACCTGCAGAACATCACTTTCCAAAGACTCGTTCATCCAACGAACAGCGAGGCTTTGGAACTCATTGCCTAGGGAGGTGTTCCCCGAGGCATACAACCTCCAGAAATTTAAGAAGAACACCAACTCCTACCTTCTTTCCCTTAGTTCCCACGATGTTCTCTGAACATTACAGGATATCCCTTTTCGTGGGAACCAGAACATAAAAAAAAAAAAGTATTTTTTATTGAGAATATGACCAACTTGATCTAAGTATATATATCTTGTTTCAACTTAATGCTTTATATTGTTTGAAAGTTTTCAACTCGTTCGGACCAAGAAACTTGGAAACCTTGAATTGAGAGTATATCGCTCCAGTTGAAAAATTATATTTTTGTTCTGAATTAACAATAATATCTTGAGACTGACTTATTATTCGTATCTTTTTGAGGAAACGTGTCTCATTTCAGCCCCGAGATTCTTTGAAGATCTCAATTTCATTATTTCAAGAAATCAAAAATATCTGAGATAGTGAAGATATTCTTGTCTGGAGGAAATTAGATTTCCAATAGTAGATGTATAATTATTTCCAAATGTTGCTTTATTAGGAGATAACGTATTCAGTAGATATGAATGAACTACTGCACAACATTCAAAGAAACTCATCACGAGCAATTCAATATTTAGAAAAGTGTCAATATATAGTATAGTATTTTTTGATAATACGGTGATATCTATCTTGAAATTTACTAAGCGTTCGATCCATTTTTAGACAACGACTAAAGAATCTGATATAATTATCAAGAGATACCTATATAAATATCTGAAAATCTGAAGGAGTCAAATTGTGGAATTTGTGAAAAATCTTGTTATATTGTTCATCAAAATCTACCAAAAATCGAGTTGGAAAATGTTGTTGCCTCGCTCACAAACTGTAAATAATTCATGTAGAACTGATTAGAAAAACAGTTTTAACGCAAGCTTGTATTCGAAGGCATTAAAAAGGAAAAAATAATTTATTTAGATGTGTGACGTAGGTTATTCTGTATGTTACAAATTCACATGCTTGTCGCGTAGGATTGCCTATTTTTTACACGCTTTATATTAGCTTCACTTGTATGTTTGTTTGTTTGGGCGCGATTTTGACCCTTTTCCAGACGTCCGAATGATTTGAAATTTGGCAGGTGTACATAATTCCGGTGACAATGCATTAAGAAATTTTTGTGTGAAGAAAAAACAAAATGGTGGCTCCAATATGGCGTACGAGTTTTATGATTATGGTCCGATTCGCTTCAAAATTGGTATCCGAGGGTTTTGTGGTCGGAGATTATGATTCTCTTGTCAAAATTGAAAAATTCTAGATGGCGGCTCCAATATTGGCGTACGAGTTTTGTGATTATGGTCTGATTTTATTCAAAATTGGTATCTGAGGGTTTTTGGGGTGAAATTATGATTCTTTTTAAAATTGGAAAATTCAAAATGGCGGCTCCAAAATGGCGGACGAGTTTTGTGATTATGGCCCGATTCGCTTCAAATTTGGTATCTGAGGGTTTTCGTGGTCGGAGATTATGATTCTTTTGTCAAAATTGGAAAATTCAAGATGGAGGCTCCAAAATGGTCGACGAGTTTTGTGATTACGGTCTGATTCTATTCGCTTCAAATTTGGTATGTGGGGTTTTTCGTGGTCGAAGATTATGATTCTTTTGTCAAAATTGGAAAATTCAAGATGGAGGCTCCAAAATGGTCGATTCAAAATGGCGGCCGAGTTTTGTGATTATGGTCTGATTCTATTCAAAATTGGTATATGTGGGTTTTTGGGGTCGAATATTAGGATTCTTAGGTTAAAATTAAAAAATTCAAGATGGCGGCCGAGTTTTGTGATTATGGTTGATTCTATTCAAAATTGGTATGTGGTTTTTGGGCTCGAATATTATTATTCTTCTGTGAAAATTGGAAAATTCAAGATGGCGGCTTTTAAATGGCGGCCGAGTTTTGTTATTATAGTCTGATTCTATTCAAAATTGGTATGTGGGGGTTTTTGGGGTCGAATATTATGATTCTTTTGTGAAAATTGAAAAATTCAAGATGGCGGCTTTAAAATGGCGGCCGATATTTGTGATTATGGTCTGATCCTATTCAAAATTGGTATGTGGGGGTTTTTGGGGTCGGAGATTATGATTACCTAATTTGATAAGATTATTCCATTTTTTAATTTGCAAAAAAATTATAAAAATAATAGTTTAAAAAAAACTTAAAAAACACGCTTTTATGAATGAACCACACTAAGAAGTAGGAAATAAATAATTTTTTAAAAAAACTAAAAAACACGCTTTTATAGAAAACCAGACAAAAAAAATAGAAAAAAAAATTTATTTTATTTAAAAAAAGCGTGGGGTGCATGGTATCAATAATTATATAGTACATTACACACCGAGGCGATACCATGCACCCCACGTTTTTTTTTTATAAAATACATTTTTTTTTCTATTTTTTTAGTCTGGTTTTCTATAAAAGCGTGTTTTTTAGTTTTTTAAACCATTATTTATTGTATTCAAACTGAAAACATTGCGCGACAAGCTTTTGTACCCGCAGAATAACCTACGTCATATATGACGTAGGTTAGGTATTTAGATGTATCTAAATACATGATTTTTTCCTTCTTGGTACATTCGAATAAAAGCTCCTCTTTGAAAAGTTTCTAATCATTTTTATTCAATTCTTTCTAGTCATAAATTTCGCCATCTTGTATTATCTTATGTTAACGAAAAATTATATTTTCCGACCCTGAAAACCTCCAGATACCATTTATGGGGAGCATCACTCCATAAATCACAAAACTCTGTCGCCAAAAATCCCCAGACCCCAATTTTGAATGGAATCGGATCATGATCGCAAACTTGTTCACCATCTTGAATTTATGAATTCTTACAAGAAATTCATATTTTCCGATATCATAATCACGAAATTTGTCCGCCATATTGAATTTGTGGATTTTTACAAAATTCATAATCTTCTACCACAATAAACCCGCACACTAATTTTGAATAGAATCGGACCATACTCACAAAACTCCTCTGCCATGTTGAATTTTTGAATTATAACAAATATTCAAAACCCAAAAACCAACCTATACCAATTTTCAATGGAATCGGACCATAATCACAAAATTGGTCCACCTTGGAACCATCTTGATTTCATGAATTTTGACAAAAAATTCATAATTTCCCACCCCGGAGAGCCGCCATTTGGATTTTTTCGCCAACAAAAATTTCATAATGCATTGTTACGGAATTATGAACACGTCAAATTTCGTTAATCCGACGACTAGAAGTGGGTCAAAATTTACTTATCAATTTTCAACCAGAAAGATAGGCATACCTACGAACGAAGCAAGTTGTATAAAAGCTTGTAATAAAAATGTATTCAATAACAAAAGTATAAAATATTAGGGATTCAGTCAATTTTGATATTTTATACCGATTTGTTAACTAATATATCATAATATACTGTCCACAAATGATTCAATAAAATGGATTAATTAATATAGATGGCGTCTATCCTTCTGATATGAACAAGAAAGTAAAGCCGTTTTTGTGAAACAGATGACTACGTGAGTATGAACATGTACAAAATTCTCGAGTCAACGAATAAGGAAAGGTGAACAAAATGTGCATTACTTCTCCAAATTTTGTGGTTATTCAATTATTCATTCTACCTACCTACTTAATACTAGCTCAGTAAGTGGCCTGTCAATGCTATGGAAGTGTAACTTAACGTCTTTATAGTACGTAGTATACAAAAAAAATTACTTTTTGTACAGTTGCCATGGATACTGACGCAATTATCTTTTACTTTTGATAGGTATGAAGAACCAAGAAGTAATGAGATTAGGTATATTAGTGTGGTTGAAATAAAAAAAAATTGGGGCTAGTCGTAAGAGTGCACTTTCAAGGATATGTGGATTAGCTAAGAGAAGACTGGAAGAAAGTTCCATTCCATTACCAGTTACCAAAAAAATCACAATTTTTTGGTAGATTCCGGTAGTTACCGAGCATTTGCATTCATCATCTTGGCTGACTTGACTACAAGGTGCCGTACCGACGTCAACTTAATCTCGAGAAATCAGATGTCCCATGATTTGAAATCAATTGAATATGTAATTTATTGGTTTTCCGGATGTTTGTATATGTACACCGAGTTTGTCTGAAAATTAGTTTATATATTCAAGTCAATAATATAATTAATTCTTTTATTTCAATAATGCATTATCTCAACAGAAGAATACATTTACAATACAATCTCATAATGAAACTATTTGATTCTTGACAGTGTTGAGACTTCAGTCGTCATTGGTGTTTTTATTCATCAGATAACGAAGTCACTACAGAAATTCTCCCAAAATTAACAGAGTATTTCGGAGAGACATAAACTTCTTTTTATCAGACTAACAATGTGGAGAATATTGATATAAATGTTAGTATTTTTCATTATCATCATTTGCTTTTGTATAATAGTGAATGTTGAATTTTTCAGTTTTCTGACATAATTCCTGTAGAAAAAAGAAGTCCAATCAGAATAATCTAACAGTACAACAAGCATATCTTCTAGGGTATTAATTCCGCTTGAAAACAGAGAAATATCATTTCATCCTCAGGAACAGTTAGATTTATATAAAATAGTTTTTCCAGAGTTTGATCTGAGAGCATTATTGATAACCTCTCCATTAGGGAATAGCATCTTAACTTTTTATGATGCAAATAAAATTCTGGGTGACACTAGAAGAAACAGAATGGTGGATATCATAATGAAACATATGTTCTAATACCATGTGACCCAGTAAGTTGAGTTCAACTTCATTATCTCTTTTCGTTCGTTCGTTCTATATATCTTGAATGAATATACCTACACAAAACTAATTTTCACACTTCAATTTATTTATTTTTGTAGAAATTGAAACATGAAGATTATAATATTATAACGGCCAAAATCATCACACTATTTCCAACAGAAGCAACTCAAACTTATTATATACCGTCTGTTAGAAAGAAAGATTCCTTCAACCGAAATCAATTGCTGCGAGAGGAAAATTGGTGGACAAGGCCAGGAATCTCATTCATAAAAGTGGAGTTAGTACCCGTAAAAGGAAAATAGAATCTAGAAATGAAGTTCCAGCCAAAATCACAACATTCAGTGAGTTAACAGAAGGTTCTTGTAACTTTTATAAGTTTCTGTAGTAGTTTCATAGTATTTTCTCATAGAAGTCCAAATGATTTTATTTCTTAGAAATTGTTATAAAACATAATATTTACTGTATGTTATTTAGAAAATAAAAAATGTAAAAAGTTTTCAGCTCTTTCATTTCCATCCTGTGTCAAAGCAACAGCTCCAGAATTCTATAGAAGCAGATTTTCCCTATTATTCAAGTGAAAGTATGTGAAGGTCTCAGATCAAGAATGAATTATATTCAAGTGATAATTATTGTTTTTCTGACTTTGAAGTTTCATGCGCTTTTCAATGGAAATTATTTTGTTTTCAGTGAACCAAACATTTATAAGAAAGTGGGTCTGCATACGTTCATCTTGAATAGAATGTTCAACTGAAAACTTATCTGACTTATTGGAAGTTATCGAAGTTCTCAATTGAACAAATGATACTTCTTAATAATCTGAGTAAATCAATAACATTCATATGAGAGAGTGGGTCTTCAAAAATTTTAAATTAATGAAAGAACTGATATATCTAATTAGAAGTTGTCAAAGTTCTCAATCAAACAAATTACATTTCTCAATTTGAGTAAACCACATTTTTTATAGGAGAGAGTGGATTTTCGAACGAGTACTTCTTGTTATCTTGAGTAGAGTTATGTGATTTCTAGTGAAACTACTGATCTATCTCACCGTGAGTATATATAAAACATTGATATAAGTGAGTGGAAGTTTTGAAACTGAAACATTACTAGTAAAATTTTTCTTCAAATAAGCTCTAATTTTATTCGACATAAAATCATTGCAGTTTTGTTCGGAGTACTTTTTTACCTTTCCAAATGTGTGAAAAGATCTACTTGAAATTATGGATTTCTTCAAGCAAAGATAAACACATTTGAAATAATCATAACTGGTTTTGTTGGCTGAAAAGCTTGGAGAATTTCTCATGAATACATTCATGAATTTTCTTTTTGGAGAGCATCGATCGAAGGTTATATTCAATCCTATTGAGGAAAGGGTTGATTTTTGGGAAAAATTTCTTAGTTTGTGAAAATATTTCTTCATGAATATAGGAGAGAGGGATTTCTTTGATTGAAGTTTTTTTTCTTCGGTTTGAGATTTTTATTTTTACTGTGTGCGAATAAATTTCATGCTTCCAAAACAGGAAAAACAAATACGATTTCTAGCAGTTTGGAAACATACAATAAATTGGGTTATTTTATACTAATACTGTTCCTCAAGTCGTTAATGGGATCTTGATGGTTCTATGGGGATCAAAGAAAACAAAGGTGAATACATAGGCCCATTATGGCAGTGCCTTCCTTCTGTTGGTAAAATTTATCTTGGAATATGAAATAAATAGTTTTGATCCATACATAAAGATGTCAATTTCAAAAATTCCTCGATTCTTTCTGTTTCAAAATTGTTCGACTCTAAAAGTTCTTTCGAATACTGCAAGGTTTCAGGAATAGGTACACTTGGAAACAGAAAGCTTACATCAAACGAAACCAAAATCTCACCTTCCACCAAAGTTGAGTTTTTGATTCTATCGATGAACTCATAAGAATTCTTGATAGAGGAACTATTTGGCTGGATAGGTAAACCATTGAACTCGTCCGATAGCCATTTTGACAGGTTATAAGTTGGAGAATTGATACCTGACACTTAGGCACTGCCATGGGCAATTGTTTATCACCATTCATGGTAAACCTTTTTATGAGTAAATTCGAAACGAATCTGAAACCTCAAAGTCAATATTTTCCAAAAATTTGGCTCAGGTATGTGGATGGTGTGTTTTGTATTTTTGATACGAAAAATCAAAACATAGACGTCTTCCCAACATCCATAAATTCAGTGTTCGAACGAATTAACTAGAAATGGAAGTTGACGCACGATTATCTTTCCTTGACACTTTGGTCATCAGAAATGAAGAGCGTTTGAAAGACATCTACAAAAAGCCCACCCACACGAACAGGTTCATCCCAGCCGATTCAAAACACCACATTCAACACAAAATGGCTAGTTTCAATTTTCTAATACACAGTGCCGTAAACTTCCCATTGAATGCTGATCGTTTTCTAAATGAAATAAAAAAGATCAAGGAAATAGCAATAATAAATGGATATACACCAGACATTATTGATAATCTTTTGAGAAAAAAACGTTCCACACGTTTAGTGAATGAAACCACGACTCTAAGAAAAAGGACGGAAAGCAAAAGATTCGCGAGAATCCCTCTCCATCCAAACCTCACGAGAGGTCTCAACACTATATTCCGGGGTATAAACCTCCAAGCAGTTTATAATAATATAAATAACTTGCAAACGTTATTAGGAAACCCGAAGGACAAAACTGACATATTAGATAAGTCGGAAATTTATGAAATTAGTTGTCAAAATTGTGACAAACTCTATTACGGTCAGACAAAACGTTCAATTTCCAAAAGATTCCACGAACATTTGGCCCACGCTACTTACCGAAGGGAGAATAAGTCAAGTGTGGCTGACCATATGATAGAATATTGTCAAAAAATTAACATTCACAATTTGAAAATGATCAAATCGGTCAACGACACTAGAAAATTAGACTACTTGTAGAGTCTAGTTATCCACAAAAACTATAATAAAAATTTACTTAATGAGGATAATGGGCCTATCAAGCAGCATTATAGTGACAGAAACTGATACTGCAACTTCGACTCGGTGGTTATCACGTAATCACAACTAAATCTACCACTATACAGTAAGAATAACCAAAATTTTATATGGTGTATGGTTGTAGTCACATAATTCCCATCTATGTTAGCCACTTCACAGTTCTATAACTTATTAGGGTAATTTGAGGTGTCTGAAACATTATGTCCACTGAGCATATCACTTTAAAGGTTTTCAAACTTAAAAGTGCAAAATAACCGTTGCGGTAACCATCCTGTACCACTTAAATATCACTTGGACGTCACAGTCACTTTCAAGAGAGTATGATAGTTTCGGTGACGTTTTGGTAACTTCCATAAAACCTTCAATGTGACAGGCACTTGATTGTGATATGTGGTGATGGTTGCCACGTTCTTGCATCTCCATAAGTAATAACCACAGTTCGCATTTAATAAAAGTCACTACAAATTACAATAAACTTCAAAATTCACCATTCCGCGCGATGGCGAAAGCTAACCTAAGTTTTCTCAAATTATTATATTGTGGCTTACAAAAAGTTTGTTTAACCTGTTGCGTGAAACATGAATGATTTTATTCGATATGAAATGGGTTATGCGTTTTCAATAGACAATTTCCCTTGATTTTGAAGTGACCGTGGATTGGTCCGTGCGATGACGAAAACTAACATAACTTTTCTCAAATTATTTTATTGTGGCTTACAAAAATTCCGTTTTATCTGTTACGTGAAATGTGAATGATATTCAATATGAAATGGGTTATGCGTTTTCAATAGACAATTTTCTTTAATTTTGAAGTGACCGTGGATTGGTCAACGCAATGAAGAACTAACCTAACTTTTCTCAAATTATTTAATTGTGGCTTACAAAAAGTTCGTTTTACCTATTACGCGAAACGTGAATGATATTCATTCAAAATAAAATGTGTTATGCGTTTTCAATAGAAAAATGTTCTTGATTTTGAATAAAAAGGTTAATTTAAATAGATCGGATCTCTAACTTGTGCTCCTGCTTAATATTTATACTTTAATTGTTAATTCTGTTTGCATAAATGCCATCATTTTCATTACTTGTTAATTGATAATTGTTACTTAATACTTGATAATTGTTGATTGGAGCCACGTAAATCCACTATTCTTGCTAGATGCCTTTTTTTAATAATTAATGAACATGTACCCGCAATTTCGAGGTTAAAACTTTGAAGTGGCAGGTTATAATAACCCGACGTGTTCGCCCCTTTCAAGGGTATAAGACTCATTGTAATTTTGAGGTTATAACTTTGAAGTGGTTAGTCATGGGCCTGCGACGTGGGTGCCACTTTCCAGTTGTGGAAAAGTTAATAATTTACTTCCACTGGGCACTTCATGATGGAAGGAGCTTTAGAGTGGTATATTTACACTTTCTGCCACTTTAAAGTTATATTCTCCAAAAGCCGTTATATTTACAGGAATATGCTGGGTCGCCATTATTAGAGAAATGATCGAAATATTCAATAAATATTTATTTGTCATCAGCACTGCATCAATCGTATTAATTTGTTACGTAAGTACTTGTTTCAACTAACCAAGATTGATAAAACAATGTTTGAGGGATTTAAGTACATAATTTCAGAGGCGAGTTATCTCCGAAATTATAATGTTTTCCCTAAATAAAGTGTATTCAGATGGCGCATGCTCACAATCGAGCTACAGCACCCATATTTCACATAAAACTTTCAATCGTTTTAATTTTATCCCGATCAGAAGTATCCAAATTCAATATACTTACTTACGCGTTTGTATGTTTATATATTTTTATAGTTGATCGAGTATTAGAAATGAATAAGGCAAAATGGAAGAATGAGGAATATTTATCACAAAAATATGTTGCTGAACAGAGATAGAGCTACATATCATTCACACAAACGCAGTCAGTTGTTCAACGTATCTAGTGTCGGCCACTACATATCCACGTTTTTGCCAGGTGACCACAACGTGGTTGGAATGTAGCTATCTGAGATCCAGGAACGTAGATCGGAACGTAGCAGCCACCAAAAAAGTGTTCCCCATTTGGGTAGCCGCCGCGTCATAGAACCGTGTATATTACGTGGCAGTGGTTGTGGTCAAACACTTCAAAGTTTTCCAGAATCGTGGCCGCTTCATTCCATCCACTTAAAATGCTACTTGGGATATGTTTTCTCCTTTGTTTTCCTTGATCCCCATAGAATCATCAAGATCCCATTAGCGACTCGAGGAACAGTATTAGTATAAAATAACCCAATTAGAAGCAGCAGGTATAAATTGTAAGATAATGTTACAATTTATTTAGTGTAGTTTACCTACTGATGATGATAATTTAGTTATCGAAATGCGCATTTAGGTGTGAAGTGAGTATGTGTGGTGAAGAGGTTACTTGTGCAATTTTTTTAATGTGTGACACCAGTCTTCATATTATATTGTCGATACATTAAATGTAGAAATGGGTACTTCGAATTTCTCAAGAAAGCTTCCTTAGGGCGCTAAATTCTTTAGTCTTCGAAGTCACTCAAATAATTTTTTTGATAACAGCAAGGGCTCAGTTTATTAACACTAATGGGAGGATACAATATGGAAAATATTTGAACAGCACTCATGGTAATAGCAATGGTTATTGTACATTGTGTCAGTTGCACCTGATCTATTGTGCCACTTCTCTTTCTGCTCTAGCAGCCCTTCGAGTCCAAAATTCCTCAGGAATTTGAGAATTTAGATTATTCATACTGTTCAAGCCGATATTCAAATTTTTCTGTGGTCGAATTCACGTTTGCATCATTAGCAAGTACAAATATCAGAATACTAAAGTTTTGAATTTACGCGGATACGGCGTAAAGGATGATGCAATCCTTAGACAATGGGGCTGTTCAGGATTCTGATATAACAACTTCCCCCTTGAAAATAAAGTTGGTGCTATGCTACAACTTTCATTAAGCATATGATTTTGTTGACGTATTTGGATTCAATGTGTTCTTCTTCAACGGGTTCTTGCAGGTGGATGTTAGGTCTTTTTCTTGAAGGTAGCAAACTTCTGATGGGTGAAAAGGATGGTCCTGGTGGTTGCGGAGGCTGGTCGTTCATGCTTGATGTCATGATGCAAATTCTCATAGATATATATTCACAAAATATGTATAACAAAATTACACTAATAATTATATTTATTGTAAAATATGTGAACCATGAACAAAAAATTCATCCAATTCATCATTATATTGACTCAACTTATGCTCTGCAATATTCAGGTTATCAACATTCAATTTACTTAATTCCAAAGGTTTCAGTGCAGGTAACTTTTCTTTTTCAGGTAATTCATTACAGCATTAATAAGGTATTAAAATTGGATGTGTTTAATAAATAATACTTTGTTCTTGAGAAACTATAACTTCGCATGTGTGTGTGTGTGTGTGTGTGTGTGTTTGTACCGCATTAACTGTGGCAACCGGTGTGTGCATTAAACTCAATTGTGGCGTACGCTTTAGTTGTGGCAACACACATCCGGACGCCACAGCAAAATAAGTCATAACTTGGTTATATGAGTACTTGATGAGTGTCGCTTTGAATCTACCGCCTTCTTGACGATAGTACGATGAATTCCTACTGAAACAGAGTTGCAACGGTTTTGGACATGGCGGGAATTTCAAATGTGTGTAGTATGCCACAAACGCGTCGGTAGTTTGCATACTATCAACCAAATTGTGACTACATTCGCGCTCTGATGAGGTGGCGCCCTCTGGTCACACACACTATTCAATTTTTCTGCATTCGGCTAATCAGTTCAAATCAGAATTCAGTTGTGTCTCGACCGCCACAGTTAACAGGTGTTTTTAAAGGCCGATCAACAATTTTTTCCGTAAGTTTGCATTCTACTCATACTTAATAGTTTTCATTGCAATACAAAACTAAATATTTTAGGAGATGGAAACTAGAAGTCGAAGAATCTTACACATGGCGCAAGAGGAAAATAGAGAAATAAGTAATCGTTTATTGCATTTGCCGAGGTATGAAACGACAAAGTGTCTTGAACGAAATTATAGAGAGCTGGCAATTAAAAGTGAGTACCCATTTGATTACCTAACCATGTTATCAAAGTGCAGCAAGGAGGTGAACTTCCTCAGATATTTACTTTCTGTGGAATCATTACTTTTTTCTGACATACATGTTTACCTGGTGACCACAGAATCATGCTCCATCCCTATTACGTTTTTGATTTTACTGATATAGATTTGAAATTTGGATATTGATTCAGATTTACTGACTTTTACACGCTTTATATTAACTTGGCTTGCATCTATGAATGTATGAAGTATATGACGGAATCTTTGCAAATAATTTTCAGGTGTTTTTTGTGATTATGGTCGAATTTGATTAAAAATTGCTATTTAGAGATTTTCGGGGTCGGATATTATGAATTTTTTGTCAAAATTCTCAAATTCGAGATGGCGGGTGGACGAGTTTTGTGATTATGGTCCGATTTGATTCAAAATTGTTATTTGGAGTTTTTCGAGGAGAGATGATGAATCTTTTGGCAAAAATCATAAATTCAAGATGGGGCTCGAAGATGGCGAATCAGTTTTGTCATTATGATCTGAGTCGATTCAGAATTGATATGTGAGGTTGTACAGAAAACCTTTATAAAAGGGTACCTTAGAAGATTTGATGATTTTTCTATAACTAAAGTATCTGAAGGATCCTCATAGCAGAGCTCGAACATTATGTACCGTTATTTCGTTTTTGGATAAATATTTGTGTTCCATATTTTGCTGTCGTGTAGAGAATTGAATACGATGTATCACTCGAGCCCCATAGCCATTAAAAAAAAATCTAAATGGCGGACCGTCGTCATTTTGAAAATGAATGAATTTTTTTTGTTGTAAAAAAAAGCTTATGAACTCTTAATTTACCAAAACAAAATTGAAAGCAAAAATCCAATCCATTCAAAAGTTAACAGGGGTGGGATTACTTTATGATAGTTCTGACATTTTGTACTGCCATTTTGTTGAGTATTATTATTTTTTTTTGAAATTTTGAGATAGATAATTGAAAGACGTTTCTAATGAGGTATCACTCGACCCCCCATGCCATTTGAAAAATTCTTTTAGAATGTCGTCGGACCGCCATTTTGGAAGACAGGTTTTTTTTTATCATAAAGTAGCTTATGAACTGCCATTTCACCAAAAAAAAATCATCTGAAAATTCCAATTTATTCAAAAGTTAACAGGGGGGGTTACTTCATGGACACACTGTATATTTTTCGATAAGGAATTGTTTTTCATTTTCAGATTACCAAGATGAATCAGTATCTTCATCTACTGATAAATCACCAGAAATTCAACTCGTACCTACAATACAAATTAGTTCAGAGCAAGTCGCGAATTTGCAAAATGTCAGAGCCATAAATTTTGAAGATGATGAAGAATTATTATCGGAACTGGAACCTTTTGGTTCTGGCGGCTCTGAATCTGAATACGTACCTAGTGATGAGTCCCGCAGCAGTTCGATAATACCAGAAACTCCTGAAAACCTGCTATTAACTTATAAGAATGACCACGTTTCACAAAGTAAACCAGTCGATAATTCCAAAAACTTTTCTTCAATGGAAATCGACGAAGGAACCGATAACCTTACCTCCGATGTAACAAGTTCTAGTGATCACAGAAATAAAGCAAAAGAAGTAGTTGAAATAAATTGTGCAAAAAAAGCATCTGGAGGTAAGAGAATGCGGGATAAAGACCATAGTTGTTATTTTTGTCACAAGTTGCTTCGTAATTTAGCCAGACATTTTGAAAGGGTCCATAATGATGAAACATAAGTTGCCAGAATACTGAGTATGCCAAAATGTTCTAAAAGACGAAGAGATGCCTTCAATTCTCTGACGCGTAATGGGGATTTTTATCATAATTGTGACGTACTCTTATTGAAAAAAGGAGAACTCATCTTAGCTCGAAGACCAAACGCACAAGAAAAGAAATTTCTAAAATATTCTGATTATGGTCCTTGTCCCGAATGTCTAGGTTTCATGAGGAAAAGACATCTCTGGCACCATCTCAAATACTCATGTGTCTGCATGAAAGACAAACATATTTTAAAATCTTTAAAAACATCAAGACAACCAGCTGCTGAGAGTACCTCTCTACTAAATGGAATTCATGGGCACAACCTGACTGAAGATTTTCGTTCTAATATTTTAAACAAATTGCGAAATGATGACATATCTGAAATATGTCGCAAAGATGACCTTATTTTACGGTATGGAGCATTTCTCTATGAAAAATATGGTAGCACTCAAACTGAACTAATAAGACAATCGATGCGGCAACTTGGAAGGTTGACAATAGAGATCACTAAGGCAAATACCGATGTGGACAAGTTAATTGACGCTTTAACTCCTGAAAAGTTTGATGTTGTTGTCTCAGCGACAAAGTCCCTTTGCTCAACATCTAACGAAGTAGCGGAAAGAACTGAATTTGGAATTCCATCTTTAGCGCTGAAAGTTGGTTATTCTATTAGAAAGTGCATTGGGATTGAAAGAGGTTTATGTTTGCGAAAGGGCGACCTGAAAAGAAATGATATATTGCTAGGTTTTTTGTCAATTTTGGATCTGGAGTGGAGCGTTAGAATTTCATCCAATGCATTAGCTACTTTGCAATCTAGAAAACTCAATGCCGTTGATTTACTTCCAGTTACTGGCGATTTAATCAAATTAAGCAAATTTTTTGAATCTATGATCGAAGAAACTAAGAATGACATGAGAAGAGAAAAGAGTTTTGCGAATTGGAGTAAACTAGCATCACTTACTTCAAGTCGAATCATTCTTTTCAATAAAAGACGTTCAGGAGAAGCTGCACGGATGAAAGTTGAAAACTACACTAACAGACCAGCATGGCAAAGTCAAAGTGTAGCAGAAATGAAAGAATCTTTGACGGAATTTGAAACTAAGTTAGCGAATGCCCTAACAGTTGTAGAAATTGTAGGAAAGCGGGGAAGGAAAGTACCAGTATTGCTTACTAAAGAAATGAAAGAATCTGTCGATTTTCTATTGGCAGCTCGTACAGAAGTGGGAGTGCCCGAGCAAAATCCTTTTGTATTTGCACGGTTAGGTGATTTACAATCCTATATGAGAGGCCACGATTGCATAAAAAAATGGTGTTCTGAAGCAAACTTAGATTCGCCAGAAACGATAACAAGTACAAAGTTACGAAAGTATGTGGCAACTGTTTGCCAAGTTTTCAATCTTAAAGAAAACGAGTGTGATTGGCTAGCGCGACATTTGGGCAACGACATAAGGGTCCATCGTGAATTTTATGGTCTCCATGAAAATACAGTTGAACTAACAAAAGTGAGCAGGTTGCTTCTGGCTGTTGACCAAGGAAAAGCGCATACATTTGCTGGAAAATCCTTGGAGGATATTCAAGTAGAAGGTGAGATAATTTTTTTTTATTCCATACTCCATCGTAAAACACACTTTCACATACTTGATTTCAGTCCGGAACATACCTTTTAACGGTATTGAGTAATGAAAATTATACCAGACTAATTTCATTTCATATTCTATCGTAAAACACACTTTTACATGCTTGATTTCAGTCCGGTAAATTCCTGATTACGGCATTGAGTACTCTAATGAAAAATTTTACCGGACTAGTCCGGTAAATATGTATTTACAGTAGCATTTTTGAAAAATTTCACAGTATTAGTCCGGTAAAAAAAATTACCGGACTAGTCCTGTAAAATTATTGTACAGGATCCGAAAGGTTTTTGCAACGTAACATCTTCAAAAAGTCAAATGTTACTTATGAAAGAAAATGTTGTACGTCACACGTCCGGTAAACTTTAACAGTACTCGTTTCGAAATTCCAGACTCGGCAAATCCCCTCGTCCTGAAACATCTTACTCGTACTGTAAAAATATATTTACCGGACTTATGACGTAAATAACTATTACCGGACTAGTCCAGTAAATTTTTTCTACTATACCCGACAGGTTGTTGCAACTAGTTTCGAATTTCCAGACCTGGCTAATCGCCTCGAAAACATCTTACTCGTATTGTAAAAATGTATTTACCGGATTTATGACGTAAATAACTTTTGAATATTGTAAGAAGGCTGATTAAAAACAAGGTGTTAAAAATACAGTTTGATGCGTGATTCTTTGATATCTCGTAAGCTTCTAGACACAGAAGAAACATTTTCGATTGTACAGGGTGTTTTACTAACTCGAGGCAACTAAAACTCGACTTCTTTTAAAAAAGACACGCTATTTTTTTAAATCCAAAATGAATTCCTCTTCCTGATGTTTTTTCAACCCCATATGAAGAGTTAGAATTCGTTGTATCGTTGTCAAGTGATAATTTGATTTCCTCCTTTTTTAACTATTGCAAAGGTATGATAAAATAGTCATAGTTAAACCATTCATCATAGTTAAAAAAAAATGTTTTGCGTTCAGTAGTATCAAGGTTCGACAGACACGATCTATTCAGTATTATAATCTGTTCATTCAGGAAGGAATTAACTCAATTCTCTATGAGACATTATCCAGTAAATTGAGATCATTCACAATCATGAAATATTTTTTTATGGAATGCTACGTTGCCAAATTTGGATTATATTTCCGATCTCACCTATTTTCTTCAAGAGGTCATATATTTTCTAAGAAACTAAATTGTTCCGATACCATACCATATTGAATCATACATTCCTCTATTGATTCATAATAATTGATTTCTTCTTGTCAATAAATATGCTTGAAAAGTATATAGTTCACAATTTGACAACGTGTCAATCAATTACTGGTTGTTCCATTTGGAAAAATCTAGCAAAATCCTTCTAAACTCGGAATTTCCAAGACGAATCGGAGCCCCCATTGAATGAATAGATTAAAAAAATGAATGGATGGTGTCTATGGAAAGTTAAAACTACGCAAAACAGATTTTTCCAAGTCATGACCTGTTAATTTTTTATCGTAACTTTTCAATATTGAAAGGAATGAGAAAATAACATTAAGACCAGGCGAAAATTTCGATTTTTTTTTCATAGGGTTGAAAAACATCAGATATAAGAATGAATTTCGAGTTTTAAAAATAGGATGTCTCATTTATTTTTTTCTGAGTGTAGTAAGTTATCGCAGAATTGAGCGCTTAATAACGCCAATATCAACAAATATAATGTTTTCCTAGATTTGCCACCTATAGAAGAAGGTCCTCCAGGTCAAAATGATATCGACGATGCTGATGATGGAAGCGATGGAGAAATTCCAAGCGGTAGTGGTGACGTTTCAGTTCACAGTAATGCCAACGGAGAGGAAGAAGAATTGCCATCTGAATTACCACTTGGAAAAAAGAAACAAAAACCTAGTACGTGAATTTATTAGTCGAATCGTACAGGGATGGGCAATGTGTGAGAACAACACCCAATTTCAATTTGAGGTGGATTAAAAAATTTTCTTTACGAAGTAGTTTACTGAATAAATGAAGATATATAAAAACTTACAAACAAAAAATTTGTACACTTTTCCATAATATCCATAATTATGTTTACAACATATTTTTTTTTAGAAACCATTAAACCTAAAAGGACGAAGAAAGAAGCAGCTTTAGAAAGAGTTTCGTGGAATGATTACGAAAAGGAAGTTTTATTGAACAAATTCAAAATTGAAATAAAAAATGGAATCGTACCAGGAAAGGAAAAGTGTACGCTCATTAAACAGGAGCATGAGGATATACTCCGCCGAAGATAATGGACTGATATTGAATTTTTCATCAAAAATGTTATAACTAGAAACAAGAAAAGTAGAAAGTAAGACTTTAATAATTTTTAATCTTTCAACGTTATACCTAATTGTACCTTATTATACCAGTGCTTCCCAAAAGTAAAACCAAAATATATCATTGTCCTGAACAATAATTCAAAGAAATCCTAGGACACTTCAATTTTTATTCTTAAATAATCAGTTTGAGATGACAATTTCAGGATCTCTCACCTCTCCATCCATCGGCGCTAATGATCCCACATTTGAAATTTCAAATAACAAGATAGGTAACTCATTCAATAGCTGTTTCATGTTGAATACAGTGAAAAGTATAGCAAAATCGGTCTATAAATAACAATAAATTTGCAAAATATTTTTAAATGAAAGTGCCAATATTCTAAGAATTGATATGACACCGGATTCTAATGTATGGTATAGTTGCGAAATATTTCATTTTATTTAAAAACATTTTCAATTGTGCGTTTGACCAAATAATGACACTTTCGTTCAAAATCATTTTGGTAAAAATATTCCTTATTTATGAACACATTTCAATTTTTTTGTTCAAATCAATATGAAAACAGCTATTAAATGTCATATTTATCTGAAGGGGTGCTTTGCAATTTGAATTTTTGGAGTAAGGGTTGCCAGTACTTGAGTGTTGAGGAACCTGGTTGGGAATTACATCACTGAATAATGCATTAGAAACGAAAATCAATGTGTTCGAGCATTTTATCGAATTTGTCCATTACTTCTGGGAAGCACTGTATAGACCAGTTTCTAGTAACGAAGAAACAATTTCAGATCCAAATAAATGAAGCGAAGTTTTGTATTTAAGTGTATAAATTCTATTTATTGCAAAGCGCTTTCGAGTTTCGTCATCTTTCTGATAGTAAATACTCAATTGAAGGTACCGAAATTTGAATTTAAAAAATGAGGTTATAAATTTGGAAAAACTTTTTTGGTGAGTACTCACAAGTCAGATAACAGAAAGTATCGAAATTTGTAAAAAACATTGTTTCAATTAAAATTATTTTGCATAAGAACTATCAAAATACATGTTAGAACTAAGGCCATGTGGTTGTGTGAAAGCAACGCCGACTAGAGACAGAATATGTCAAGTCAAGTGTCAAAGTGAAAAATACCAGTACCAACTTGAAGAGTGGTCTAGTACGTTTTAAAATAATGGAAGGGTTACCAACGTTAAATTTAATCATATTCAATCCTCTATGGTATTTTTCACTTTGACACTTGACTTGACATATTCTGTTTCTAGTCGGCGTTGCTTTCACACAACCACATGGCCTTAGTTCTAACATGTATTTAGTTAGTTTTTATGCAAAATAATTTCAATTAAAACAATATTTCTTACAAATTTTGATACTTTCTGTTACCTGACTTGTGAGTACTCACCAAAAATTTTTTCCAAATTTATATCCTTACTATCAGGAAGATGACGAAACTCGAAAGCGCTTTGCAATAAATAGAATGTATGCACTTAAATACAAAACTTAAACAAGTGTATTCAGCTTCCCGCAGTTATTAATTTTAGATCCGCCAGAGGCATCTGTACCAAAATATGACTATATCATGTTATTTTTTTTTAACTCTGTTTAGAGAGGAAGTTGAAAAATTTAACCAAACAGCTTAACTTTTGGATTTTTCATTATCATAATAATATACAGTTGAAGTATGATAACTACTGTAGTTATTAGTATTATATTTTTCTGGAGAAAATACTTTGGAAAAATTCGTGGATCTAAATTGTATACTCACCTTTTTCGATACTGGCAATTAATAGTAAATTTTGCACATGGTGCAACAGTTGTCCTGTATATAAAAATTTCTTTGTGAAAAAGTTAGAATTTTGTGTTATGTTGAAGTACTGTTGCCCGTTTGCACCACTTTTGGTTAACATTAACAGAAGGTTTGTTGCTATGGATTTAATCATTGCAAGAATTGTAAGACCAGTTTTTCAATTCTGGTTAACTAACTGTAGGTTTGTTGCTATGGATTCGATTCTTATAATAGTTCAATTCATAACAACAAACCAACAGTCAAAGTTAACAAATGGTGCAAGAACTGTCCCATTTCTATGTTTCCTTGACAGTCGAATTTATGTTTCTTTTTGTGAAAATTTCAATAATTTTATGCATACGGACAAGACCATTGGTTAACTTCAATTGTCGGTTTACTGTTATGGTTCAAATTTTTGTCAAGAATTGAAATCATAGCAGTTAAAGTTACCAATGGTGAAAAAACTGTCTTTCACCTACTTTTTCCATACTTCGAATTTATGAAAATTTCGTTGTGAAAAGCGTTACAATGTTATGTTGAAATAGAATTAAACTGTACTGCAAATTATATAAATAAAGTATGTTAATTCAGTTGTCTTCTAACCAGTTGTTTTATTTTTGCTATAGTTTATTACAGAAGTTGTTGTTAAAAACGTGCTATGCGTCTTATAATAACAATATTAATAATAATCGTCTTTATTGTTTCTCAGTACTGGGTACATGCAAATTTGGTTCAGTAAACAATTTAACTTCTGAAAATACAAAAGGCAAAGTTCATCTTATGTAACACAGGTGCTAATAAGTTGTTCTCCCACTCAACCTCGAAAATATTCCACCTATTCTAATACAAAAGCAGAAAAGAGTAGAGGAAAAATTTAGTGGGTACTAGTTATTTAAATGATGCTGGGAAAGACGTACATTGCTGAAACTTACTTTGGTTGAATTTTTTTCGTAAAATTGAAAGTTTTGAATTTTTGATTTCCATTGGTAACAGGATAATCACTTGGCATATATTATAAATAAATGATCGTTTGAAAAATTCTGTTTTGAAACTAGGTGGGGTAAGAGTGCCTTTAAATCTGATAGTCAGATTATGAATATCGGTGCGGAAAGTTATTTTCCTGTACAGGTAGGGCGGTGTTTTAGTTAAAATAATTTTTTGATATAAATTAGCAGCATTTAATTTTCGTCTATTTTCCATTGTAAGCCAATCCGTTTCGCGTAACTTATGGGATATTCTTTGATATTTTCTGATACCGTGAATGAGCCGGAGGCATGAGTTCTGCACTTTCTGTATTCTCTGAGCATACTGCTTAGTTAAACATGGGCCATATGAAGTATCCGAATAATTGAAACGTGATAAAACTAGTACATCACAGAGAGTTGTTTTCGTCTGTTTTGAGAGTAGGTGTCTGTTTCCATATATAAGTTTTAAAGAAGAATATGCAAGTTGTATTTGTTTGTTTATATGTTTGTCAAACCGCAAGTCGGAATATTAAAATTCCAAAACTTTTGGATTCATTTGTGGGTTGTAGTGAAACATTGTGGTGGCATTTGATGATAGACAGTGGTCTCTTGCTGATTTAACGAACGACTCGAGATCATTGTTCATAAGTGTGCAAACTGTAATAGAGTTGAGTGTCATCGGCATAAAGGTGAATTTTACAATGTTCTAGACAGCGTAACATATTTGATGAATAAATTGTGAACAACAATGGACCCAATATAGAACCCTGTGGCACTCCTGAACTAAAAAAGTTAGGGACTACCAAACCCTTGCAAACACTGTTTATAGTATAGTACTTCCTTTTAAGCTCTATGAATTTTCAACACACACCATGATCATGTAGCACCCTTAACACAGTACACAGCAAATACATTGGTTGTGAAATCCTTCACACATTTTTGGATAAATCATTTAATGTGGCAACGGATGCCACATGCTCGCTTATATTATGTATTTTTATCTCGGAACACACGGAGGGTAAGAGTGCGCCACCCGGTGCATTCGAATCGTAATTTTTAATACCATGCGCACTGTGACCGTCAACAAAAGTGCCACAATTTGGTGCCAGGGCGGGTTGCCACAAAAATACACGGACAGGTATGTGTGTGTGTGTGTGTGTGTGTGTGTTTCCAATATAATCCCAATATAATTCCAATATAATCACAATCTGGTTGTAATTTTAAAACTGAATTGATTTCAATAATTTTTGTCACAATATCTTTTTTCTGGCAATTAATGGTTACTGTCAATGGATTTACTCGAATTTCAAGAACATTATATTCTTTGGCAAACAAAACAAAGAAATTGGACACATTCTAGGAAGTTGTAACAAAGGTCTTAAAATTTGAGTTTCACATATTGAATAACTATCAATTGCGTAAGGTATAATATTTTCACAAATCCGAGAATTTGCAAACAAAGGTTTATATTTACCAAGATCTTGAAATGTGATGTACAACATGGAATCATCATCCTTAGCAATGTAATTCTGAGTTGTAGATAAAATATTATGTAATCCAGTTCTATTATCCAAAATAGGGATGGGGTACAATCGATATAAGGTATAGATTTCTGGTTCAACTAAAGAGATTTTTAAAATAAAAATTATCCTTGAATCTGCTTGAAAAACTTGCAATGCAATAATATCCAAGTATTTTGAAATAAATGAATTTTTCGTTCGAATCGACTTGCTTTTCATAGTATTTTATTTCTACTTGTTCAGCTATCTTATTCAATAAGCTTATATGAGTATACTTATATCTGCATTGAAATATTCCATTCCAGGATCATTAGTTCTATGAAATGAATCAGATTATCTAATATCATAGCATTATGGTCTGTTGCCTCTTTAATTGGAGCCACATCGTTATACACTAGTAGAGTCCATTTTCATTTTATATTTTTACATCACCTTGTTTGTGGTAATAAACTCCTATTGAGTTATTAATGGGCGAGATGGTATACTGAGTGTTGACATTATTCAACAGGTAAAGTAGGGTCGATATCAGCAAGTTCATTCTCATCTGAAACCAAACATGGTTTCAGTCGATCAAAATTGACTTTTGTTGTGTTACGTGTTTCAAGATTTTCAAGTAGAGCTGAATTTTGATATAATTCTAAGATTTCAAAAGGACCGTTAAATTTATTTTCCAATTTGTTTTTTATTTGAGATTCTTTTACGAATACTTTATCTTCAATATTATAACTTATTGGTTCATGATATATTGTTTGATCAAATCTCAGTTAACCTTTCTGTTTTCCTATTGATTTTTGCGCGTGCTATTTGAAATAATAATCAATCCGATTATTTAAGTCTCGTATATATTTGGTCATTAATTCTTTTTGATGGTGGTCTACTTGATGTATGTCCGAATATATGTTCATATGGACTGAATGCATGTGACGCATTTTTTGAATTATTATTTCTCATTACATCATACGGTAAAATTATAAATGGATGTTCGTCTGGGTTTTCAGTTTTATGAGCTCTTATCATTCTGTAAGAGTTGCATGGTCTACACTAGAAAAAGTGAGTTTAATATCATATAATAGACATAAATCTTTCATTAGATTGCAATTGAATTCTCTTCGTGAATCCGTATTCTAAGTGGGGTTCCATGATGTAGGAAATACAGAAGTAAAGTGTTTACAACAGATTAAGCTGATTTATATTATAAGGGATACGCTTGTGTGAATTTCGTTAGTTCACATCTAATAATCAATATGTAATTTTTCACTGGTATTTCTAATACGTCAATATTTATTATTTCAAACGGTGTTTTGGTGATTCTTTATCAAATTTCATACCGCATTTTCGAACCCACGCCAGTACAGCTCTTTCGAAGATATTTGATTTCACATCCGCTCGGCGAATAAAAAATGATTATGTTAAAAATTACATGAACTATATTTTCTTTACTAAGTAATTCATTTATTAAAAAGACCAGTGGTGAATAACACATCACTCTTCACAACATTAAGGAGGAGTATTTGAAACTAAAACTCAACTTTAACCCTACAATTTTCTATGCGGATTTCGAGAAGGCGATTCACAATCCTGCCCGTATAATGTAACTGAGTACTGCCAGCTCCAACCATCCGAGTTCAACAAAGAGAGGGATCGTGAGAACATTGGTAGAGAGAGCGACGCACATATGCAACGACGAGGAGTCACTAGAAGCCGAATTAGACCACATCAGAGAGGACTTTCACCGGAATGGATATCCCAAGAAACTCCTAGAAGAAGTATTGAAACAACTCCGGAGAACGAAGACATCTGAAAAGCAACAACAAAGCACAGTGATCTGCCTTCCGTACATCAGAGGTGTCTCCGAGAAGATCAGAAGGATCGGAAAGAAGTTCAACATCAAGAGCTGCTTTCAATCCGGCAGTACTTTACGGAGTTTCCTGACCAAGACCAAACCTGACAACAAAAATGAAATCAGTAAGAATTGCATTTATGAAGTTCCATGTGAATGCGGAGATTCCTACATTGGAGAGACAAAGAGGCCGTTATCGGTAAGATTGGATGAGCACAAGAAATGGATTCAACGTGGAGAAACGTCAAAATCAGGAATCGCTGACCACGCCTGGACTGAGCACAATCGAGTTCTATGGGACGACGCAAGTGTTCTACATAGAGAGGAGCATTGGTTCAAACGAAAGTTCAAAGAGGCCGCCTACATCGAAGCCAATAACGCCTTTAGTCAACCAAGCGTTAAGATCAAGAACGTATGGAAACCACTGATTGCTCTTTCTGGCGGGCTGCAGAGGCGCGAAACTTCACGCACCACCACACCGTGCTAAATTACACGCACCACTGCTGTGCTGTGCTTTCTACCTGCAATGCATTCCAAGAAAAGCTTTAATCCGCTTAAAACCCGTGGTGGACACGGTGTTGGGAGCCAACTAGCATTTCACCAATAGGGATTACTTGATCGCGGGAGCCAACTAGTGTGCCCCATACTCATAAGTACTCAAAACATTTATATATTCCTGAGATTCATCATTATCAGCCAGAATATCGATTTCGTGTCTCCTGATATGAGTTATTTTGGCAGTTTTGATTTGAATAAATCCGGACATGTACTTAGCGGTCTATAGATTCCAGTTATTTCAGTAGTCTGTGACTTTGGCAGTTTTTCACATATTGTACATACATTGTCATTTTGTAGTTTACCGTAGCAAACCGAGTTTATATTGCAAAATAAAAATAGATAATAGCTGCTCAATTGTCAATTCAAGAAAAAAATTGAATTTATACATCTTTCAAGATTCAATGAAAGACATCCAAATCGTCCTGCCATCAATTACGGAGGTTCATAAGAAAAACGAAATATTCAAACGGACGTGAGCACATTTTGAAAAATAATATACGAAGAAGAAATGGAAATTTTTAGACTATATGAGATTACTTCAGAAATAATCTAATTGCGATTTTGAAAGTGGCAAGCTTAGATTTGAACTTACCTAGGGACAATATTAGACGGTGTCTGAAGAAAAAAAATAAATAAAAATTCAACACACTCTGGAACGAGGTAACGAGGTGATGGAGAAAAACGTATGAAATTTCGTTTATGTGCCCAGGGCGGGTATCTTAATGACATATATTTTATAAATAATATTTTATTTACTGATGAAGAAAGGAAAAAATTAAATTGGGGAACTCAATGGAAGGATAATTTTTTTTTTTGACATAACTTGATTTCCTAAATTTTTTGAAGAATTAATTGTCGGATGTAATCGATGAAGTTTCCCTTGCAGAAACAAGTAATTTATATTTTCAGTTAAATGGTTGTTCTATACATAATGCATTATAAAAAGTTGGCTGAATAAAAATTTCCCAAATCGTTGGATAGGGGAGTAGATTGATTGGATGGCCACCTAGATCACCTGATCTAACTTCACATGATTTTTCCTGTGGGGCTTTCTCACACAAAAAATCAAATGGATAAAATTGTTTTTATAGAAGCCACACTTTCATACCATTTCTAAATTTATCTTACCTTTTTGCATTTGGTTCTCATGTTTCCTACATTTTGCTCTCCTATTTTGAAACCAAACCTGAAAATTACAAAATTTATATAAATAATTTCTATTGAACAATTTATTCAGTTATGTTGAGTTAAATGAACTCGTGTACGTTATTGTGACACGTATAAGAGTAGTATAGAAATTGTTAATTCTTCTCCCAAAATATAACACAGTTCATTTAGAAATATTTGAATAAGATTCTCTTTTGAGGTATTGCAAAACCATGAAAATATATTTCGGTATTTATCAGCGAACTACAAAAAATGTCAAGCATGAACTGATATTGAATGTGATCGTGAATGGATGGGTATTTGATATGTATAATATTTCTGGATATACAATGAAGGAAATGTACAACTTGAGTTAACCCGATAATTTAGCTCACAAAAAATGAGGCAGCAAAAATATTTAAAAAAATATGTCTTAAATTGTTTCTTGTCCAGAGTATTGATATTCATGCTTCTGTAAGTCAAAGAATATAGACTTAGAACGACTTAAGAATTTCAATACATTTTTTAAATTGAAAGGAAAATTGTGGAAATGGAAAATTATATATTATGATGTATTTGTAAGTAAAGTGTATGATTCTTAAAATATTGTTTTTGAGCAACGTTGTATTGAAAATATATGTAAAAAACAGTTAGTATTTTATATTGATTTATTCATCATACAACAATAATTTCGAAAAAACATATTACTTAAAAAAATTAAAAAGATGAACTTGGTCCATTCAAATGTATCACACATTTTTTATGAAAAATACTGCATGATGGAACTGCGTAGTATCGCGAGTGAACGTATACACTTTTCACAAAAGTAGATAAAACTTGAGGAGGAAGGTTTACGTCAGTTTTTATTCTTGGATGAAACTTGGGTATTCAAAGATGGTAAAGACTAGCATAAAATGAACCATGAAAGAATTTCAACTCAAGGTATATTGTACTCCATGCTAGATGCAATAGCGGATTTATTGTGGAGCAGTCTTAATTTTTTGTTCGAATACAAATAATTCTGATTACCATTGCAATGCGTTGGTTTGAATATCACCTGATGACAAATTTAGAAGAGCCGTCAATACTAGATTTGGATAATGCAAGTTATCACAGTACTGTGATTAATAAAGTCCCAACAATAGCATCGAAGAAAGCTGATATCCAAGAATGATTATCAACAATAACATTCCTTTTGAAAATAGCTTCCCGAGGATTTTTGTACATGTTTTTAGGGAATGTTATGGAATGTTTTGAAGAACATCTCATAAAAGATCCTTTTTTGAACAATATTTATCATGAATCGCCCAGAAAAATACAGAAAGAAATGCACATTGAAACAGATATTGAGATAAATTTAGTTATTTGATTTTCTGGATATATTAGTGAAATGGGCAAATACAAAAATACAAATTTATACGATACTATACAGCTCTGGTCACAACTTCAAATGGCAGAAAATTGTCAAGCCATTTTTCAAATCTGCCTGTAACTTAATTTAATTTAATCAAGACATAATATACTTTGTTTCCTACTATGAACCATGATAATCCATGATAAATGATGATAGGCCATGATAAATAGCGATATCAATAATAATAATATTAATAACACTAACTGATAAAACTAATATACTAATAACCACATTAATAATAAAACAACATTAATTAGCACATGAATTAAAAATTAGATATATCAACTTGTGTTTTCTCTTTGTTCAGTAATCAATACTTCTTTAAATGGTTAATAACGATTGTTGTGCCTTGGAATTGTATATAAAAATTACGAGTATTCACATTGTGAACTGAAATGCGCTTTGAGAGTAATTCATAAAGATATTTAGGAATATGACAATGGACGATTGAGTAAATAATGGAGCCATACAGTAAAGTGAATCTGTACTCCACTTAAGGATTTTCATCTCGTTATAGAATGGAGTAATATGATTTCTCCTCGGGATATATAGATTAACATACCTTATACAATTATTTTGGAGAACTTGTAAACGATTTCCATTCTCTCATTCAGGTACCGATAATAAACAATAGATCCGCATTCTAGTTGTGTTAATATTCGAGAATTTACCAAGTTCATGTTTGTATGTTGAGGAAGTATATGTTTATATCTCCATAATGCATTCGAAATAGCAAATTTTTAGTTTGTTTATGACATGGCTCATCAAAAGTTTTTCCTAGATTTTTGCCGACAGAACTTTGGTCTATATTCATATCACCAACCCAAATATTTCCAGTCTGATTCTTTTTTATATCGGGTCTCCAATACATTGGTACCCAGGCACATTGCTATAGTTTTGGACGGATTGATCAGAAGGCCTTGGTCCTCAGAGAACTGCCGCACTGCACGAATGTTCTCAATCAGGTCGCACAACTGCATTTGGGTCGCAAGCGCCAAAAATTTGAACGTCGTCTGCATATAGATGTATGTTCTAGTCTGGTGTTAAGCATTCCACGAGCTTTGTTGTAAATAAAATGAATAGTAGAGGCCCTAATATGCATCCTTGAGGAACAATTGTCTGATATATTTTGTTCGATTTTCACGCACTGTCACGACGTTTCGAGACTTTGCGACATCATAGCTTCCTTAGCTGCGGTCCTAGGGACGAGATCGTCACTTTTTGGATTCAGCGGATTTGATTACGTATTGAAAAGATATTTTCAGTATGGCCTTATTTTTATTTCAATTTTTAAACATCGACAGGGGCGTCATCAAAAATGCGTTTTTTCCGCTCCAAAGTGGAAAAGTGATTATGGGGAGGGCGTCTGTACAGGATTCTCTTTGAAAGATTGTCAAAAATTCCATGACAGAGAGAATCTACTAATGACGCAATGGCTCTTTCTGTAGAGTTTCCGCTCTGAAAAACGAAGTTAGTTTCAGAGATGATTCTATGTTTTGAATGAATGTGGTTTTTTGTGGAGGAACAACGTTTCTTGACATGTTTTTGGGTAACCTTCCACAGTCTGATTATATTTTCATTTTCAGACTGTGGAAGGTTACCCAAAAACATGTCAAGAAAGATTCTATCTTTGTTCCGAAATAGCTCTACACTTGATTTTAGTATTTTTTCAAATATTTTGGTATAACTAGTTATTAAAGATAAGGCTCTGAAATTTAACGGTACAGTTTTGTCACCTCATTGGTTGGACAGATTCTATTTCCCATTATAGCATTTATAATATAAAACGAGGTTATTGCCATTTCTTCACATACACAAAAATGGTCGAATACTTGGAAATATAGATGAAAAGTGAACAGGTGGTCTGAATACTCAATGACAAAAAATGCAGAATCCAATAATGGAGATAGTGAAGAATATATTCAAATGGGAACATGAAGAACAAAATGTGAAAGTACCTAGAGAACAGAAGGTAAGAGAAGTTATAGACATTTTTAAGAATAATAATTATTCCTAAGAGCCCAGGGAAGAATGGTATAACAGCAGAGATAATAAAGGGTGTATGTGACATAAGTACATAGTAAATCTAATTTCAAGTATCTGGGGGAAAATGACTAGTTGAAAGCAATACTATGCCTAGTATACAATAATGGTGATACCACAGAATGTCAGAACTAGAGAGCAATATCATTAGAAGAAGGAGTGTATAAAGTCCTTACGAAACTAATGAAAAGGGATTAAAAAATAAATCAGAAACTATATAGGTGACTATCAGTAGATATGTTAGTGACCAAATCGTCACACCCAAATAATTAATGTGCAGTGCACATGAATATAACTTTTCCCTGCACATTTCATTTATAGATTTTCCAACAAGCCCATGGGCGAACAAAGTAAAAATCCCAAAGATTATGAAAGTCCTTGGAATTCCTAGAAAGCTGATACAGCTGATCAAAATGACGCTCAGAAATATATACTGTAAAACAATTCTAGAAGACATAGGGTCTGCATCTTTCATGTTAATAAAGGTATTCAGCAATGGACACTTTATGACCAATTATTATGGACCTAGTGATAGAAAAGGTAGTAAGAACAAGTGGGATGCATACAAGATAAACTCTGTCAGCATAAACAGCAGGGTGAAGCATATGCAGACGATATAGAACTTGTAACAATATCCGAACAGGTGATGGTTCAGTATAATAATAATAATGTTTATTTGCATAAAATAATGAAAAAACATAAATAATTGAAAGTATTATGAATAAACATAGGAAAGCCACAGCAGTGTATAACAGTTTTAAGTGTTATACTCCTTGTGCGTGACTATGTTATGTTTGCCTATGATACATGAAGATGGATTATGATGATTTGAAAATGACATAATATTTAATATGATACAACAATTGAATTATTTTGGAATATAACCCTTAATCAATATATTATCGAAAACACTATGCTAAAATATAAATAAAATTTATTATATGTTAAAAAAATAGTAAAACAACTATAAATAAATGTAGAAGCCATAAGCTGTTCTTATGGCAAATAAACATGAATAGGTCACTGAAGTGTGCATATCAATTATCAGTTGATATACCACTTGTGCGTGACTGCTCATGCCATTTGACGCACAAGTATACACATGCATATACATATGTATGCATATAAACATATATACACACATACATACACATACACACATATATACATATAACACATTAAAATTAGATAAGCGATAAGTTGCGAATATTGATGAATGTCAGAAACATATCTGATTTATAAATTTTCCAAAAAAAGGTCTATTGGATTCCATTATCCATATTTTGGCTTTTTTCTTGAAGCAATTTTTGTTTGTAATATCTTTTATAGGTATTGGTAGGATGTTATAAAGACGAGGACATAGCTAAGATGCGTTGCGCTGACCTATATATTTTTCGCAACGAGGCTGTAGTACATTTTTTTTTTGTTTCTAGTGTCATGGCCATGGTTCGTAGACTGTAAAGCTATACACCCTTTTTAAATATTTTTTAGTAAACTCAAATAGTTGTCTCACGTCGAGTACACCGGATTCTTTGGACAGGTCGTAGTACGATACATTATTTTAAGAATATATTTTTGTTTAATGTTCAAATTTTCTACGTAAGTATCAGTCACTCCGCCCCATCCAATTATTCCGGACTGTAATTGAGACTCGACTAGTGCATGGTATAATGTTCTTAAATTTCCAATATCAATAAAATCTCTCAGGTATTTGAATTTATGTAATAATCCCCTTACCTTTCCCACAACATTTCTAATTTGTAGGTCCCACCGCAAATGGCGATCTATTACGATCCCGAGATTATTTCATTGATTTGCCTCCTGGGATTTCGTAGCTCTCTCCTATTTTCAGCGGACCCATATTCGGTAAGCCGCTGGTATAAGAGGAAAACGGTAAGTACTCTGTTTTATCGAAATTCAGCGTTATTTTATTGGATCTAAACCATTCTTCTATTTGCAGAAAATCATTCTCTACCAGCGTTTTCAATTCCTGCCATGTATTAGATTTATAGAGAATAGCTGTGTCGTCGGCAGAACTTAAGATGTTTCCTTCTGTTTTTATTTCGAGTAGACCGTTCATATAAATTGTAATCAGCAATGGTCCTAGTACTGTTTTCTGTGGGACTCCGTAGGGTACAGTCCTAGTCTCGCTTGTTCTTCCAGTTACTCGTTGTTCTCTTCCAGATAAGTAGCTTTTTAGTATATTATATACTTTCCCTCTTAGTCCATAGGATGCCATTTTTTTAGAAGTTTCTGATGGCAGACAGTGTTGAATGCTTTGGATAGATCGACGAATATGCACGAAGTGGTTTTTTGTTATCGAGAGCATCATAAATGTAAGAGGTTAAATCAAGTATTGCATCTTCCGTCGATTTACCTTCCCTGAATCCAACTGTCTGTTCGAAATGACTCCATATTTATTAAAAAACTTAATTATCCTTTTTTTGAGTATTTTTTCTATTACTTTTGCCACATTTGAGATCAGTGAGAGTGGTCTGTAATTTATCATTTCTGTTTTATCCCCGCTCTTATATAATGGTTTGATTAGCCCTGTTTTGAGAATTTTCGGAAAACATCCTGTATCCATACATCGATTTATTAAATATGTTAATGGAGTTTTTATTTCATTAACGATTTGTTTGATTGTTTTCATTTTTGAATTTCGATTTTATTATGTTTCATTTTGTCGTTTATTTTAATTTTGTTTTATGTTTGTAGTTGCTTTCTGTTTATTGCAGATTTCGTTGACACTGTCCCAAAGACCTTTTGTGTTGTTTTTGTTAGTTCGATTTTTTTTTTTTTTTAATTAATTTTTTTTCTGTTGATTGTTTTTTAAGTTTTATTTTTCGTAAAGATTGTATGTTTTCTATAAAGTTCATTTTTTTATTCTCTTTATTTTTTTTTTTATGTAATCCATTTTGATCTGGGCCGATTTTTATTTTTTATTTTTATGGTAATTGTATTTTTTTCAATGTAATATTTGAGTTTTTCTATAAATGTTCGAGCCATTATTTCTGTGTCTCCTTGATTATATATATTTAACCACAATTCTTCCCCTAATTCTTGTTTCAGCTTCTTGTAGTTAGCAATATTTTTATTTTTTATCTCAGGATTTCAAGTTCCTGATTTTTTTCCAAACTTATTGATAGTCCAATCGGAAAGTGATCTGTAATATTGTAATCTATAACGATTGATTTGCAATCTATCTCAGATGTATTGTTTACGAAAAAATGATCTAGGCAAGATCTGGGCCGTGTAACATTGATATAGGATGTGAACCCATATGAATTCATTATATTTTTATAATCTTTTACGTAATCGCATTCTTATAGAAGATCTATATTGCAGTATTGGATTGTACGGGACAGGAATTCGGTGATCTATATATTGAAGTGATTGATATTATTTTTTTATTTATTTTTATTTCAATCTCTAGAGTTTTTATTTCCGCGATTTCCCTGATATGAGAGAAATCGAGTGTTTCGTTTATGTATACGATAACTCCATCATTTTTATTTAGGGAACCCTCATGTATGGATCAATAATTAATCAAAAGAAAACTAAATATATGAAAATGGAAAGTAATGAACATTCTTTAAAGATCCAAGTCACGGAAAATAAGATATATAAGTTGGGAGGTAACAAAATTTCACATACTTGGGAGTTCTAGTATCTAATAGAACTGCATAACTCAAAGTGCAACGACTAAGAGGACTAGGACATGTTAACAATATGCAGGAGGGAAGAGTTGCAAAAACAGGTAAAGGGAAGGATTAGAAGGAGACGACCAAAAAAGAGGTGGATACGTGTAGTAGAATGGGATCTGGGATTACTAAGATGGAGGACATTGTCAAAAAATCATTGAGCCATGGGTCAACAAGGCTTGTAGAGCTGTGTGTGCTATTAGTATTATTATTCAATTCAGTGTAGGATATTACGAAAATCGATTTTCAATACTCAGCATACACTTGGAGCCCATTGGAGTGATTAGAAAATCTGATTCATGATTCTTTTGGATCACTCTATCATGAGGTATAAAACATATTTATTTTTTTCGTAGATTTGTCAATTTTCAGAAAAAACATTATTTTCAATATTCAGTAGAGAATGTTTCCCTTCTTAACATGAATACCTTCCAAGAGGTTATCTTGAAAGTTGGAAGATATTGACTGAAGTTATCTTTCAGTCGCAGTCAACTAAATTCTGTCAATTAATCGCGATTTTGGCCTCCTCCCGAAAGTTTGTTTTTGACATCGGAGTATTGTCCTCTCCTTTCAAAACAATTAGGATTTTTTTTTCATCAGAAAGAGAATGTTCCTTCAACTTATTTGATGGTGATTTTTGATTAAAATTGGTGTAATATTTTTAATTGACATACATACTAATTTTAGTTAAAATATATAATTGGAAATTATTGTAAAATTTTACCTTGATTATTTATTTGATTTATGTTCATTAGCCTAAAGCTGATGATAACGAATGAGTTGATGATTGATTGAATGAGTATAGTACCATGAATGCATAATTAGATTGACTTTCGATTATGATATTCACAAAAAAATCTTCTGTTCGTCATTTACCCGGAATTTTGAACAGTGGGAAAAAAGCATCACTCTTAATTTTCATCTCTAAAACTATTCTACAGTTTTGTGTCCATGAATACTTTTGCTGGGCGGGTCAGTATTTACAACATCCTCAAAATTCAGCAAATTCAACTGAAAGCCATTTTCCATAAGACAGGATATCCAGTAAATAAGGAAATAAAATAATTTTGTCTCAACACACCCTCCCCTAAAATAAAACTTCTGGCTTTCTGGACAGAAAACTACCCAGATAAATGTCCAGTTCCACTTTGAGCCATAAAATCTAGATGTGAATTTTTTTCGATAAATCAGTAAGGTTGTAACATAAATACAAATAAAGTAAAATGGTCAGTTCAGGGTTCGAAGCGGCTCATTCCATTAGCCGCCGAGCGTGTAGAATTAGTGTTTTTCTTATACTACTGGTTCCACACGATTTACTCCATCTAATGCCACTATTAGCAGATAATTTCCTAATGAATACGTATGATGTGTAGGGAATAGAAATCTCATCAATTAAGTGGTGGATTAACGACCTTAGGGGTGTATTAAGACTGATTGATATCTCCGAGTAAACGAACGTTTAGCTACAGCTCCAAATCCGATGAATTGGTATTTATGATCAGGGACGGTTTGGCCCAATTCGAATTTTTATACGACTGCCTACAAAAAGGAGATTATTGTTTATTTCACAAATATGAACTTGTCATACGTTATTTCTATCTAATTTACACATAATGTATGATTCTTGACGATTTCTCATTAATATTATCTCAGGTTACAAACTATTTAGAAAAATACAAAAAACTCTCAAATACCTACTTCCTTTGTTTTTTGCGGGGTTGATTTCAACTCTTCTGTTTTAAATGACAAACCTTGTATAGCATGTATGTTTATGAATTTTTTATCATATACTGATCTATACTCAATATACACTCTTTTGAAGATTCTCACTTCACTAATTGATTATCACCAAACTGGGTTTACAAAACCACGATACGTGATTCGCTATACAATAGCTTCTTCAGGTGGAGAGAATAGTAACTCAACATTCACGATGATCATATTGAATAATCTGAAAAAAAGGAAATAAAAATCCACTTTCTTGCGTAAAGACAATCAATACCGCATACAAAACAGATAATAATTTGAGTAAATTAATTAAGAACAATGAAGATAATGCAGAGATCTGAAAAATCTGATTATACCGAGTTATTCACGTTATTCGACACGAAGCATTATGGCTAAAAGCATTTGATTTTAAAAAAGTTTTTCCCTTAGGATGGATAAAGACCTATTAGCGCTACATTTTAAAAATATTTTCATGTTGTACAGGGTGTGCCAAAAACACGAAACGTTTGAAAGTTGTTATTTTTGAAATGAAAAACCCTGTATATTATATCATTTTAGGATTTACGATCAAAATGAAGCCAAGTTTCATTGAGGTTTAATTCACCTAAACCTTATGGTTTTTGAATTATCTCTTATTTTGTGAAAATGTAGTATTAGTTTTAATGCTTAAATTCTCAACTGGTGTTTTCTTTTTTTCAACCAAACTAATGCTAGAGGCTACTAACTGAACAACTTTTATATCGCACTTGTGAAATATTTACTGACTTATTGAAGGTGTGTAGAAATTAAGGCAAAATAATTACAAACTTCAAACGCCAATAACTTGTTTAATTTAAATGGAACGCCCTGTATTTCATGTCAACAGCAGATTTCAAATTCAATTGTCTATCGAATACTAGAATACATTCATATAGCTAACTCTTCACGTTTTCAAGTAAAATGCACATTTTGATTTTGGAAACTGATTTTGAGAAATTTATTATTTATCAAGTCGCCTATGGCGTTTTGTAGTTGTATTATTATTTACTTATGGTTGTCAGTTATTTATAAGTGTTTAATTCAAAATCGTCCTATTAGTGATAGCAGTAGTTTGTGATCTTATCATTATTTTGTTATCAAAAATGCTAGTTTATGCGAAAGAAGAAAGAATCGACTTTATTTTTATACTCGAAGAATGTCTTCAAAACTGTTTTCTGGCTACACGAATTTACGCTGAAAGATTTCCCAACAGAAATCATCCAAATAAAGCAGCATTCGTAAGATTGTTGGCACTATTTAGACGAACTGGAAATGTTCAGTATGAAAAACCCATTAAAAAGAAACCTGTGACAGAAAACGAAGAAATTGAAGTCGCGGTGATTGCCTCTGTTATCAAAAATACCCATACAAGTCGAAACCTAATTGCGGAAAATATCGGCATTAGTCAAGCAAGCGTATCAAGAGTTCTTAAAAAATATAGTTACCATCCTTATAAAATCCAGCTTCACCAAGAACATTTGAAAACGATTATGGGAAAAGAGTTGAAACTTGTATTTTGTATTAGATAAAGTTGCAGATGATGAAAACTTTTTCAATTCAGTTCTAGTGATGAGTGCACCTTTCATAACAATGGTACTGATTCCAATCCACATCAATTTAGAATTATCCATAATCAACACAGATGGTCAGTGAGCGAATGTATGGGGCGGAATAATGGGTCAATATTCAATTGGTCCTTAGTTTTTCGAAGGACATTTAAATGGAACGTTGTTTTTAGAATTTTTAACAAATCATTTTCCAGTCATATCACAAGACATTCCCTTAGACATAAGAAGAAGGATGTGGCTTCAAATGGATGGAGCTCTCGCACATTTCCATCGTGAGGTCCGTGAATATTTAAAAGTTAATTTCCGAAATCGATGAATTGGAAGGAATGGATTCCAAAATTTGCCCCCAAGGTCACCCGACTTGACGTCACCTGATTTCTTCTTATGGGGATACATTGAAGGAATCGTTTATAATACACCTCCAACAACACCAGACAATATGAAACAGCGCATCAGAGAAGCTTTTCTAAATGTAAGCCCGCGTATGTTGGCAAATGTTGCTGAAAGTTTTAGAAAGGGGATACATTTGTGTTTAGATTCTGATGGTCGCCATTTTGAACACTTGATATAAAATATTGCTTGTTTTGTATCCACATTTTTTTTTATTTTCTTCATTATTCAAACTAATACATAACATTTGAAATATTGAAATATAAACGCATTTATTATTAGATCTCGGTGTTAATTTCAATCAATTCTGATTCGTCAAAACGCCATAGGCGACTTGATAAATAATACATTTCTTAAAATCGGTTTCCAAAATGAAAATGTGCATTTTACTTGAAAACGTGAAGATATGAATGTATACTAGTATTCGATAGACAATTAAATTTGACATCTGCTGTTGAAATAAAGTACAGGGCGTTCCATTTAAATAATTAAACAAGTTATTGCCGTTTTAAAGATTGTAATTATTTTGCCTTGATTTTTACACACCTTGTATAAGTTAGTAAATATTTACAAGTGCGATATAAAGGTTGTTCAGTTAGTAGCCTCTAGCATCAATTTGGTTAAAAAAAAGTTAGCCGACACGAGACGCCCGGCAGATGTGAATATTCAAATTAATACAAATCAAAAATCAATAAAAAACAAAAACCAATAAAAAATATAGAGTAATTTTATTAGTTTAAATTTTTCTACAAATAGAAGCCTCATACACACCCACACACACAGAAAGGACTTAAAACACGTGGATATATATATATATATATATATATATATATATATATATTATATATATATATATATATATATTTTAAATTTAACATTAACTTAATAAAAAAATAAATAGAATAGTAATAAAATAGTATATTAATGAATGATTTACTAACCTTTGGTTTGAGTCGGTAGATTGGGTTTCGTGAAACAAACGTTGTGCACACATATTAAACATCTTACTGGAGCCTGCACTTTGATCATTATTGACTTTTTGTTTATTATTGGTCACTTGATCGTCATTGTCACTCATATTTTGATTCAATAATATTATCACTGAAAGAATCAACGTGTGTGTAGTATGCGCGCGCACACCATCACGGCATGAGAAACCGTCATGCCGTTTGCCGTGACGGCAAACTGGTCGATTTCACTGCCTAGCTGCGCCAATAGATGTTTCACATAAAAAAGAAAACACCAGTTGAGAATTTAAGCATTTAAACTGATACTACATTTTCACAAAATAAGAGATATTTCAAAAACATAAGGTTTAGGTGAATTAAACCTTTATGAAACTTGGCTTGTTTTGATCGTAAAACCGAAATAAAATAATATAAGCGTATTCCATTTGAAAAATAACAACTTTGATACATTTCATGTCCATCCTAAGGGAAACACTTTCTTAAAATCAAATGCTTTAGCCATAATGCTTCGTGTCGAATAACGTGAATAAACGGTATAATTTAACGTGTGGCTCTGTGAAAGTTTTCATGGCCAAACCGGGTATATTCCAAAAGGATTATCGAACATAGGAACTGTTTCGTCAATGGTAAAACAAATTCAATTTTGCTACTCACCTCTCGACTAGAAAACATTGTTTTTTATCGATTTCGAAATATTACATATAGAAAAGAAAGGTGGTAAGCTCGACCTTCTAAAAAGTTGAAAATAAATAAATGCAAAAAGTCACAATATTTGCTTAGTGACAAGATCAACTTAAATAATACTCCTTTGTTAAATTTGAATTTCTTAATCTTAAACAGGTATTGGATGTACTACCCGTTCTAGTTAGTCCCCGTCCTATCAATTACCCACTGGATTATTCTTAATATCCTTAATTACATTCATATACCTATTACTGTTACTGCTATTGTATAGCGAAACACGTGTCGTGGATTTGTAAACCCAATTTAGTGAAAATTATTATTCAAACAGGTTTGTGCCTTCAATTAGGTTTAGTAGCCTGTTGATAAGGTTCTTCGGATTCATGCCTGTTTCCGGGCTGATCTCTCCAAAGGTTCTGTGTCGCCTTCTACTTAGGGCCTCACAGTCGGAGATAATTGGAGGCTGTTTCCTCCTTCATCACATAGCCTACTCCATTGTTTCCCAGCGTACTCCCATGGTGTTTAGGTGTTTTCTTAGGCCGCTGTGTCCAGTCAACAGACCTACTATTAGACGTGCCTTCGTTCTGTTCAGGTTCAGAAGGTCAGCCGTCAGGGTCCGGTTTGGGTGCCCTACCATGACTTTGCTATGTATTTGCCCGACAGTTTGATCCCAATATTGTTGGTGTCTTCTTTTTATCCACTCGTCGATCAGGGTCCTGCATCGGTTTTTGCTAATCCCATGCACAGGTTCTGGCCCTATGATTAGCGTTTCAGATGCTTGTCTAGCTAGCTGGTCCGTTTTTACGTTGCCTTCAATGTCTCTATGACCTGGCACCCACATCAAGGTGACCTTGTTGTGTTTTGCCAGCTCGATGAGGTTCTGGAGGCAGCCCCAGACCAGTTTAGACTTTATCTGTAGGGAGTTGAGTGCTTTGATAGCACTTCGACTGTCAGATAGAATGTAGATGTGTTTTTTCCTATAACCACTTCCTAGATTCTTCTGAATGCATACCATAATAGCATGTGTTTCAGTTCGGAATATCATGGAGCATTCGCCAAGTGGTATTATGTAGTCCCTTCTTGGCCTTACCCCATGTATTCCTGCTCCCGTTCCTTCATCTGTCATTGAACCGTCTGTATACCAGACTATGTCCGCAGTTGATTGTGATTCTATACTCGGGGCCCATCCAGATCCGTCAATTCGTGTTTCGAATGGTTTTTCGAATGATTATAGGGGTTGCATGTGGTCTGAAATCATTTCGAGTTCTTCGATGTTGATTACATGAGTGATTCTGGTATGTCCAGTTGTTCGGATTCTCCAGTTTTTTGTTGCACTCATCCTGGCCTCTCCAATGACATGTAAGTCAAGGGGTTCGAGGTTTAGGATTATTTCCATTGCAACTGTTGGAGTGCTATTCGTCGCACCCGTGATACAGAGACAGGCAAGCCTCTGGATTTTCCCAAGGTTGGTTTTTGCCTGTCTTTGATTTGTTTTTGGCCACCATAAGAGTGAGCCATATCTTGGTCTTATTACAGATGTGTAAAGCCAGTGCATGGCTTTCGGTTTGAGCCCCCAGGTTTTTCCAAAAGCTCTCCTGCACATCATAAAGGTTATCTTGCTTTTATTGGTTACATGTTGAAGATGCGGGTTCCAAATTAGTTTCTTGTCAAGAATCAGCCCTTGATTTTTCACCTTGTAATGTTTCACCGAATAGTCTGGGAGGTATGAGATCTGCCATGTTTCTTCTCCGGGTGAAGGGAATTAGTGTTGTTTTGTTCGGATTTGCCCTCAGGCTCTCTCTGTTACACCATTCCTCTACTGTCCTCAGTGCATTTTGCATTAGCTCTGAGCTTGTTCGAGTATTCTTTCCTTTGATGAGGATGACCAATTCATCTACATACCCTTGAGAGTAATACCCTTGGTTATTCAGAAAAATTAGCAGTTCATCTACAACCATGTCCCACAGAAGGGAGGGGAGTATGCCCCCCTGTGGGGTACCTCTGGAAATTTCAACCTGCTCTGTTTCCTCGAACATGTTGGCTCGGACCAGTCTATTGTGAAGCATTGCAGGTGGTTTCGTCAATGCCTCTTCGAGTGGCTGCAGAGCATACTTTCAAAGGAGGTGTTGTCGAAGGCTCCTTCGATGTCTAGGAAAGTGCATAGTGCAATTTCTTTGTTTGCTAGAGACTCTTCAAGCCTTGAAAAAAGCTGATGAAGTGCTGTCTCGCATGATTTTCCTGTTAGATAGGCATGTTGGTTTTGATGTTAAGGCCGTTCTACAAGAGCGGTTTCCCTTATGTCTCTATCTATCAGTTTTTCTTAGCCTTTCAGAAGAAATGACGATAGGCTAATTGGTCTGTATGCCTTTGCCTGGTCGTATGAGTCCCGTCCAGGTTTTGGAATAAAGACCACGTTTACAGTTTTCCAGGTTTGAGGTAGCCATCCCAATGCTAGGCTCAGCCTGTACAGTCTGCACAGTTCTGGTGCTAGATATTCAACTCCGCTCTGAAGTACTATGGGATATACTCCATCTGGGCCAGGAGACTTATGAGGCTTGAAGGAGTTTATTGCCCACACTACTTTTGAGTGAGTTACCGTTCGTTTAGCCACTTCCCAGTCTGCCCTTTTTTGCCCTCAAATGAAGGTTTGCAGGGATTTCATATCTGGGGTTTCTAATACGTTTTTATTTTTTTTAATGGAAAGACTCATTGATGGAATTTATTTATCGAATTTTACTGTTCAGGAAGTGGCTCCAAGCATGTGTCGGGTATTCAAAAATGTATTGTCATAATACCATACAGTCTTTCTAAATGTTCCCTATATTTTCATCTGCAAATAGTTATAATGTATTATTAGAGTTGCCGTCATTTCAAGTATTGAGGATGTGTCTCAGAACGCCCATTCATTAGTAGGATAAGTGAAACAAACTCTTTCGGTATCTCGCCGTTAGTTTTTGACAAGTTCAGTCAGTTTATTCCAAAGTTAAATGCTTTCAACGCTAACAACCTCACTGGCCAACCAATAGAGTTTTTTTCCCACTTAAATAAAGACGCAAATAGCCTATACTACATTTTAGAAGAGCAGTTCGTAGATGAAAACCCCGGTGTCGGCCCCAGCAAAATCGCTTTGTGGAATTTTGTTAACAAGAAATATTGTCAAAAATGACCACTTTTTTGATTTTTTACAAATATCTTGAAAATTATTGAAGGGATCGTTTGACTGAGACTTTTGTAGAGAACTCAAAAACCTACAAAATGGTTGTTTGTTCGACCGGATCGGTGCATTTTCCACTGAGAAAATCCGTGAAAACCTCCGAAAGGAGACCATTATTTAAAAATTCATAATTTTTATAAATTTAAGGCTGGACAAACAATCTTGTGAGAAATGATATGAAATAACATGTAGTTCAACTGTGCGCAAGATGGTTTCTGTCTGATGTGTAGTTTTCGCATAATCGCGTTATAAACAATTTAAGGGCTTCTCTTGCAAAATGGGCCAATTCAACGGAAATCGTCGTATACAAATTCTGTGAACGGCATCTGGAAGTAGAGATCAATATACAGTTTGTATATTTTGGATTTTCACCTGAGAGGTGAGAAATGTGTTGAAAATGTCACTGAAAGTTGCTCCACTCTCTTGAAAGTGCGCTCGAGGCAGAGTCGAGTAGCGGTAGTGGGGAACGAGCCAGCGGAGGAGAGTGTGCTTTTACTTTGCTTGTTTTTTATGGTTTATCCAAAATACTGGATAATATACCAGTAAACGGGGGCTATAGCCACAAATTCGACCCCCCTTCAGTGGGCAAACGGGATTGTCTCACTCGAAATGATACCACGAATGCCCAAAACTTTCACAACAATAATTAATAACTTCGCGATGCACGTGGAACGGCTGTACAAAAACTAACATTAACCTGACTTTCTGCCCGCGTGGCAGACGTCCATCCACCACGACACAAGAAAGTCGAATCCGGAGGAGAGTGTACCACCACGCGGCGGGTTGCTTATACGTTGGAGCATATTATATTAGTGTATATAAGTTATTAGCGTGTTCTACCATACGTTTTCAGTTATTTAATTATTGTTTTTTTTATTAACTATTATATTAAATTAGAAAGTGTGGCTAGAATTGAAAGGTAAGTATACGTATTCGTGATAAGTACTTCTATTGGTTCAAGTTATTAGCTTTTCAACAACTCTTTGGTTTTTTTTCGTTTTATACATATTTGTACATTTTGTTCATTTATAAATAAATATACTGTATTTTTCCTTAATTGATACGAATCCATGAATCACTCAAGTCACAATATTACTAAATCTCAAAAGTGAACTGATACGTTGTATAGAAAGTTTGAAAAAAAAGCGCTCAAGGTCGAGAACACATCTGTTTGGGAGGGTTCAATTCAATTCCCCCACTACCGCTACTCGACTCTGCCTCGAGCGCACTTTCAAGCGTTTGGAGCCACTTTTTAACACATTTCCCACCTCTCAGGTGAAAATCCAAAACATAGACATTGTAGATATTGATCTCTACTTCCAGAATTCGAATACGACGATTTCCCTTGAATCGGCGCATTTTGCAAGATCAGCCCTTAAATTGTTTATAACGCTATTCTGCAAAAACTACACATCGGACAGAAACCATCTTGCGCACAGTTGAACTACATGTTATTATCTATCATTTCCCGCAAGACTTTGTCCAGCTTGAACATTATAAAAATTATGAATGTTTTACAAACGGTCTCTTTTTAGAGGTTTTCCCGGATTTTCTCAGTGGAAAGTGCATCGATCCGCTTGAATAAAAAAACATTTTTTACACTATTTATTGTTAAAAAAATTCCACAAAGCGATTTTACTGGGAACGAACCCGGGGTTTTCATCTACGAACTATCTTTTAAAAGGTAGTACAGGTTATTTGCGTCTTTATTCAAGTGTGAAAATAGCCTCTATTTTTACAAGCTTTTTATTTTACGAGCTTTTATTTAGTTTCACCTGTCCCGATGTTTGTCATCAAATCTTGCAAGTAAAATTTGACCCACTTCTAGTTGTTCGATTAACGTGAAATTTGGCAGGTGTTCATAGTTCCCGTGACAATGCATTATGCATTTGTTAGAGAAAAAAAACAAAATGGCGGCTCCAAGATGGCGGACGAGATTTGTCTTTATGGTCCGATTCGATTCAAAATTGGTATGTGGGGTTTTCAGGGTCGAAGTTATGAATTTTCTGACAAAATTCATAAAATAAAAATGGCGGCTTCAAGATGTCCGACGATTTCTGTGATTATGGTCCGATTCTATTCAAAATTGGTATGTGGGGTTTTCGGGGTCGGAGATTATGAATTTTCAAAACTTTGTAATTATGGTCCGATTCGATTCAAAATTGGTATGTGGGTGTTAGGGGTTTTCGGGGTCGGAGATTATGAATTCAGTCGAAGATTATTGAGTTTTTGTCAAAATTCATATATTGAAGATTGCAGCTCCAGGATGACGGACGAGTTAATCTTCAGATGGTCTCCTCGTTGAAGAATTAGATAGCTCAGAATTTACTGGAAAAAAGCCTCATAAAAACGACTTCAACAACAACAAAAATGTATAGATTAAGGCGTACTTACTAAAAAGCACAAAATAAAATAATTAATAAAAAAAACCTTTTTAAAAACAAGCTTTTATTTAAATACCCTAAAAAGTACAAAATATTTGCTTTGTATGTGTGACGTAGGTTATTCCGTGAGTTATAGATTCAAAAGCTTGACGCATCTGTATTCGAAATGAAAACTTTGCGCGACAAGCTCTTGAATCTATAACTCACGGAATAACCTACGTCACACATCCAAAGCAACTATTTTGTTTGTTTTAGGGTATTTGAATGAAAGCTTGTCTTTAAAAGGTTTTTTCTATTAATTATTTTATTTCTCTATTGGTTGGCCTACACCGCTGGCGTTACCGTAGTGGAAATTTTTGCTTGTGTAGGGGCAATTCAAAATCTAACATTGAATTACTTTAATGTAAATAATATTAAAGGGGATTTTCCACACACTACTGTTTATACGTAGTGGGAATTCCAAAAATCATGAAATTATTTTTGTTGGAGATTCCCATTTCCTACTAAAAAAGTTATTTTCACCAAAATTAGGGGATTCAGGTATTCACAACACTATTAATTTAAAATCCAACAAAATGGACCAAAATATCAACTAGAGGTTATTTTTGTTATGATAATCATTATAATTATCATAAAAATCAGATAACATTTTTAAACAAATCAAGCCTTCAAAGAGCAAATAAGCAGAAAATATTTGATAACAGCAATATACAAGAAGAATTAATGAACTGAATAAACTGATTCATCTCAAACTTCCATGGAAAGAGTGTCGTTTATTTTCTGGTTTGTGGAGTTGTGTATTTTCCTATCCTCCCGACTTCTCCAATTTCAATCTATATAAAATCAACTTTTTGTTTATGAGATTTTGATTTCAGAATGTTTTTTTTAAATGACTTGTTGGAAGTATGTACAAATTCCCGTATGCACATAATCGATATTTTATGGCCCGAACAGTTGATATTCGATTGGATAACAACAAATAGTTTGAAGTTTGTCGCATATTCAATTTGTGGACGAATCACCGAGAAAAACCGAGAAAAGCTGATTTGTGTTTGAGTGTGTGGTTTCATATTTATACAATGTATTTGCAATGTACGAAGGCGTAGAAGGGCCAACATAAAAATATTTTTGAACACATTTGGAATTGCCACTTTGAACTGACAATTGCCACTTGGAACTGACAATTGTCACTTTGAAGTGACAATTGTCACTTTGAACTGAGAATTGTCACTTTAAAGTGACAATTCTCACTTTGAAGTTTGTCTAACGTAAAAAGAATACTGAAATATTTGTAACACTCCCAAGATTATGGAATTCGATACTCAAGAAATTCAATAATAGCATAACTGTAACTCAATATCGACAATCAAAGCTCCATGAAATCAATATGAAATGAGCAGTTTAATCAAAAGAGCAAACATATTGTTGATGATCGCTATCATTTTATCAATGAAAAGGAGAATGGAGGAGTCATCGATATCCAGTATTGTTGCTCTGACGATCAAGTGGCAGACATTTTCACAAAACCCCTTGCATATTGCAAGTTCGAGAAACACAATAATTCTTTAGTTTCCAAGATTTGACCCATTTAGTAAATTATTATAAGGTGTTGCGAATAAAAATGATTACAACCCCTATGCGAAACATATTGTATATTTTAGTAAAGTTCGTTGTTATAGATATATAATGAAAAAGAGTATTGTTTCATAGATGGAAAATAAAGAGTTTTCTAAAAAGAAACTTTCGTAATTAGTTAAAATCCCATTATTTTTTATATAAATCTCCTCACAGCAGTATAGAAGTATACGCGTTAATTGTCTGAGAAACAATATTCTTGCATTGCAGTTGGCATCTAGATCTCATCATAGCAGTATACGCGTAAATTGTCTGAAAAAAATATTATTGCATTGCAGTTGGCAATAAATGCTAACAATTGCCACTTCAAAGTGACAATTGTCAGATCAAAGTGACAATTGTCACTTCAAAGTGACAATTGTCAGTCCAAAGTGACAATTGTCAGTTCAAAGTGACAATTATCACTTCAAGGTCACAATTGTCACTTCAAAGTGACAATTGTAAGTTCAAAGTGGCAATTCCAAATGTTTTTGAAAAAAAATTTGTTGTTGGCCCTTCTACGCCCTCGTAGCAATGTGAGGTGAACAAAAAACAATTTGGAATTTAGATAATTTAACAGATAATCTACCAGTGCGTAAACAACTTGTTGACTGTATTGTTATCCTGGGTTGGTTTGATACTCATCTAATCTATGTTATTAAATCGGAATCACATTGCTATATATTTTCCCAAAAATCCACTGTGATGGTTGTTAGGCGCAAATTCATGGATTTGATATTCAGATGAAAAATAAAAGGAAATTAATGGAGAGATACATACATATTTGATGAGTACAGTGGTTTGAGGGAGCGTACTCATTCAGGCTTATTCAGGATATTGGTTTATTTTTCAATAACTAATAGTCATGGCTATTTTCTATTCAGGTGCATTTTGGAAGTTGAAATATTTTCAGACATTGGTTATTTCTTAATGTCAGTTCAACTTTGGCAAAAAACCAATATCCCTATTCAGGAACAGATTATCGGATATTGAAATTTGAAATAGTACTCTGGACCACTATTTCAGATGTTGGTTCTTGACTTTTGTAAGAGTTTGGTGTTGATCAAACGCCATTTATGAAACTCCAAAATGAAAAAAATATAGTATTTTAGTCTTTTGGAAAAAATTTGCAATGATGGAACACTTGAAATTGTCTTTGCTAATTCAAGCTTTAAATGAAAATGAAAGATTATTATAATTTGTATCACTATTAATCTGTCTCATTACTTGTTTATTTTAATTATATTCTCTGCAGCGAACATAATCAGAAAAAAAGTTGTTACAATCGCTATCAAGTGCTATTGATTTGACTGAGGGAATATTCTGCGGTAATGTTAAGTGCATGCAAAATTTCTGAAAATCGTGCATAAAGGTTATTGCTTAGAAACAGTTTGAATGTATTTTTGTTATTTGACAAAAAGTTACCCGCAGGGAATACACTTTTTAAGGAACAAAAATGCATGAAAGCTGTTTCTTTAAGGCAACAAACCTGAATGCAAGATTTTCAAGTCATATTGCATGCAGAAAATACATTTTATAGACTATTTCCTGAATGAAATTATACAAAAATATCAGAAACAAATTTTATTTGGAACAATACAAGGTATTACAATTAAAAACACAATTATTATAAATCGTACTTGTAAAAGTGGCCTCCAGGCGGGAACTATTTCCTGGGGCTTTTGACTACTTGAGTTTCTTCTCCTTTCATCTTTTTGACAATGTTTTCGTGATGTTCGTCATCAGGTTGCAAGTAAAGTCTAATTGAGCTGGTAGATTGCATGGCCTGTTATTTCGATTAACTGATCTTCTCCTAGTCCACGTTTGGCCAGAGTTGACAAAGCAGAAGCTCGTAAAAAATTATGTTTTATTCCATTCTAATTGAAATCCGGCCTATCTTGCTGCTTTTTGGCTCCATATGGACATCGTATTTCGACTAACCGAAACATTCTTGAACCACTTTTTTGATGCCAAAGTGTTGCTAATGGGATTAGAAGTTGAAAAGAGTCGTTCACATTGAGCATCGTGTCTCTTTTCAATTTATTTATTAAAAAGTCTCATCAGGCATAAATCTGGATTTTTATGATTGGTTACCAACCACTTTGTCCTCTTGTGTAGTTTTTGAAAATATTGAATTATATTCTATCCTACCAGTTCTGTACCCAGATATATTTCAGGTTTGAAAAACTGCATCATGATATTCGTGGCCTCGCCGCCTCTCCAAGCTTGTTCATAAGACCGGATAAAAACCGAAACACCCTAGGTTTTCTAACAGTTGGCGCCTTGTGCAGATAACGTCATGATATACAGGGCTTTTCACGATGAGCGTTAATTAGACGTTTCTGGCAAACCAGACAACGGATCAACCTGAAAGTTTCACAGTATGCATAAATTGATATGCTCTACACGCCTCTACACGCCTTTAGACGATGCGGCGTTGCCGCTTCTACTATAAAGTAGCGGCCACTTTGATTTTTCAAATGGAACAGCCTGTATACAATATCATATTATGATTTCTTATCACTTTGTTAACAACTTCATGTACTATTTCCCTATACATATCTGTTACCGTTTAGAAGATATAAATTGATTTCGATTTTTTTTACCTAACATGTACTTTTATAAACGCTGATAATCTTGAACTATCTAGTACTTAGATGGTCAAATTCGAAATGGAGTGGAGTGATACCATGAGGATCTTCACTTCGAGTCATATTTTTATTTGCCTCATACAGGGTCTTTAAAAAATCCAGATACTTCATTCTCATGAAAAAATTAGTGGCAGTCAATTCTTTCAAATGAAAAACCCTATATATTTCCACATTTTTGAGCTCTACATCCAATTTTAGATTGACTTCGTTCAGATAATCCTATTTCGATTTAGAACCTTTTCGAGATAAACTGTTTCAAACAGAAAATGACGTGGTTTCCTTGAATTCATCACTTATTTTTGAAATTTAACATGTTGGATGTTGGACACAGTAGAATTTATAGGGATGCCATTTGTGCTTATTAAGAATGCGATAAATTGTCACGTAGGGTATACCTATCTTCCTTTCAGCCTCGTGTAGAGAAGCATTTGGAAATGCATGAAAAAAATTCCCAAACTGTTATGCCATTGTCATCATCATCCACTTCAGGCTTTCTACGAATGATTTTTGGACGAAAGGTTCCATTCAACCTACAGTTTTTTAGTAGTCGATTATTACATTATTATTCGGCTTCGGAAGTTGTGGATATCTTTCATGAAATACTCGGCATGTTCTACTTGCAATTCTATTGCACTCACCATAAATTATTAAAAATTCAAGAAATCTTCATTACTGTAACCTAATCTTGACATTTTTCTATTATAATTGGTATCACAATCAGTCAAAACCACCAACGAAAGTTTGACGTTTCAAAATTGGATCATTCATTTTTCCAAACCACACTATTAAAAAATATTAATTTGCAATGTTGTACGGTAGAGACACTCAATACCTCAATGCATACAAATTGTAACTTTTTCTAAGGTACATATCAATTTCGAATTGACTGATTTGAGACTGTTGAAAAACTAAATCGAAAAGAAATATTACGTAGTATAAAATATATGTTAAATTTCAAAAATAAGTGATGAATACAAGGAAACCACGTCATTTTCTGTTTGAAACAGTTTATCCCGAAAAGGTTCGAAATCGAAATAGGATTATCTGAACAAAGTCAATCTAAAATTGGATGTAGAGCTCAAAAATGTGGAAATATACAGGGTGTTCCATTTGAAAAAATTGACTTCCACTCATTCCTTCATGTGAACAAAATATCTGCATTTTTTAAAGACCCTGTATGAGGCAAATAAAAATATGACTCGAAGTGAAGATCCTCATGGTATCACTCCACTCCATTTCGAATTTGATCGTCTTAGTACCAGAGAGTTCAAGATTATTAGCGTTCATAAAAGTACATGTATGGTAAAAAAAATCGAAATTAATTTATATCTTCTAAACGGTAACAGATAGGTATAGGGAAATAGTACATGAAGTTGTTGACAAAGTGATAAGAAATCATAATATGATATTATATACAGGGTGTTCCATTCGAAAAATCAAAGTAGCCGCTACTTTATAGTAGAAGCGGCAATGCCGCATCGTCTTAAATTTTATGCATACTGTGAAATTTTCAGGTTGATTCGTTGTCTGATTTGCTAGAAACGTCTAATTAAGGCTCATCGTGAAAAGCTCTGGTAACAGATATCTAAAAGACGTCCAAAATTTGTTAAGATTTTTCAAGAAGGTCTTCTGAATACGCCACTTTTTCAACATTGAAAATTTCCGATAACCAATATTGAATATTGAGAAATAACCAAAGTACTTCTGAATAAGCCTGATTGGCGAGTTGTAACTGCAACTGTAACGGTTGGAGCACCATATCTTGGTGAGTACGTTTTCAGCTAAATCGGCTTATTTTTCTCATAAGCTCATGCGACACATTAAGTTTTCCAAAAACAATCCAACATGAGACACCTGAGCGAATTTGGACAAATGATTTATTGAAAAATTCGTTATGATCATGCGAGTAACACGATTGACACCAAATTCTGTTGAAAACGCATAATAAAATATTCATGAACATTGCGCTTAAGTGTGAAAGAGAGTTGGCGGCATGCAGACAAGAATTTTTGAATTCTAGAAAAAGATATCCTCGGGCAGAGATCGAACCCTTCTTAATTTCAACTTCGGCTTAATTGTTCAATGGTCGGAGATCCACACCTGACCCCTGCTGAAAATCGAATATTGTCGACGACGCAAGGTGATAGGTAAGTAAATAGGATCTTGATGATAGCGAATGAGTTCGCTTCCCCCTTATAACTTTCCACAACACACTAACATTAAATTCTAGAAAGTGATATCCCGACCTCAGATGCGAATGTACGTCCTAGATAGCTCAGTTGGAAGAGCCCCTGACTTGTAATCATGTGGACGCGGGTTCGATCCCTGCCCGAGGATATCTTTTCCTAGAATTTGAAAATTCTTGTCTGCACACCGCCAACTCTATTTCACACTATACAGGGTATAACATAAGTACGTTAAAATATTCAAGTGACGTATTCCTGAGACAATTTTAAGAAATAAAGTCTATATGAACTTATGTCCGGAAATGCTTCGTTTCGGAGATACAGGGTGTTGAAATTGAATTTTTTTGTTCGCTTTTTAAAAATAACTTTAGCAAAAAATAAGTAATTTGTACGAAATTTGGTACCCTGGGTTTTTTTGACGTGGGAAATCATAATTTCGTATTAATTTTCATGTAACATCTAGAGGGCGCTGAGTACGCTGTTATTATTTATTTCAAATTGCCCTAACATTTTTGACAGTAAACTTTTGGTACTTTTCATGAAAAAACCTTATTCCCACACCTTTTCCAAGTAAAAAAGGGACACTTCCTCAACAACGCTGGAGGTGATCGTTTTCGAGATATTTACAATTTTCTATATCGATGCATGTTACTTAGCTTCTAGGGCGCTAAGTGAAGTTGCTGAGAACATTACAAAAACTAGGTATGGGTAGGTCTCGTCAAAATAAACTACTTTTTTCCTATGAAATGTTTATCGAAATATGATTTGTTTTCGAGATACAAATTGTTGAAATTTACCAAAACATGGTTGGGTTTTGTCATAAGTTTTTTGCAATTTTAGTTATTTTCATCAAACTTTATACGCAGAGTATACCCGGACAGACTTCTTTTGAACTGAGCATTATCAAACTGCTTAATCAGTATAGCCAAATTTGATTTCAATAATTTTTGTCACTCTCCGCTTGCAAATTAAGTTAATTAAATCGAGTAGGCTATGAACGTTCGTTTATAAAAATAGAAGTTCGCTGTCACATTTTCAACAATTCATTGACAAATTCACAGTTCGGAGTTTATTAAGTAATTTTTTGGTACCATGCCCGACTTTACCAATGCTGAAATGGCTGATATGGTTTTTGCATACGGCTTGGCTGACGGAAATTCAACCGAGGCAAAACGCATCTATCAGGAAAGGTATCCCCAACGCGTCACTCCTTGTGCAGCGACATTTGCAAATCTTTTCCGGCGACTTTCCGTATCTGGAAGCTTTGAAAGAAATTCTGCAGTAGGACGGCCACGGACTACAAGAACTGTGGAATTGGAGGAGGCGGTTCTCGAAGAAATTAGTGAACATCCAGAGACAAGTACAAGAGTCAAATTTTAAATGTGAGTCACATGACCGTTTACAGAATTCTAAAGGAACAGCAATAATATCCTTATCATGGTCAGCGTGTCCAGGCACTTACGCTACGTGATTTTCAACCACGTATCGAATTTGTTCAATGGCTTCAAAGAAAAGTCGAACAACATCCCCAAATTTTATCGAAAATCCTCTTCACAGATGAGGCTAATATTTCAAGAAATGGTATCATGAACTTCCATAACAACCACATCTGGGCGGAAGATAACCCACATGCGATAACGCAAACTCATTTCCAAGACAGATTCTCTTTTAATGTATGGGTAGGCATAATTGGGTATTATTTAATTGGGCCCTATTTTCTCCCCTTACGTTTGAATGGAGATGCTTACCGAAATTTTTTGGAACAGGAGCTTCCCCAGCTTATGGAAGATGTTCCCATTGGTCTCCGAAATCACTCTTGGTTTATGCACGATGGAGTCCCTGCTCATTTTAGTCTGATAGCAAGAAATTTTCTAGACGTAGCATATCCCCATCGATGGATAGGAAGAGGAGGCATTGGCCCCCGAGGTCACCGGACCTCAATCACACAATCACAAGTTCATGCTAGCCCCATTGAAAACGAGGAAATGTTGAGGGATCGCATCATAGCTTGCTGCGAAACGATAAGAAACACTCCAGGCATTTTTCAACGGGTGCGGAATTCTTTGATGAGGAGAGCAGAAGCTTGTATTACTGTTAGGGGTCGTCACTTTGAACAGTTGATGTAATAGTTGTTTCGTTCAATTTTTATATGTTCAATTGCCTAATAAATAACATAGTACTTCTCCGAAATGTTTTTTCACTAACTCCGAAATGTAGCATTTTCTAATTGAATAATTAAACCTGACAATTTTTTTTTAATTTGGATTGATTAAGCAATTTGATAAGGCTCAGTTTGAAAGAAGTCTGTGTTTAAATTTTGATGAAAATAACTGCAGTTGCAAATAACTTATGACAAAAACCAACCATGTTTTGAAAAATTTCGACAATCTGCATCTCGAAAACAAATCATTTTTCGATAAACATTTCATAGGAAAAAAGTAGTTTATTTTGACGAGACCTACCACATACTTAGTTTTTGTAATGTTCTCAGCAACTTCACTTAGCGCCCTAGGAGCTAAGTAACATGCATCGATATAGAAAATTGTAAATATCTCGAAAACGATCACTTCCAGCGTTGTTGAGGAAGTGTACCTTTTTACTTGGAAAAGGTGTGGGAATAAGGTTTTTTCATGAAAAGTACCAAAAGGTTACTGTCAAAAATGTTAGGGCAATTTGAAATAAATAATGACAGCGTACGCAGCGCCCTCTAGATGTTACATGAAAATTAATACAAAATTATGATTTCCCACGTCAAAAAAACCCCGGGCACCAAATGTCGTGCAAATAACTTATTTTTTGCAAAAGTTATTTTTAAAAAGCGAACAAAAAAAAACAATTTTAACACCCTGTATCTCCGAAACGAATCATTTCCGGAGACAAGTTTATATCGACTTTTTTTCTTAAAATTGTCTCAGGAATACGTCACTTGAATATTTTAACGTACTTATGTTACACCCTGTATATTACAGACATAAAAATTTCCCTTCTTAAATTGCGCTTAAGGATTAATATCATGCGGTTATGGAGTTAAGAATGTTTGGAGATGAAGTGGAAAATATGTGCTTTAATAACCTGAACTGAATGACTTCAATGCTATTTATGGCAGGGTATATAAATCGACGCATGTTACCCTGAATATAGCGTTGCCAGTTAAAGTGCAAGGAAAATTACTACTAATTTTCATAAAGCGACAGAGAGATATATTTACATATTCAATTATTTATGGCCCTGTCGTATTTTTTATTTTCATTAATTTAATTTCCATATGCTAAATAGGATTAGATCCAATTTGGATTGAATTATAAATTGAAGAATTCGGTTGAAAGACGTACAAATTGAAAACATATTTTTAATTTTCTTGATGGAATTATTAGGATTATTTTTTCGAGGAAATGTTTTTACACTATTGAAAAAATAACTCTACTGAAGTCAGAGTTATTCAAGCGTAAAACGAGAGGAACATAGTTCGCTATTTGTTTGGTCTTGATGCACTATAGGAATAGGAAAAAAGTGATAAAATAGCAAAGTTCTTAGTTATTTGTCGGAACCAATATCTAGAAGATTTCCATAAGTGATACTGATAAATCACAGGTTTCATTCGATTCTATTTTTCATAATGAAGTCACCAAATTCAAATTTTAGTCAAAATATTAATCCAGTCAGTACATCCCTTTCGTAGCTCGAACTGCCAAAACAAAAATCTCCAACAATTCGATGTTCTTTCGGTTACTCCATTAGAGTAACTTTCAATCTCCTCTGATCCTCATTATATCTTTGTCTCAGAAAATCATTGGGTATTCTGAGTTATGAGCAACAGAAAATAGAAAGAAAGCAAGTCATATTTTTTCTCCGGGTGGGTTTTTAATGTATATACCAGAAAGGGGATGATTGGGCTTGGTCAATAGCAATACGGCCCTGCCTGCGACGAAACAAACCACTTAATAAATTGATTGTATTAATGTTAGTGCTTCGCTTAAGACTCTGTTCACCTTCCTGAATTTAAGAATGCATCAATTTGATGTACGATCCATTTGAAAAATCTGTTCAGCCTGAATTTAATGTGATTGAGTCTCCTAGAGAAATAATGGAGGGTGGGCGAGAACTCTGCATATTACCGCGTTCTGTTTAAAGTGCCAGTTCGACTGAATCGTGTAGTTAGATATAATTTCAACGAAATGTGACTGAGTGAATAGGAATTGAATAAAAAAATTACCCATATTCATATCCATCAGATATCAGAAAAAATAAGGTTATTTTTTACAGGTTATCAGAACGAAGGCCATACTAAAATATGGGCGATATTCAAATTATTGGCAACTTGCCTCGTACTTATTTCAGGATTTTCGTCAACTGAATTTAAAACAGCTACCTCAATTGCTGGAGTTCTTGCAGTCCGATGTGCTCCTTTCAAGTGATGATTGGCTCGAACTTCCTGTTTCACATAACCTTCTGTGGGTGCTTGAAATCGTTCGAGCATCAGGAACCATTCTATTTGGGAAGCGCTCTTGATACAGTCGCCTGGCTTCATATGCGTTCCCGTCAGCAAGCCCATACAAGTAATGCATGTCTGCTAATTCGGTATTTGTAAAATTTACCATGTTTTTTTTAATAAACAAGTTTTTATAACGTAAATAATATCACGTATCTAGCTAAAGAAATGTCAAAATTGTTTATGTTGAAAACAACGGCTGATTTCGCATAGGGACAAGCAAATGAATGCATTTTATTTTCTAACTCAAAAACCGTTCGCCGGACAAAAAAAAGGCAGGAGACGGTTTTTATGAGAAGATAGGGAAAAATTACAAAAATAATATTTATTTGGGAAAAAAACAGTAGCGTATCATTATTTTGATAAAAAATATGGCAGGGCATGTTAACAGGGGCGGGGCTAATAAAAATTACGAATTCCTTTATCATGCAAAAAATGTCTTTTATACTTACTTTGCATGAACCAAAATTGAAAAAAAAAGCAAGAGCGGTTTCAGAGATATTGGAGAAGAACTGATTTTTTTGTTAAATTTCAACATCCTGTATCTCAGAAATAAAGCGGTTGCGGACCTATGTTCATATGAAAATTTTTCTTAAAATCACCAAGGATTATTGCCCTTTCGGATCAGCATTGAATTATGAAACACCCTGTATAACATCGGGTTTTTGGTATTTTGGTTTTTATCTTGTGTAAAAATTATTTTTGACAGTGTTTTCACATTTTTTATTCATTTGTGTTTTCGTCTTCCACATACGGAAGATTTGCATAATTCATGTTTGTTAGTAATTTTTTTTTTTAGATTTTCTGATTTTAGTGAGTTTGTTAGTAAAGATTTTGGCTAACCGTTCTTTCGTAACATCGTTTCAAGTAATTTGAAGTTTTTGAACCATTTCTTTTGGAGAACACTTTGAAATTAGTGTTTTCTGACATTCAAACCTGTCATGGGGTATGATAGATTGATTTGTTGAAAATATAAACAGGATTTTCATAAAATCAGATGTGGAATCATCTGCGACTGAAAGATAAACTTCAGTCAATATCTTCCATCGTCAAGATAACCTCTTGTGGGGTATTCATGTTGAAAAGGGAAACATTCTCAATTGAATATTGATAGAAAGATTTTTCTGATTAAAAATTGTAAAAAATTTAATAAACTTTTCATTCAGATAGTTATTTGATTTTCTATTCCAGTCTTAATTAAGAACTCATAAAGATGAATGAGGCAAAGAAGAATGTTTTCCAAAAGAGAGTACTCACCAGAAATCATTCGTAACATTGACGAGGAGAGACATCGCATTCACTAGGTCTTCAATACATTTTTGTCGACGAAAATCTATTTCACGCTTCCACGATCATCAGGAAGACCGGAAGAAATGGGAAACACATTTTCAAGAAGCAATCTCACTTTGCAAAGATGGAAAAGTTAGAATCATTTCTTTTGGAGAGACACTTTGAAATTAGTGTTTTCTGACATTGAAACCTGTCATGGGGTATGATAGATTGATTTGTTGAAAATATAAACAGGATGTTCATAAAATCAGATGTGGAATCATCTGCGACTGAAAGATAAACTTTAGTCACTATCTTCCATCGTCAAGATAACCTCTTGTGGGGTATTCATGTTGAAAAGGGAAACATTCTCAATTGAATATTGATAGAAAGATTTTTCTGCGAATTGAAAAATCCACGATTGAAATGAAGTTATTTTTTGTGAATGTCTAACAGAAAACAACTACTTTTGAAAAACTTGCCTCATTCATCTTTATGAGTTCTTAATTAAGACTGGAATATAAAATCAAATAACTATCTGAATGAAAATGCAAATTTTCATTTTCAGATTTTTTCTTTTGAGTTAGGGCCTTTTCAGAATATCTATCAGATGTAGTTCAATGTCCAGCGTGGCTTTCGCCGGGGAAGTAGTTGTTTTCTGTTAGACATTCACAAAAAATAACTTCATTTTAATCGTGGATTTTTCAATCCACAGAAAGATATTTCTATCAATATTCAATTGAGAATGTTTCCCTTTTCAACATGAATACCCCACAAGAGGTTATCTTGACGATGGAAGATAGTGACTAAAGTTTATCTTTCAGTCGCAGATGATTCCACATCTGATTTTATGAACATCCTGTTTATATTTTCAACAAATCAATCCATCATACCCCATGACAGGTTTTAATGTCAGAAACACTAGTTTCAAAGTGTCTCTCCAAAAGAAATGATTCTAACTTTTTCCATCTTTGCAAAGTGAGATTGCTTCTTGAAAATGTGTTTCCCATTTCTTCCGGTCTTCCTGATGATCGTGGAAGCGTGAAATAGATTTTCGTCGACAAAAATGTATTGAAGACCTAGTGAATGCGATGTCTCTCCTGCGTCAATGTTACGAATGATTTCTGGTGAGTACTCTCTATTGGAAAACATTCTTCTTTGCCTCATTTATCTTTATGAGTTCCCAATTAAGACTGGAATAGAAAATCAAATAACTATCTGAATGAAAATGCAAATTTTCAATTTCAGATTTTTTCTTTTGAGTTAGGGCCTTTTCAGAATATATATCAGATGTAGTTCAACGTCAAGCGTGGCTTTATCCGGGGAAGTAGTTGTTTTCTGTTAGACATTCACAAAAAATAACTTCATTTTAATCGTGGATTTTTCAATTCACAGAAAAATATTTCTATCAATATTCAATTGAGAATGTTTCCCTTTTCAACATGAATACCCCACAAGAGGTCATCTTGACGATGGAAGATAGTGACTAAAGTTTATCTTTCAGTCGCAGATGATTCCACATCTGATTTTATGAATATCCTGTTTATATTTTCAACAAATCAGCTTTGATCAATAATGACATAATTTTTAACCACTTGCTTTAGAAAAACAATTTCTCTGACATGAATATGATGTCTAGAATTATAATTTCTGATGTGTGATGTAGTGATATAGTGAAAATATTTGTTTTTGTTTTGTTTATAGGGCGATTTATTTTGAAACACATTTGAAAAGCTTTAAAAAAAATTTATAGTAGTGTTGTTGCAATTGAACATATATGAAAGACAGGAAAAATCGTAAACTTTTCAAAATTTGAAAGATGTGACATCACAGCGGAGGGAAGGGTGTCACTTGAATGTGACAATTTGTGAGATATGGCTAGGAAGTAGGTTAAATACGTACGAAATTTACGTGTACGAAATTAATGGATGGTCCCTAATGTGAAAGAACACAGGGCCAAATCGAATTTGCGGATAAACGTTCATGAATGACATTTTTTATTAAAAAATATTTGGTTCATATTTCTTATACACATGAATAAGTTCTACATCATATCAGCTTTCATTTCATAGCCCACACGTCAGTTGAAGAATTAATGTTGCCCAGAAAACAATGCTTCACTGAAATTCAGCAGAAACAAACTCTTGAAGTCCCTACGAGAGCTCGATTTCTGCTAGGAAAAGGAGAACAGAAAGTCAATTCTTATTGGAGGACATACTGAGATAAGTATTTTACCCAAATGTTGGATCTTAAAGTTTCCGGGATCTGTAATTGTACTGGATATACAAAATACTACTCCAGACAGAGTTAGCAGATCCCTGTGACTGCTTGGCAGAAATCCGGTGTAATTGAGTGTTTTCTCGCAACAAGGCTTTTGAAATGAATATGATAAAAAAGGGACTTTTGGCGATTGAAAATCTCCAGAAAGGATCCGAAAGAAATACGTTATCGATGAAATGGCAAAGAATCATCTAATAACTGTACTACGGTTGCTAATCTACCACTATATATTTTACCCCATCGAATTGGTATGGACGCAGGTAATGATGTTTTCTCTTTTCAACATGAATTCCTTCAAAGAGGTTATTTACATGATTATTGTATGCACACCCTGTTCATATTTTCAATCGAATAACTAAGTTTAAATTACATGTCGTCGAAGTTTTGTTGGCCAAATCCTCACAACGAGTGAGTGGCAGAGTTGTATTTATCACGACTAAAAGAAGGCTCGAAAATGTGGGAACTTGATAATCTCATCACTTCAGAACCCATCATTATTAATTAAAGAAGCCGAAGATAGTTCGTCAAAATATTCAGGGGAAGAATATCTTGGTATTTTAGACAATTATACACTAAACAATTATACATTACATTGTAGTTTGTATAAAGTGTATTTCTTAATAACATGCTAATATTTAAGAAGGTTATTCTTGGGTCCATTTTGAGAAAAAATGTATATGAACATATGTCCTAAAGGTCTTAACTTTTGAACTACAGGGTGCTAAAGTTTTAAGAACAAAAACTTGTTTTTGTGATGATATTTTTGTGAAACGTCGTACGCATATTCTATGCATCAGAATTTTCTGCTGTACAACATGATTTTTTATTTTTGCCAGTGGCGTTCGTGCGGGATTTGCACTGAATCATTTTAAAGAGCAAAGCGATACGCCACTGCTTTTTTTTTAATCTGGTCTCTTGATTTTTTTCCGTTTGGCGTACGGTTTTCCGCATAAAAAAATCAAATTTATTCATTTGCATCTCGCTAGACCTCTTACGAGAAAAAACAATTTACATAACTTTAAAACAAAAATGTATTTAGGAGAATAATTTTTAAACGGTCCAATTATAAAATGAAAGTAATCTAAATACATTTTGGAATGCTAACATAAAATAACCCTGAACGCACAAAGAAATGAAATAAATTAAATCAAATGTTCTAAATTTGATCCTGCTTTCAAAATTTATGCCTTTGCTCTTTTTCTCTGTTTCTAATGATTTCGCAAGAAACTTCGATGCGATTTCTCAACTGCTCTTCAGTATGGATTAGTGTGCTATAAACCAATGTTCTAAGATGACCCCACAGGAAATAATAAAATATTGAGGTTCGGGGACCTAGGTGGCCATGCCTGTGGTTCTCCGCGACCTAACTTTGGTTCAAATATTCGCTCGCCAGATCACTGAAGTGCGCTAGTGCCCCGTCGTGCATAAACCATAGTCGATTTCCTACTAAAATGAGAACATCTGCCATCAAAGCTGGGCAATTCTTCTTCGAGAAACTGCCGATAATTATGCCCAATCAACCTCACATGGAAGAAAATAGGGTCCAATTAAATAATCACCGCATATTCCAGCCAACACGTTAACGGAAAACTGCTCCTGGTGACGGGATTCCATGATTGCATGTGTGTTTTGTTCAGTCCAAAAATAATTATTGTGCAAGTTTTAAATGGCGTTCCTGGAAAAGTTTTAGATGATTCTCTGGTTCAAAACTTTCCTTTTCGCACAACCATCTATGAATGTTTGAAAATGTTCGTGCATCCGGAATACTTCGATTTGGTAGGCGTCCAAGGGGTGGTTCCACCATCATGAAATCTTACAAAATCGATTTTTCTGTGAAGGAAAAAAATAGCCGAGTTTATATTTCTCAGAGAGAGTTTTACATACCAGAAGAGTACACTGTATGGAAGACTTTGATTTGGGAGGCGTCCAAGAAAAATCACACCCTCATGAAATCTTGAATGAAATTTAAAAAAATCGATTTCTTTGTGAAGGAAAAAAATTGCCGCGTTTATATTTCTTAGAGAGGGTTTTATATACCAGAAGACTACACTGTCTGAACGACTTCGATTGGGGAAGCGTCCAAGGGGTGGTTCCACCCTCATGGAATCTTGAAAAATCGATTTTTCTGTGAAGGAAAAAAATAGCCTTCCAGTGCGTTACCATCAGCAAGCCCATACATGTAATGCATATCTGCAAACTCAGAATTCGTAAATGGACCACGTTTTTTTAATAATAATTAAATACGTGACAACTAGACTAGGTAGTCAAAACTGTTTATGTTTACAAAACAAAATCTGCTTGAGAAGGGAAACATTCTCAATTGAATATTGAATAGAAAGATTTTTTTGGGAATTGAAAAATCCACGATAAAAATGAAGTTATCTTGCGTCAATGTTACAAATGCTTTCTGGTGAGTACTCTCTTTTGGAAAACATTCTTCTTTGCCTCATTCATCTATATGAGTTCCTAATTAAGACTGGAATAGAAAATCACATGACTATCTGAATGAAAATGCAAATTCTCAATTTTAGATTTATGCGAAAAAAAATCAATGAAAAAAAATCAACCGACCAAATTTGCTCAGAAAGGCATAAGGATTTCAAAAATGGTTTTAACTTTGAGAAAAAGCAGTGGCGTATCACTTTCATCTTTAAAATGATTCAGTGCATCAGTGCATGTTATTAAGAAACCATTACCATTAAATAGTTTACTACTATAAAATGTGGCTATCAATATATGTGCTAATATTTAAAAGTAAATATACATACAAATGAATTATTAAACATACATTGTTGGCTTTTTGGATACCGCTACGTTTTTTTTAGATTTGTATTTATTATGAGTACTTTTTTCCTCTTTCATATTGAAATGTGGTATAGATGTAAACGTTCGTGTTGACTCTTTCATGAAATTTGTCTGAACGTTGCATCATTTAGACCAATATCATGTTAGAAAGCTTATTAATTCCAAAAGAATAGGGATTTCATGGAAAGGGCCAAATTTTTTAATCCAAGTCGACAAAATCTAGATGTTTAGGTAATGGACATATCATGCAACGTTGTGCACATACATACAATTTTTGAAATCCGTGATCTATCGCGTATGGACGTCTTGCATACGAAGTTGGTTTCATACACTGTGGATAGTGGAATAAAAAAGGCATTTAAATTGTTAAAAAGCCAGTCTAATATCGCTGAATAAATGCGCACACAGTATACCGCCTCGTTAATTAATTGCTCAAAATAACGAATTTACTCTACCTCTCCATACCACCCTTAACGTGCAAACGCCACTGAGAATCCGAATAATTTTATTAAAGACGATGCTAGCAATTACTTTACCTGTACTCGAGCTTCGCTTAATCCGAGTCGCTGGCTTAACTCTTCCCTCATGAAAGCATCAGGGTAATGCGTCTCATCAAACAGCCTTTCTAATTCATTTAGTTGCTCTAAAGTGAAATTCGTCCGGGATCTTCTCTGCTTCGTCGACGATTTTACGGATACAGCGTGGTTTATGGATGAGTCCCTCGAAATCGTCAGTTCTTCGATGTTGTCGTCTTGGTCGGTAACTATAACTGAAAATGGAAAGAGAATCGATAGAACTCCAATGGATTTTAGTTATACCGGGTGACTACAAGGTGTGGTATGCCATTAAAAATTTTCGTAGGTACAGACTTGTGTCAGGTATATGACAATTTGATCTTAATTTCCAAGTCTTTTAGGAAAATTATATTCAAGTACAAGGCCTACTTGACTACGTTTGATTACAAGTAATCCAAAATGTGCCAAGTATTTTCCAAGTACTTTTCGTCTTAGACAGAAAGCATTTATAAAAGTGTATTCATTGGATTGCATTTTTCCAAATAGTAGAATTGATAATATTTAGATCAATTTTACGTCATGTTTGTTGAGTTGAGAACTGGGATATCAAGACATTCAGACCAATAGGTTAAGGATATAAATAATTTGAACTCCCTAAATCTAATCATTTACACGTACCTATTCATCGCCAAATTTCACACAAATTGAAGAGACAAAATGTTAAGTACTTAGTGAACAGTGAACGATGGAATAGATAAAATTTGTCGTTCAAGATAACAAAACAGTATACTATAGTATAAGTATTTAATGCAATCTAGATTGAGAGCAAAAAGTCTAGGTGGAGAGCTAAAAAGTTAACACATTATTATACAAAATTTAAAAATATTTATAGGAACAATCCGCTTAGAATATATGTTTATATATAATGCTTTTTGTCATAATCATCAAAGGAATTACTCCTTGGAGTTTGTCTACGTACCCAATTAACACCCTGTATTGTAATACCTGTCCTGTCCTGGTACCTTTTTCTAATGAAATTACTTTTACCGAAGTAATGTGAGGATAAGTCGTTGTTGTAGTCTGTTTACAAAAGATAGAGAAAAAAATACACTGAAGATATGTATTTAATTATTAAATAATTTCTTGTATGTATATATATATATATATATATATAAATATATACATACATATATAATAAGTGTCCGATATTTCACAGGACAATTCCTCAGTTATTTATAAGGTGAAAAGTTCATATGAGCATGGGTCCGCAAGGCCTTCATTTTTTATATACAGGGTGTTGAAAATTTGTTTTTATTTTGGTTTTTCGTGAATAATTTTTAAAATAATGTTGATATTTGGACGGAAATTGGTATTAGGGGATTTTTTAATATGAGAAATTCAAATTTGATCTTAGTTTGGCCCTTAATTGTAGGGGGCGCCACCTACAGGTCTTTGTCTCTTTTGGGGAGTCACAACTTTGTTGCGCATGTATGTATCACATTTTGTAGAAGAAAAATCGGTTCCTCTACATTTTTACGTGATAAAGGTATGCTTTTCAAAAGTCGCTACAAGCAGCCGTTTTCGAGATATTTTGATTTAAATTAATCGATCCATGTATTTGTCAAAAATTTAAACAATTTTGGAAACTTTTTTTTTTATTCAACATAATTTTCAAACAACAATAAACAACAGAACAATAAATGTTCGAAATGTCCACCTCCTGCCTGTATGCACGCATCCAATCTTCTTCTTATTGATTCGCGCACTCTTTGGAAGATTCTTGGAGTATTTTGAATCGTTCTACAAGAGTTAATTATTCGATTACTTAATTCTTCTTCATTTTGGATAGGTGTCTGGTGAATTAAGGATTTTAGAGGTCCCCACAGGAAAAAATCCAAACTGTTAAGGTCTGGTGAGCTAGGGGGCCATGGTTGAGGCCCTCCCCGACATATCCAACAGTTGCCGAAAGTTTGATCTAAAAATTCTCGGGCTTGGATGCTAAAATGTGCTGGGATACCGTCATGCATAAACCACATTTCATTTCGTAGTCTTAGCGGCACATCTTCCTTTTATTACTGTAAATTTAAGATTTAATTTATCTTTATTATTTTTTTTATGTATTTCTAGATTAAGGGTTTATACAATTATTTTAGCTGGTTGATCTTCTAATTCTAATTATTCTTTATTAGGAAGTTTGCGTTCTGTTGCTCAAACTATTTCTTATGAAGTTAGGTTAGCTTTAATTTTATTATCTTTTTTATTTATAATTTTAAGTTTAAGAATAATTGATTTTATTAAGTTTCAAGAATATATTTGATTTTTATTTATTATATTTCCTTTATGTTTAATATGGTTAGTATCAAGATTAGCAGAAACTAATCGTACTCCTTTTGACTTTGCTGAAGGGGAATCAGAATTCGTTTCTGGATTTAATGTAGAATATAGAAGTGGGGGATTTGCAATAATTTTTTTGGCTGAGTATGGAAATATTTTATTTATAAGATTATTATGTTGTTTTTTATTTTTAGGTAGAAATTTATTATCTTATATACACAGTAAAATAGGCAAATCTTCTTCAAGAAAATGACATATTTCTCTCTCCGTTTAATCTTCCCGGAATATAGAATTGACCTATAAAATAATATCCAAGGATTCCTGCCCACACGTTGAGAGAGAACTGTTCGTGAGAAATTTGCTTCGTCGGTAAACAGGATTTGATTTTCAAATAAAGAGTTTTGAATAAGGCATTGGAGAAACCAACGACAGAAGTTGATACGTAACGGAAAGTCACGAGGGAGTAGTGCCTCAACTCTCTCAATATGGTAGGGATATAACAAATTATCAATTAAAATTCTCCATACCAGAACATGAGAAATGTTTAACGTCAGCGCTATTTTTCTGGAGCTTGTTTCTGGGTGTTCTCCTACCAGATTGAGAACTGCTTCCTCGGTTTCTTAGTCCAGTCATCTTAGTAAGTTCACCTCGGAATTTGAGATACCCAGCTGAATATTTGTATAAACTTGTATTTTGGCATTCTAAAAGTTGTCTCAAAACCTACAAATGGTAGGGTGTACGCGTCTATTAAAATTTGAGGTCAAAGGTCACAAAAATAGTTTTTTTGCATATTTTTTGCAAATATCTCATTTCCTATGGGTTTTTCTCTATTTGTATTCATTATCAATATTGTAGAGAATTAAATTCCCCACAACTTTTGTTTCAAAAATTTTTTTACACATTGAATCGTTTTCGAGATAGAGGGCGGAGAGCGCGCGGTTAGAGCATAATGTAAGGTCAACCGGTATAGTCCCGGTCAAAACACGCTATATAAAGTTTATTAATTATTGATAAATAAATAATTAATAATAATTTTCATTTGTTATCAAATATTACATTATATTTAATCATTTTTTTACTTCCGTATCTATTTTAATTAAGTATTAATTTATTTAATAACACTTACCTGCCCGTGTAGTTATAGAATTGTTAAGGGAAATACTTAAATTATATTTTAATTCTAATGTAATTTATATTATTAACTCCTTAAATAATTGAAAAAAAAGAAAAAAAGAAATTCTTAATTTATGATTTTATTAAAAATACCATTCTATTCTGAATAGAATAAAAATTACATGAACTGCAACTTATTATAATTTCAATTATCTTCTTCTTCTTCATCGTCGTCTCCCAACCGCTGTGGTGTTTCGAAGTCTTCTTCTACATCATCTTCGGCGACATTTATCTCCAGGTCTTCCATGATTTCGGGGTCAAAGGTTCTGTCCTCATTTACATCGCTCTAACATGGTGAAGAATTGAGACAAGCTTGCCCATTACACTGCTGGTCACAAGCTAAAGAGCACTGCAACCCTGATTTCCTGCATCCACAACGCGAACCACAACCACTCTTGCAGTTGCAGAAGATTGTGTTGAGCAATTCCTCTGGAGCAGGTGCTAAAATGGTCGTCATAGGTTCCAGGAATCCGTTACGCATTGTCCAACCCCACTCCTGGGGTTCCAAATCATGCCCTAACCAAGTTTGAACCTGATAATAAACACGATTGAAATGTTGGTGAGCGGCTGCACTTGTTGGTGGATAACTGCACAGGTTTATTCAGTTTCGTAGACTTGAAGTATTGTGCATAACAAAGATGATCAATACTGTCCACAGATTTTGGAGCATTATAGACTGCCAACAAGATCTGAATTCCAGTCTCAAATAATCTTTGAACCGGACAGACAGAATTGTGGAAGAGTATATGTTTGTTGTTACATTTCCTTTGCCGACTTTATTGAAGAAAATTTCTTGTTGATGAGATAGTGTATGCCCAATTAAAATGACCAGTAAATCAATATCTTCTCCTATTATAACTGCAGTTTTTTCAGGTTTCGATTCTTCGATTGCTGTTTCTATAATTAGTACATCCGCATCATCTCTGACCTGTTTGGTAGTAATATTGACAGCTTGTGATTTTAGTTTGAAGAATATGTACTCCATTATTGTCTACTTAAATTATAATTAGTGGAAATGAAAATATAATTAAAATGTAATTAAAGTTTGTCCCTTGATTATTTTTTTATCTTAGGAATCGGTTGTAAGTATTATTGAATAGATAGATTCAATTGATGAAAAAATTGATTAAATATAATGTAATAGTTGATTGATAACAAATAAAAATTATTATTAATTATTTATTTATCAATAATTAATAAACTTTATATAGCGTGTTTTGACCGGGACTATACCGGTTGACCTTACATTATGCTCTAACCGCGCGCTCTCCGTCCTCTATCTCGAAAACGATTCAACGTATAGAAAATTTGTTGAAACAAAAGTTTTAGGGAATTTAATTCTCTACAATATTGATGATGAATACAAATAGCGAAAAACCCATAGGAAAGGAGATATTTGCAAAAAGTATGCAAAAAATCGATTTTTGTGAACTTTGACCTCAAATTTTAATAGACGCGTACATCCTACCATATGTAGGTTTTGAGACAACTTTTAGAATGCCAAAATACAAGTTTATAGAAATATTCATCTGGGTATCTCAAATTCCGAGATTCTTACCTAATTTTGACTAAGATGACTGGGGTATTCTGGGGTTCTTACCGTTCGATGTGCACCCGACAGATGACTAGCTTTCTCAAAACTTCCTGTTTCCCTTAACCGAGCGTGAATTCTTGAAAACGTTTTTGAAGTAGGAGTTGTGCGGTTCGGATAACGCTCCTGATACAAACGTCTAGCCTCACATGCATTTCCGTTAGCAAGTCCGTATGTCAGCATACTCTGCATTGGTAAAGTTTATCATTTTTCAACAAATAATCCCAATAATAATAAATAAAACTATTTAACTATGCGTCAAGATATTATTTTTAACACTAACTACTTGATACTTTTATTTTCAAAGAGTTCGCGAATCAATGAGAAGAAGATTGGATGCATCGATTAATTTAAATCAAAATATCTCGAAAACGGCTGCTTGCAGCGACTTTTGAAAAGCATAACTTTTTCACGTAAAAATGATAGAGGAATCGATTTTTCTTCTAGAAAATGTGATACATACATGCACGACAAAGTTGTGACTCCCCAAAAGAGACAAATACCTGTACGCGGTGCCCCCTACAATTAAGGGCCACAATTTTCAACACCTTGTATATCAAAAATGAAGGCCTTGCGGACCCATACTTATATGAACTTTTCACCCTATTAATAACTGAGGAATCGTCCTGTAAAATATCGGACACTTATTACATAACACTCTGTATATATATATATATATATATATATATATATATATATATTTCCACGATGTTAGAAATGTTATTCATTTTGGAGTTAATAGTTTGTCGTTGTGTACCAGTAATATCGAATTTATACTTTTGATTGATAGAGAATTTTGTTTCCAGAAACTTGATGCCAAGTCTTTTGGACTAATTCGGAACTGTTCAATTATTTTTGTATACCGATTAACATCACCAAATTCCCTGAAAAAGCCTTGAAAACCGTTCTTAGACCACGTTGGATTTCTTTGGAAGAGGTAATATTTGTCTTCAATCTACTCTTCAATAAAATTTAGTATTTTTAGATAGTTCGAAGAGTCGTTCTGATACATTACGAAGAAGCCTCATCTAGCTGGATGAACTTTCAAAACATTTACGAGATTATTGAGATTGTAATAATGAATCAGTTGATGTGAGTATTCATAAGTTTTTGCTGTACCTAGTTCAATTGGGCCTGAACCAGGGTTATTACCTAAATTTCTTACTTTTACCTCCGGGAATCCTGAGATGCAGAGATATGGGTTCTTCGTCAAATATTTGATTCGAAAGTCTTTTTGAGGGGGTGTTTCAGGTTGTCCATATGAATCTTTTGTTTCAGTAGATAGGTACTGTTTTTTTCCAAATATTAACTGAAACAAGTTTTTTGGTTATTTGTATTTATTCGCAGTTTTTGCCTTTTATGGTTCTTGAAAATTGTTTTATGTGGTTGGAATATCCCGAGATTGTCACAGGTCTTATACCGGGTGATTCTCCAAGGTGGCTCACCCCTATAACTTTTTTATTATTGAAGACAGAAAAACGAAATTTGAGGGGTTGTGTATTATAGTTCAATTTTTTTTTTTACATATTTACTTGCTTTGCCGTACTTCCGGTTTGACCGGAAATGACTCCAACTTTCGATTTTTAAATGGGACATCCTATATATTTTTACTTATTTCGATCGAGAATGACATCTTTAATCCAAGAACACCTCACTTGTGAATATTTGACAAATACAGTCATTTTTATTCCAATTTCTATTTTTCGATCTAGAATGCCATGGATCGTGTAAATCGCTTCATTCTTGATCAAGTAACATAGGAAAAATACGACTTTGAGGCTTATGACTTCACAGTCGTTTTAAGAGTTATTTAAAAGTAGCAAATTAGTCCATTGAAGTTCTAAATTTTCAAAATGATCTCCTCCTTGATCACGGCAAAGTTCAACTTTTTCAATTGTTGCGCGCACCACATTGATTAGCTGTTCCGCAGTGATGTTTTGGAATGCCACCCTTACTTTATACTCCAGTTTTCCACGAGTAGGTGATGCTGTCTTATACACCTGATTTTTAGTTGTTCCCCAGAGAAAAAATCCAGCGGAGTTAGATCTGGTGATCTAGAATATGAAAAAGAAATAATACATTATGAAAAAATATGACAAATTAAGAATGTACCTCGCAGGCCACTGAATAGATCCATAAATGCCAATCCACTTCTCTGGGAAGGTGTCATTCAGATGTTCTCTTACGACTTGAGAATTGGGAGATGGCGCTCCATATTGTTGAAAACAAATATCAACTTGGTTAGCCAGTGGCAAATCTTCAATGAAATCATTAATTTGATTTCTAAGGAACTGTAGACATCTTTCCGCAGTAAGTTGTCCGTCGAAAATTATTGGCCCTAAAAGTTTTCCTCTGTAATACCCATCCAGCAATTGAGACCAAATCGCTCTTGAAAATTTCCTTCTTGCATCAGATGTAAATTTGGTTTCAATAAATATCGAATATAAAATACGTATATTTATTGGTTGAGGCGGGGAACTAAGTTAACCTCAACTAATAACTTAGTCAATTTTTCACCTAAATTTACTATAAAAAATTCTTCTCAGCTTATTAATGCCTTAGAGAACTTCGAAATAACTGAACAGTGCATTTTGGTCTCATTCGATGTGACTAACTTATTTACCTCCATTCCTAAGGACGAAACTATTCCTCTTGTTTCTAAGTTACTTAATAATAAAAACATTGATAAATCTGAAGTTAACGATATATTGCTCCTTTTGAAACTTTGCCTTGATCAAGACTACTTTTCTTTTAACAAAAAATTTTTTAGACAACCCGAAGGCTTAGCTATGGGCTCCCCCCTTTCTCCATTTTCAGCTGACCTTTTCTTGGATAACATTGAAAAGGATTTCATCTCACAAAACAGCTCCATCTTAGGTTGGTTTAGATATGTAGACGACTGCTTTGCTATCATAAAAGGGAACGAAAGATTTTAGATCAACTGAACAATTTACATCCTAAAATTAAATTTACCATCGAATTAGAGGCCAACAATTCATTAAATTTCCTAGATCTAACATTAACCAAATCAGAAAATAGACTTTTATTTGACATATTCAGAAAACCTTCACAAACCGACCATATTATCCACGTAGATTCCAATCATCCGTTTCAATATAAAATGTCTGCCTTTTACTCCTACATATATAGACTATTGAACTTTATCTGCCCTTAACTTTAAAAAAGAAGTGAATATCCTAAATCAAATTGCAGTACATAATGGGTATAACCCTAATATCATCACTAAGTTGATTAACAAAATCTCTCCAAAAAGAGAAAGAAATATAGCATACCCTTCTATCAATTCCCCTACAGATATAAAATATGTTTCACTTGCATTCTTGAAAGACATTTCTTTGGATATTTCTAAATTCTTCTATAGAAAATTCGACAACATCAGAATTTCCTACAGAACTTCCAACACTTTGGGTTCATACTGGTAAAAACCAAAGATAAAATTAATCCCAGCGACAAAAGTGGCATCTATAAACTTATCTGCAATAACTATAATACCTCTTATATCGGAAAAACTATCAGGAAAATTTCTACTAGAATTAAAGAACACATAAACAGGCCTTCTTCTTTTGGAGCTCATTTGAAAGACCATAACCATAACTTCGATTTTTCCAATGGTTTCAAAATATTACATAACGTCAACAACAATAACCTTAAATTAGATTATAGATATAGAAATAGTAAGAGAAATTTATAGGAATAAAGATAGTGTCAACACTCAAATTCACTTGAATCAGAGCATTTTTAATCCCATTTTCAAAGCATTATAAAGTTAATAACATAATTGTTCCTTCTTTAGTATTCTTTTGACCTTTGAATTACATCCCTACTTCTTTGGTTATTTTTAAATTTGGCGCGTTTCGTTTCTCAGTTGATATATCCCCCTTCTGGTTTCATTGTATGGTCAGACATTTTGCTGCTCATGATTTGTTGTTGTTTGTTCCATTTCAGAATAGTTTACACATTATATAGTTAATCATATATGATAATGTTTCACAAAATTCAGTTCTACTATTAGCTTTACTTTCTGTAAAATTCTGACAAGTGAGTGGAATTTATTATCACATGTCCCTTAGATTATCAGAGAACATGCATTTTTATTTTTTCTTCATTTAATTATATTCCTTTCACTTTTCAGAATTCTCCTGATGATGATCTGATGATCGAAAACGTTAGAGAATTTTTTTATGCACTATAGCCCAAAGGCTTCCCCGCCTCAACCAATAAAACTACGTATTTTATATTCGATATTTATTGAAACCAAATCTAAAAGTGCCTACAACTCACCCCCTTTCCATTAGATTAAATTTGTTTGAGACCAGTACCTTTTATTAGTCTGATTGAACAGACCCAAGTCAATTTTAAATGAAAAACGTACATCTTCTCTGTATTTACTCAAAAACCAGTTGCAATAAGTTAATCTTCGGTTGTGGTCGTTATCGTAAAGATGTTGGTGTAGTTGGTACTTGAATGATCGATAATTATATTTGTGAAGAATTCTCCAAACGGACGAATAACTTTTATCACACTCCGAAACAATTTGGCGAATTGACGCCGCACAATTCACTTCAACATAGGCCAACACGTCTACTTCTTTTTCTTCACTGACGATGAAGTTATTGGCATTTTCTTCTGGTTCATTTTGCATTTTCCTTTCCAGTTTTGGAAAATAATGCCGAGTGAGATGGCGACGATTAGGGAATCTCTGAGCAAATTCGAGCTGCATCACTTGCATTATTTTTTGCTTCTCCGTAAATTAGCAACATATCAATTTTCTCGTTTCTAGTGTAATTTTCCATATCAAATTATAAACTACGCAACAAATAAATTTTTAAAAGTGACAGCATATTCATTAGCCTATTTGTTTAGGTAGTCCTAGCAACAGCTTCAATTGTTTGTCACGGATAACTAGAATAACAGGACTAGTGCATAAGTATACCGAATACGTATTATTTGTTATTAGGTATGATCGCTCCTTGCAAGAAAATGATCTTTCACAAAAAGCCGACGAGCCACCCCCTTTCCATTTGAAAAAATCAAGTTAACTGGAAAAATTCATATTTGCGCTCTCAAAAAATTCTTAAACGACTGTCAAGTCATAAGCCTCAAAGTCGTATTTTTCCCATATTACTTGATCAAGAATGAACGATTTACACGATCCATGGCATTCTAGATCGAAAAATAAAAAGGAATAAAAATGACTTTATTGTCAAATATTCACAAGTGAGGTCAAACCGGAAGTGCGGCAAAGCAAGTAGAAATGTAAAAAAATGTAAATTGAACTATAATACACAATCCCCAAATTTAGTTTTTCTATCTTTAATAATAAAAACGTTATAGGGGTGAGCCACCTTAGAGAATCACCCGGTATATATTTTTGTGGTACTTTTTTCTTTTTCCTTGATCATATCTTGATTGATTTGGTAATATAAAAATGTGTGCGTTATTTATGGTCGTTTATGTAGTCGTTGGTTATAATGTTTTTTTTCCAAATTGAAAGGGTAATTATTGGTAACGTGACCATAAATAAAGTCTATTGGTTTGGTGTTAGTGACAGAGTGTAGTGAAGGGTTATAGGCAAGGATTGCAAAACCATTTTCATTTTTACGTTTTTTTGGAATCTCTTGTATTGAGTAGACGGCTCGATAATTGTCAAGCAAAAACGTTCCATTCGATTGAGGATGATTAGACGAGCAAAACTGTACTTTAGTTTTTGATTCTGTGCTGCTGTCAATAAATATTTGTTCATGGACACCGCGATGTGAGAAAAATTAGATAAGATGGTTGACTATTTGATAGTATGCACGCGCATATTTTGTCCATAATGGTCAGAAATGTACCTATTCTGTTTTAACTTGAAGGCATCCATATTGATGATTCAAAAGAGTCTCGAAGAATAAATACAATTTGAGATATCTGGTTTGAGACAGTTTGAAATTTGGTGATGGAGTTATGAAGCTTTCAATTTAGGTGCCGATTTTTGGAAAACTGTTGATAGTATGGAAGGTTTTTTTTATTTGAAAGCTGTTCTGGGTTGACGAACGATTTTGTTGAACCAGTATCTATCAATAATTCAATTCGGGGAATACCATATACGACAATTCGCTCGAAATGAAAGTTTGAATGAGTTAATTTAAGGTTCTAAGTGTTTTGGTAGTCTTAGGATATTTCGAGAGAGCTTGCGATTCTTTGATTCCTCCAATATTTTGATCACTTTCAGCTTTAACTGACCGATATGTTTGATTTGCTTCATATTGGTAGTTTTGATCATGATAATTTTCAGTGTGAAATAGTTCTCCTGATACAAAGCTACTCTGAGGTTTGCTGAAATTGTTATTATAAGACGTATTTCTAGTAGAAATACTCATAGGGGTTGGTTTTAATGTTGATATGAGGTTGAAAAAATGACAAAGTTTCCAGTGTTTCTCGTTGCAACGCACATAGGGGTGAGCTTTGGATAAATGTGATTTGGGTTTGGTTCCAAAATATCGTAATTTTAAAATTTTCCAAAAACTTTTGGGTAAATATTTGGTCTTGGTTGAATATTTATAGATTTGGGGGGAAAGGTATTCTTGCTGAACTGATTATTTTTATTTTTTTTCTAAATTGAAAGGTACATTTTGTACCGCTTTGGATCTTTTTTGTAGAATATGTGGCCTTTAATTATGTGAAAACTGTACTCACTGAAATTAGAACGACTATGAGCATCTTCTGTCTAACTATCTGTATGTCTTCTCCGTCAATCTAAGCTATTTTGTCTCAAATTCGGGTATTGCGCCGATGATGGGTTGAATTGTTATCCTTAAAAGCCACCAATGCAATACATCCACTCAACGAATCACCAAGGTTCGATTATCCAGTAACTTCGTTGTAACGAAAAGCTCACTCACTCAATACTCAAAGTACTCAAATGTATTTTCGCATAATAATTTCAATTAGTTCTAAAATGAAATAAAATATATAAAACCATTACAACTAGGATGAGAGAAAAAATGCAACTGTCTGAAAAAATCGACATCAGTCTTGATGTCCAAAAAATGATTTGCCTCGTCGGCATGTTCAGCATTTTTTCGGGAACGCCAAAAAACTCCATGAGATATTTTATTTAACCAGGATTTATGATTTTTTTATTGAAAAAACGTCCAGCTTTCAGTTTATAGTATTCGATGCGCTGCATTGTAAATGAAAATAAATTTTTCAGAATCCAATTCCTTCAACATATGAACAAACCTCCAAATATCGAGAGTTCTCCCGTTTTGTTTTCATGAGGACCATGTTTTACCTAATGTGATCCAGCAGAAAGTTCCCTAAGTTGGCACAGCAGATTGCAATCCGTTACGGTGTAAACATGAAAGAGAGAAAATAAAGGACAGAAAATTAGGGTGGAGCATTTCGACATGACTTAAATTGCTGAAATGGGCGTTTTATGTTTTTTATTCAATCAAATCTAACTAAACAAAGGGGAATCCAATTTAGATTTTGTTTCCAATTTTGCTGGAAAACTTTATTTTATTAGAGAGAGAATCATTGAGGGGAACAATTTAACTCGTCAAAACAACCAGTAGTCATTGCTCGGGACTTTATTAGATTAATATCGATTTGTGTCACATTGATTTCCTCATACGATGCGGGATGGGTTGTTTGATTCACGGTAACATGTTATATCGTATGTCATTTAGCTCTCTGAACGTAAGGAGAATTGGCGTTTCTGAAAATATACTCCACGCAATGAACGAGAAAAAAAAAGCGGGGATTTCGATACAAAAACCCAGATTAATAACATGGCAAAAAAAATCAAACTCTTGTAAATTGAGAATGTTGAAAGTTGTATTAATATGTTATCCAAAAAGTTCGACTGGAAAGTTGTGGAATCTTAAATAACTACACGAGACAAGCAAATGCTGAAATTTTAATACTTGCTGCATATAACAAATACTTTTTTAGTCATTGTGACACAATTATATGGTTGCACACCTACGCATGTTTATAAAATTATAAAATATAATAACAGTAATGAAAATAATTATGCTTGATCTCGAAGATTCAATACATCATCCGTGATCTTAACTCGTACAAGTTTTCATTAAGGGTTGGTCATACAACTAAGAAAGCGGTTAAAAATAATTTACATTTTTTTTACATTTAAGTGATAACAGTAGTATACACAAACAAAGCTGTAAATAAACAGTCCTAATGAATTTGATGATTTCCTACTTCCCCACTTATATGAAAAATTGGAAATCTAATGGAAAATTAGCTAAGACTCTTTTAGATATGGAAATCTCAAACAAAAATTGCTTTCAGATACAAAATAATTTTTTTGTCACATTTTGTTTTTATTCATGTTTGTATTTTCAGATGTCTTTCATTAGAACTTTCCACCTACTGAAAAAAGAATATGTAAAAAGTTCCAATTAAAAACATCTGGAATACAAAAATGAATGAAATGTGATGAAAAAACTCGTTTTGTATTTGAAAGCATTTTTGTTTGAGATTTCCACATCTAAAAGAGTTTTAGCAAATTTTCGATTAGATAAATTTTAAATTTTTCATGAGAAGTGGAAAAGTGGAAAGTCCATATTTTCTCCACTTTTTCAGTGGATAGGTACCCGTACGTTATTCTAGGATTGGTTAATTAAACGTTTTCAGTTAAAAAAATTAACTTTTAAATCACACCTCCCTCAGACGTGATACAAGATTCAACTCTTCGCCTCATTGATTGTATTCGCGCAAATATTCCTGGTGTATTTCTTATTGTCTCACAGCCGGCTATAATTCGATTCCTCAGGTCTTCAACATTTTCGACGGGAGTGGAATAAACTGATGACTTAAGAAAACCCGAAATGCAAAAACCTAGAGGATTTAAATCCGGAGATCGAGTAGGCCAATGTTCCGTACCTCCCCTACCTGTCCAACGATTTGGATATACTGAATCTAAGTAATTACGTACAATAATGCTAAAATGGACTGGTGCACCATCATGCATGAACCAAAAGTCTTGTCTCAGCTGTAGAGGAATTTCTTCAAGAAGAACAGGTAACTCTTCCTGTAGGAAATTAAGGTAAAAGTCGCCTGTTAGTCGTTGTGGGAGGAAATATGGACCGATTAAATTATCATCAAGTACCCCAAGCCATACATTTACTGAAAACTGATGCTGAAAATGAGCTTCAAAGATTCCATGTGGATTTTCCTCAGCCCAGAGGTGATTGTTATGGAAATTTCGTATACACTGTCGTCCAAAATAAGCCTCGTCAGTAAACAAAACGCCATTTAAAAAATTAGGAATTTGAGCCATTTGATGAAGAATCCAATGGCAAAAAACTAGGCGCGGAAAAAAGTCTCTAGGTAGTAGAGCTTGCACACATTGAATATGAAACTGATACAATTGCTGTTCTTTACGAATCTTAAATACACTGAAGTTGCTTACATTCAGTATGTTGGCAATTTTTCGAGTACTTTCGAGTACTTTCAGATGACTCCGCAATTAACTCGAGAACTGCTTCTTCTAGTTGCACAGTTCGTACTTCTCGAGGGCGCCCGCAGTCAGCCGTTTGTTTCTTAAATGTACCATTTTCGCGCAAACGTTGGTGAAGACGAGCAAATATTGTGTGATGGGGTACCCTACGTCCTGGATACAACTCAGCATACAATCGTTGAGCTTGCCGACCATTACCATTACTTCGACCATAGACAAAATGCATGTCTGACAATTCCGCATTTGAATAATTTTCCATTCTTTTCGATAAAAGAAAAATTAATTACTTATTATCATTAATGGTATACCAAACTAAACTGAAAATGAAGAAACGCTAATTTGACATTTCGTTGAAATATTCGTATTTAACAGAATGTTGACATTCAAATTTTTAATAATCTATAATTCGTGTAGTTCTGACAAAGGTGGTAATTAAAATAGCGACATTTGAAATTATAAAGTATGGTTGCCGTTTCATCACATTCGCTTGAACTTGAAAACGAGATAGGATAATTTATAAATGCAAACACGAATAATTATCGTCGATATTGATTCCATTTTATTTAACGCTGCTATATTGGTATAGTACTGATCAAAGTTATTATGCATCATTTCATAATTTAGTTGCAGTGTGTGGACCTCCGTCGGCTGGTTTCTTCGAACGAAGTAATAAAAACTGATTTATGACCAGCGACAGAAATAATACTACACCCACGCTCGACTACATTTCCCATTGGTGCAAAAACAGTTTTTATTGGCCAGCGCACATTGCGATACACCTTGAATTAGTTTTTTTTTTCATAAAGGGTAAACTTGAAAGGCGAATAGAATTTTTGAAAAAAATTGTTGAATTTTCCTACAGGGTAAACTTGAAAGGGGAATAGAATTGTTGTGTATGTTTTTCGTTTTGTACAGGGTAAACTAGAAAGCCAAACAGAATTGAAACAAAAATATTCTGAGGCTTTGTTTTTGAAGATCATACAGGGTGAATTGAACAGAGAACAGTAAGTTCAAGATTTTTGGGAATTTTTACATAGCTTAGCATTACAGGCGGGACAAGAATAAGCTGTTTGCCGCCTAATAGTTGAATTCAAGGCGAAACGTTGATATTGAAAGTTAATCTGAAATCGATTTGGTAACCAATTAGTGATTTTCAGGGCAGGTTCGTCGGAGAAAATGCGAAAAGGTTTGTGGAATACGCTTTTTCGCTATATTGTAATAATAGTGCATGATAGATTCGACCACCAGATATTTTTTATTTTACTAACCCGTACAACGATGAGTGTAACGACGATAACTACCACCACTACAGATTCAGATTCTTTCAGATTCTTTTTTTTTCAGATTCAGATTCTTTATTCAGTGAGATGATGAGGTAAGTATTACATTGGATCATATAATAATTTTCTTGAATTAAGTTGCATGGTTAGCTAGTCTGGAGTGAATGCCTAAGCCTGGAAGGCTTGTGGTGCATTCCTATCATTCTAGCTAACCGTTTTCAATGTAGCTGATATTTTCAAATTGATCATCACTAACCTATATATACAAACATATATATACATATATAAAAACTAACTTAAGCCTAGAAAGTTTTTTAAAATTTCTTATAGTTGGAAGGAAAAGAGGGATCAAAGGAATCACACAATATTTTCTTTTTACTGAAATATATGACACAATATTTTCTTTTTACTGAAATATATTTAGTATGTGCTGGTTTTCAGAGATATATAATTTAGTTGATGATTTGAATTTCTTGAGACTCTTGCATTCTCTCATTTCTGTAGGTAGTGAATTAAATATTTTGGGGCTTAGATAAAATAAAGTTCTTTGTGTATGAGATTTGTGGAATCTAGGGATATCTATTGTAAGATTGGTTGTGAATCGCGTAGTTCTAGATTGTTGAAGACGTAGTTTATTTTTTTGTTTGTAAATCCAGGTAAGGCTTTGCAGCGTGTAAAGACTTCTTACATTTAGGACTCGAGTTTCTGAATAAAGTTGTTGTGTAGAGAATAATCTGTCTTTCCTGAAAATAATCTTCAAAATGGAGTTTTGTGTTGTTTGAAGTTTGTTAATTACGTTTTTAAATACTCCACCCCAGGCTATAATGCAATATCTTATGACTGATTTTATTAATGAGTTGTAGACTATAAGTAAGAGTTGTTTTCTCAGAATGTCTCTGAGTTGGTAAAATTTATGTAAGAGTTTCCTGGATCTTTTGACCACATAGTTAACGTGTTCATCCCATCTCATGTGCTGATCTATTATCACCCCTAGATATTTGATTTGTTGGGCTTTCTCTATATTGGGGCAGTCGCAGTCGTTTCTTGCTAAGCAATTTTTTTTATGTATGTATATGTTTTCGATTTTTGGTTGGTCGGTTTGAGTGAGTGTGAATGTTATGAATTTGGTTTTACTGATATTTAGGCTCAGAAGATTTTTATTTAGCCATTTCTTCAAATTTATGAGGTTTTTCTCGGTGAGACTGTATAGTTCCGTCCATGTATCATGCGTGAAAACAATAGCAGTGTCGTCAGCATATGAAATTATTTCCCCATTAAAATTTTTATGTTACTAAGATCGTTTATATAAACAAGGAAGAGTAATGGACCCAGAATGGTACCCTGCGGAACTCCTATTGTTACTGTTAATGAGTTACTCAAAGTGCCCTCGATCTTTACCCTTTGTGTTCTGCCCTTAATGTAATTCCGAAATAAGTCGAGAGCTGGTCCTCTTATTCCATTTTCATATAGTTTGTCCAATAAGATTGAGTGTGATACTGTATCGAATGCTTTGGCTAAGTCTAAGAATACTGCTATACATTTCTTCGAAGTATCCAACGACTTTATGATTTGTTCATTTTATTACGCATTCTCGGTAAGGTTTTTTTGGAATCCAAACTGATTCTCCGTTATTGTGCCATTCTTGCTGAAATAATTTAGAACCTTTTTCTTGAGACAGTACTCGAAGACTTTAGCAAAGTTGTTTATCACCGATATTGGTCTGAAATTCGTTACTAGATTATGTTTGCCTGATTTGTAAATTGGGGTTATGATAGATTCTTTCCACTGCTTCGGTAGTTCGCCCTTGGTGAAAGCCAGGTTAACAAGATAGGCAAGTGGTTTCAGTAGGTTAAGGTGTGTGTCAGGACCGGAAGAGCTGTTTTTTAAGTTTGAAATGGCAAGAGTGATGTCATTTTTCGTGACTGGTGATAGGTAAAAGGACGTGATTTGTGGACGTTTATTCGTGTCTAATAGGAAATTGTTTTCTATATCTTCTGCCATCCTTTGTCCTATTTTCGCGAAATGATCATTGAAAAAGTCAGCTTTGGATTGGTTTTCAGTTATTTCCGTCCCATTGTGATCTGTTAATGAACTTTTATTTGTTATTGTGTTTTTTGGTGCTGTATTCGTTGCTTCATTAATTATTTGCCACGTTTTTTTTTGTGATTATTACCGTTTTCGAGTAGTTTTTGTTTGTAGTACAAATGTTTAGTATCTTTTATTAGTTTGCAGAGCTTATTTCTATAATTTTTGTAATCGTCTTTTAGTTGGGTAGAATAGTTTTTTCTTAGTCTGTTTTTCAATTTATCGCGGTGTCTTATCGATTTTATCAGTCCTGCTGTTATCCACGGCTTGAGTTTTTTTGTAGTGTTGTTATTAATGGTTCTAATTTTTGTTGCGCGATCAAGATGGTGAGTAAATTTGTTAATAAAAGTGTCATATGCGTTTTTAATATTGTTATATTGAAGGACGTCATTCCAGTGTTCTTTTTCTAAATGTTTGTTGAGCTTGACGTAATCAATTGACTTGAAGATATTTTCTTTGTCGGTCGTTTTGTTCGCGAGTTTTTGGTTAAATGCTATTGTTGCGCCTATGGAATAGTGATCGGTCAGGTCAGTTTTTATCATCATAGGTTTTATTTCAACTTCATTTTTTACGGTGGTGTCAGTTCTTGCAAATATATGATCAATGATAGATTTGGATGTTTCAGATACTCTGGTGAAAGTATTTATATAGGAGATGTAACCGTGCTCTGTTAGTGTATTGACATATAGGTTCACTTTATTGGAGTGTTTGTCATTGAGATTGATATTTATATCTCCTAAAAAGAAATCTACTTGTAGCTTTTGGAGTTTACTGAGATATGTGCCTAGATCGGCTATGTATAAGTTCATATCGGTTGAGGGGGGTCTATAAGAGGCTGTAATGCCTATAGTTGTGAGATCCACTGTGAGGTTGATTCGTAAAATGTTGCATTCACTGAACTTCTGAATAATAACATTTTTTATATTTAGTGTGTTTTTCGTGTAGACTATGAGTCCGTCATTATTGTTGAATTTAGATTCATTATAGTGAATACTAAAAAGAGGGATAAAGTAATTATTTACTGATGAAATATTCCACGTTTCTGATAGTATTATTATATCTATGTTACACAGCTCAGACTCGATATAAATCAGTAATTCTTCGAAATTCTTATGCATGCTTCTAATGTTAAAGTGAATAATTCCCAAACGGTTTGATTTACTCTTTTGGAAACATTGACTGAGATCATCATATATAGCGGTTTCAATATCCCCCTCTCGATCCAGTTCGTCTAGAAAGTCTATCATGTGGGAAATTTGGTTGAGGAAGTAATGCTGATAAGAGGAAAAGAAAGAAGGGAAAAATTATAGAATAAAGAAAATCCTAGGTAAAGTCTGTGACAAGCAAATTGGAGTGAAATTTAACGTGTTTAAACTCCCAGTAATAAGAATGAATTATATAATAATTAATCAAATGTAATTGAAAGACAGGGGTGCAATCGAATGCTCCCAATATAACTTATTTGTATGTAGAAGGTTTACAGTTTATCAAGATCATTTTCATCTCGGATTACAATTTTTTTATTATTATTATAAACAACAGGTTCAGTACCTGTAACCACGATAGCAACCATGGCAGGACCCGTGCTATATTCTTCAGGAACGATAGCATCCACGTTGGATGATTTTTCAGGGAAAGAGGTAATTCGATATTTTGAAAAATTAGAACAGAGGGCGAATTTAGACAGCTGGTCCGAAGCAAACGCTCAAACTATTGAAATTCAAATTGTCCGCAGAAGCTTATAGTTTTTTCAAGTCCGATTCCAGTTTAGATTTATTAACGTTTGCGGAAATTAAGGCGAGGTAGATAGACATTTTTTGCCAATTGAGTTACCGGGAGAAAATCTGCTGAATTTAAGTAGGTGTTTTCAGAGACATGATGAAGACGTTCTCCATATTGTTTCAGATTGAGAAACTTGGGGGCTATATAATTAAAGAAAGACTTAGGATATGCACAGGCAGACGTAATAGCGGGTTTGAAAAAGAAAAATAAGGAAATATTAAATCAATTAAGGTAGGGTTGAGGAAAGATTTATTGAAAGAAACATGGATTTTATTGTTGAGGAAAGAAGAATTGGATTTAGATAAAGCGGAAAAATTATTTAAATTGCAGGAGACAACATTGTTGATGGTCAATGAAGAGAAAATTTTGGAAAAGTATCACAAGTAAATGAGGATAGGACATGTTATACGTGTGGGAAACCAGGTCATTTTGCAAGAGATTGAAGAACGGGAAACGAGCAAACTGGAAAGAAGAATCTTGTGCTATAAATGTAGGAAAATGGGCCATACTTCGAGGGAATGTCGCAGTGGCGTAGGAGAAAATAAGAAGTCGGAATGTTAATACAGCATCGGAAAGTATTCATCTTGGGTATCGTGGTTTCATGAGAGCGTAAAGAATAGCTTGCTATATGTTGAGAGAGCATTACAATTTCTCCTCGACTCGCTCGAGGAAGGGATATCGACGTCACGACACAGAGATAGGAGAGTCAGGGCGGTTAGGTCAGGACGTCAGTATCATACCAGCAGCAGTCGGGAGAATGTGTGCGCTGCAATGAAGAAGAATTTTTGACGATAATTTCACATCAGATAATTTGAACAAATTAAACTGAATTATTGATTCAATTCAATCTGTCGGACGACAGGTAGATCAAAATATCTTTGGTGCCGTGGTGGCCGTGAAAACAAAAGAAAACTCTTAAACATAAACAAAAGCAAACGATATTTCTGTAAAAATAAAAACAAAAAACTTATTTCTAACAGAAAAACAATTATTTCTTGAATGGAGAGAAAAAAAAATATTCGCAAGAAAAGACAAACCAAATTAAATATTTTGTGTACGGAATTATTTTATTAAATGTTCGAACAAACCACCATTTTGGGTCAAACAATAGCCGAATCTATTGTACAATTCTGTTCTGGTAGCCGCAAGGGTAACTGGTGTTACCTGAGCATACAACTGAATAATTTTTGCCCTCACTTCATCTAAATTGGTGGCACGTTCGAACTCATGCCGATATACCTCCGATTTTAGCATGCCCCAGAAATAAAAATCGAGAGGTGCTACATCTGGTGATCGAGGTGGCCAGTTGATTGTACCTAGCGTACAAATAAACCGATCGGGAAATAATTGATACAAAAATGTAACCACCGTGCCTGCATTGTGGGCAGGACAACCATCTTGTTGAAACCACACGTCGGAAGAGTGCGAACTGCAGGAATAATTTGATTTTGCCAAAGTTGCAAATATTTTGCTGCATTTAAATTCCCTTCAATAAAAAATGGGCCTATGACGTGATCGCCTGAAAGTCCCGTCCACACATTTAATTTTCTTGGGTACTGTGTACAGCAATACTCAAATGTTTATTTTTACGAGACCAATAACGTACTACGGATGGGTTGGGTTTTCGATGAATTGAGAAGGACGATTCATCGGTAAATAACACCTTTTCTAGAAAGTTATCATTTACACGAAATGCCCTATTGCATTTTTCGACCATCGTTTCATAAAACTCCATACGTCTGAAATGATCTCCAGGCAAAAGTTCTTGTGTGGTCTTGACTTTGAAACAATGATAACCGTTTCTCTTCAAAATATTCCTTACAGTTCTTTCATTCAAATTCACTTCGTCGGCGATCTGTATACTCGAACAAGGTGTCGTTTCTGCCAATGCACACACTTGTGTTTCTCTCATTTCCCGTTCCTCGGGTATTTGTCTAGGATAGGGTGGTGGATTTGTGGGACAACATTTTTTGCAATGTGCTGCCATACATCCAAAATTCTGAAATTTGTTAATAATTGAAAGGACAGTCGCTTCCGTAGGTACAGGTCTATCTGCAAAAGCCACTATGAATAGATTTCTAGTATCTTGTACAGAATTACCCCCAAAGTACCACTTAACGATCTGTTTTCTCTGCGGTTGTGTAAATAGGCGGCATGTTTCAAAAGGTAATAAATGTCACGTTCTTTTGTTTTCGCAACCACGGCTCGCCAAGAATGACTCGAGTCGCTGTGCGCTGTGTCGCATTGCCACGTGGTCAGTTAATGTGTCGGGTGGTGTAACAGGAGGGGCGCACAGCAGTGCGTCTCTCTTATTTATGTGGTATTATCATATCACTGCGTTCCTTGTTGCTCGTGTAGATTTCGGTCTATACCCCAGATAAATTGTTTGCGATACTGTCATCGGGAAAGACATTATGCGAATGTATGTCCAGAGAGAAAGGACAAACAGGGCAATGTACAGTGGATTTGGAGGCAGAGGAAACGGACGCTATGAAAATAGACGCCGAAATTGGGATATTGACATCTAAGGGAAGCCAGAAAGAGACCAACGGGACACAAAGAATTTCTAGGTACGCCACCGATTAATGTATCAAAGGAACTAGTCCCAAGCCAACTGGGCAGGATGCAAGGAATCCGTCGCGAGGACCAGGTCACGAAAATAATTTAAACTAAGAAGGCCGATCCCTAGTTGGTGCTCCCTATATGGTACGTTGCTTGTGAATGGAAAGTAATGTGATTTTCTCGTGGATACAGGAGCAGTAGTCACGCTGGTTAGACGAAGAATAATACCGGCAAAAGACGTCGACGGTGAAAGGAGAAATGAAGTACGTTTGGTTAGCGTTACAGGAAATCGATTGGAAATTTTTGGGACAACACGGCTACTTTTCAGCACAGTTCGAAGCAGAGCCGAAGTGGAATTTGAGGAGTATGTTTATGAAAACGAGACTACAGGGCCAACGCAGATAATTTTTCGGGGGAGAGACCTGTTATGATATTATGGGGTTAGAGAGTATATTTTCATTCCAGGAGAGAGATAGAAAGAGACATCTGGGGGGTGGAAATAACCAATAGAAAATGTTATTTGACCGGTATAAAAGTAATTTCGCCGAGAACAGCGGTACGAGAAGAGAAAGCGCCGAAGAAATTGGAAGAATTCAGAAAAAGGGTGCGAGAAACGGAAACAGAGTGGGACAGATGGTTTGACCATGTCAGAGGATTTTGTAAAGCTCTTAGGGCAGAGACGGTGGATAATAAGAGAAAAGGAAGAAGCTCGAAGAAGATGACAGAAAGTAATGGGACGCCACTGTTTAGGAAAGAAATAGGAATCCAAACGGAAGAAGGCACGGAAACTGAACAAAAAACACATTGGAAAATTATTGGAAAAGGTACATGGAAAACGAAGTTGCGTGGACATGGAAATCCAAACTATAGGAGAGGAGAAATGGAATCATAAGTTGAAGAGAGAAGCACAGAATGAACAAGTCATTCTTGGATACGGGGAGAACAAAGCTGATAAAATTGGACCAAGATGAAACAAGAAAAGACAAAATCAAACAAGAGATTGACAAGTTCAGAGCAACCAATTCGAATCCCAAGTTGAATGAACAGGATATTTTGGCAAGTAAATCAACGGAGAATAAACTTCTAAAGGTCGAGGCTCGCATCGCTGATCTTCCAAAGGATTTTGAAAATCACAGGAATTCGGAGGAAAAGGTTAAGGAGATCAACCAGGTTAATGAATCCAGTTCGTTATAGACCGTGTTAGAGGAGAAAAAATCGCCTCTGTAGAGGGGGGCAGAGAATCTCTCTACCAGGAAAGTGCGCTGCCTGGCGGGGTAGAATAGTAATATAGTAATGTTTATTTAGTTATATGAGACCGTCTAGATAAAAAGAGTAAACTTAACCAAACAAATCGGAAGGGTAGGATTACATTAAACTTACAACTAAGTGTATATTCATATAATTTGATCAGTGCAACCCATTAAGACAGTCATGGGTTACACTGACCAGTAAAGAGTTTAAAAATATAATACACATCTTTTATTTCTATCGTGAGTTTAATTTTCTTATATAGATTTTATACATATCTGGAAGAAAGTTAAATAAACGTGGTGCTATAAATTGAAAATATCTAGTTCCTATAGATTTTTTAGCTGCGTTTGTTTGTACAAAATCTTTATAGACTTATTTCTAGTTTGGTAATGATGATCAAGTGTTTGCAAGTCAGAACGGTTTTTAAATAGGTAAATTACAAAACCAAAGATATACAGTTGCCTCAAACTCATACTGCTTCTTTAAACAGTAAATCTGTGCTGTATTACATATAATAAAAGTCCCCCAAATAGGGCTAATTTGGGAAGGTCGACATCAAGAGGTCCTATAAGTTTTGTTTTTATAGTAGGTCGACACGACACTTCCAATCCAGTTCGTCTCCCAATAAATAGGGCTTGTTCCCGTAATTTTCGCCTCCCAATAAATAGGGCTTGTTCTCGCACTTCTCTTTGGTCAGGAATAATCCGACCTAATTTTTTGTTTGCTCCGGTTCAAGGACGAGAATGGTCTAGGGCGAGTGGATTACACGACCCGTTTTTTTTTGTACATATTACAAATATGTAGGAATACGTATAATCCTCCGCATAAAGAAATGTAAAATAGTGGATCGGTTTACCAATTATAAATAATAGACATAGTAAATACCGGACGGTTGTACAGATGAGTCCAAGTTGAAAGAGTTAGTAACTTCGCGTCATTCAAGGAAGTAAAAGTTAGGAAATATTCTTCCTAGAATATTAGAATTTCCCGCCCAGCCTAAGAATCTTTCTGTCGAGAATGTGAAACCATCAGGTGGGTAGAAATCCCACAATTGGTCTCGCGCTGCCGGGAAACAAGAAGTCCTGATAGAGACTTTTTTTAGTATAATGCATAACGGGTCGGTATGGCAATCGTCCGTGTTCCTTTATAAGATTGGGTTAAATGGGAAAATGTTACTCAAAGAACAGAAATAAAAAAATTAAGTACGTATTTTGGAAGTAACTTCGTAGTGTCCGAATGGCCTGGTACAACAGGTCGCGGTTTTATCAACCATTTCAGTTTGGTAGGTGCTATAATTTCACTGAGTGTACCGTTCCCTGGCTACGGCAAAAATATAAAAATTTTGATGTTTTGGCACAAAATAGGTTTTTCTATGCTAAGGGGCTAGGGCGGAAATAGTCGACCAGAAAACTCATCCTCTACAAGACAATGGTATATTTCTCTGTAGTAAGAGTATAGTCCATCCAATATCAATTGCAGAAGCTGTTTCTATAGGGAGCTAATAAAAACTCACTTCGCTAACACCAGCGTATATGCGAAGAAACTGAACGAAAAATAATCTGTACTACTCGTAAACATTTTCCGTCGGCATACGGTAGATCAAAAGAGCCGATAGTCAACGTGGACCTGAGTGACGGCTGTCGCTGTTCTACAATCGATTCGTCTGGGCCAATCGTCGGACATCGATGATTGTAGGCGTGTCTATACGATGGAAGGTCATAAATCACGCGTTATATTTGTGTTTTAATAGCTCTGAAAGATTAAAAACCAGTAGCGTCTGTGGTCTTAGTGTGTGCCGATCGAAATACGTTTTAGGATATTCTAGTAACCTACATCAAACAATGAAAGAAATTATTTTTCTTTCTTAATGTATTTGTATGAATAAAAGCTTGTCTTTAATTTTTTTTCATTTTTCATTATTTATGAAGTATTTTTGAAATCTTAAATATCTAAATAAAATTAGTTATCTCCGCCACTGCTGTCACAGGATTTCGCCGCAAGACTTTTTTATGCTTCTGCAATTGATATTGGGAAAACATACCTACAGTGGATACCGATGAAAGGTACCAATGTAGTTTCAAGAAATTGAGGTATCGGAAGTGCCACGAAGTACGCAGTGGCGTACGCGGAAAAACTCAGATTAGGAGTTCAAATAAAAGGTCATTATCAAATGGGGTAGTAGATAATAGATAATCACTTACTCAGGCAGAAGCCGGAAAAGCGACCGGAATACACATTCAGAAGGGGTAGGACGATTTCCTATTTCCCAACGAAAATGGCTAACTTTGCAAACAACACGAGAAAGTCAAGCTGGTGGTTTCGTGGAAATGTAATAGTTTTTATTCTATGTAACTGATTATGGAATGTATTGGCATTTCTTATCGGTTAATTTTTGTTGTGAGATGATCATAAGAACTTTATAAATGAACGGTCGTAAAAGTGTTATGATTTTTTTTGTCTTTGGTAAATGAACTTTGTTGTGCTGTACGTGGTAGGAATTTCTAAAGCGAAAAGGTTCATGAATTGTCTAACTGAATTGGATAAAATTTTACGGAAATGGCATTTGACTGGATTATATGTGAAAAAAGTTACTAATGACTTAATTTTATTATGTTGTAATTGTGAGGCTGTTAATTGTGAATATAAGAGAATTCCTCTTTGATGGTAAATTATTGTTGAAGTTGGTACGCCTTAATCTATGTATTTTTGTTGAAACACCGTTATTATGAGGTCTTTTTCCCGTAAGTTTTGAGCTATCTAGTTCTTCGAATAGGAGACCATCTGAAGATTAACTCGTCCGCCATCCTGGAGCCGCCATCTTGAATTTATGAATTTTGATAGAAAAACTCATGATATCCGACCCCGAAAATTCCCACATATCAATTTTGAATAGAATCGGACCATAATTACAAAACTCGTCCGCCATCTTGGAGTTGCCATCTTGAATTTTGACGGAAAAAAATTCATAGTCTCCGACCCCGAAAACCCGCATATACCAATTTTGAATAAAATCGGACCGTAATTACAGAAATCGCCATCTTGGAGCCGCCATTTTGTTTTTTCTCTAACAAAATTTTTATAATGCTTTGTCACTGGAATTATGGTCAATTTCACGTTTATCGGACAACTATATATAACCTTTGCGTTGCGCAGTCGGGTAAAAAGAAAAATTATTTTCCACTAAGTTATTATATAACGAAACCAAAATACTAAAGATTAGACCCCTTTTTATATATTTTTCATTTGGATGTACTCAAACTTGGAACATTTACATCTGAAAACAAGATCCATGATGAAAGTAGCAATCGCAACATCGCTCGTTTCAAAAATGCGTTACGCAAAGATGCATCTTCTACTATGGCCCGAAGATTTATAGCTTGCTTTCGGATAACCTCAAATGTCGAGTTCCTTTCAGAAAATATAAATAAATAAAAAAATTGTCAAGTTTATTGAATACACTTTAAAATCCTTATTCCTTATATATTCCAGCCCCCACAACTAGTTGAAAAACTATGTAAAACCACACTCCCAGTACCTTTCAGGCAACATTTTTTTATTTATAATTTTATTATTTGACATTTTGTTGATAATATTATTTTTCTTTTCACAACTACATTGCCTAAAACATTATCAAGTGGTTAAACCATTCAGCATTCAGTTACCTAGGTGGTCATTTGCCCCTCTAAGAGGGTTAATTATGTAGGTGTGAATTCATTGTGATATTTATTTAATTTGTATTAATATTATTAATATATCCATGCGATATTCTTATTCGTGTATTCCCATTCTTCATGATTTTTGTATTTTGTTCAATTCTGTCAATAAATACAACCATTGCCTAAAGATATATAGTCCGTCAACCATACGGGTTTATCATTGGATTGTAGATGGCGTTAGTCCTTTGGTACCCAAAAAAAATGTACGAGTGAGATGGAACAAATTTAGCACGAATATTTGACATTTTTCTTTACTGCCCTTTTTTTTTAAAGAAACGAAAGTATTTTTGACTAGTTTTCTTGAATGTTTAATAGAGGGCCCTCGCGAATTGCATCCAGTATCTTTTCTACAGACATTGACTGAATATATATCTTAACGAAACCATGTTGAACGATGTTTATATCAACAAATACCTAAATCTATAGGGATACCAAAAAATATTGCCTCCGTTATATTTTTCTATGCCGGGTGATTCTCTAAGGTGGCTCACCCCTATAACTTTTTTTATTAAATATAGAAAAGCGAAATTTGAAGGTTGTGTATTATAGTTCAATTTACATTTTTTTATATATTTACTTCCTTTGCCGTACTTCCGGTTTGACCGGAAATGACCCTAACTTCCGATTTTTAAATGGGACATCCTATATATTTTTACTTATTTCGATCGAGAATGACATTCCTAATCCAACAACACCTCACTTGTCAATATTTGACAAATAAAGTCATTTTTATTTCAATTTTTATTTTTCGATCTAGAATGCCATGGATCGTGTAAATCGCTTCATTCTTGATCAAGTAACATGGGAAAAATACGACTTTGAGGCTTATGACTTCACAGTCGTTTTAAGGATTATTTAAAAGTTGCAAATAAGGATTGTTCCAGTTAACTTGATTTTTCAAATGGAAAGGGGGTGGCTCGTCGGCTTTTTGTGAAAGATCATTTTCTTACGAATATTTTGATACTACACACTTTCACTTTATTTTCACTATTTTTCTGAATAATTGCAAGAAGAGATCATACCTAATAACAAATAATACGTATTCGATACACTTATGCACTGAGTCCTGTTATTCTAGTTATCCGTGACAAACAATTGAAGTTGTTGCTAGGACTACCTAAACAAATAGGCTAATGAATATGCTGTCACTTTTAAAACTTTATTTGTTGCGTAGTTTATGATTTGATATGGAAAATTATACTAGAAACAAGAAAATTGTCATGTTGCTAATTTACGGAGAAGCAAAAAAAGAATGCAACTGATGCAGCTCGAATGTATGCTCAGAGAGTCCCTAATCGTCGCCATCCCACTCGGCATTATTTTTCCAAACTGGAAAGGAAAATGCGAAATGAACCAGAACAAAATACCAACAACTTCATCGTCAGTGAAGAAAAAGAAGTAGACGTGTTGGCCTATGTTGAAGTGAATTATACGGCGTCAATTCGCCAAATTGTTTCTGAGTGTGATATAAGTTATTCGTCCGTTTGGAGAATTCTTCACAAATATAATTATCGATCATTCAAGTACCAACTACACCAACATCTTTACGATAACGACCACAATGGAAGATTAACTCATTCCAACTGGTTTTTGACTAAATACAGAGATGTACGTTTACCATTCAAAATTATTTATTCAGATGAAACTCGATTCATCAACTTGGGTCTGTTCAATCCGAATAATAAAAGGTACTGGTCTCAAACAAATTTACATCTGATGCAAGAAGGAAATTTTCAAGAGCGATTTGGTTTCAATTGCGGGATGGGTATTCGGAGGAAAACTTTTGGGACCAATAATTTTCGACGGACAACTTACTGTGGAAAGATATCTACGGTTCCTTAGAAATCAAATTAATGATTTCATTGAAGATTTGCCACTGGCTAACCAAGTTGATATCTATTTTCAACAAGATGGAGCGCCACCTCACAATTCTCAAGTCGTAAGAGAACATCTGAATGACACCTTCCCAGAAAAGTGGATTGGCACTTATGGCCTATTCAGTGGCCTGCGAGGTACATTCTTAAGTTGTCATATTTTTTCGTAATGTATTTTTTTTTCATATTCTAGATCACCAGATTTTACTCCGCTAGATTTTTTTTCTCTGGGGAACAATTAAAAATCAGGTGTACCTATAACACAGCATCAGCTACTCGTGAAGAACTGGAGTATAAAGTAAGGGTGGCATTCCAGAACATCAATGCGGAACAGCTAATCAATGTGGTGCGCGCAACAATTGAAAAAGTTGAACTTTGCCGTGATCAAGGAGGAGGTCATTTTGAAAATTTAGAACCTTAATAGACTTAATGGAATTTGCGACTTTTGAATCATTCTTAAAACGACTGTGAAGTCATAAGCCTCAAAGTCGTATTTTTCCCATGTTACTTGATCAAGAATGAAGCGATTTACATGTCCATGGCATTCTAGATCAAAAAATAAAAATTGGAATAAAAATGACTTTAATTGTCAAATATTGACAAGTGAGGTGTTGTTGGATTTAGAATGTCATTCTCGATCGAAATAAGTAAAAATATATAGGATGTATATATATATAAATATATATATATATATATATATATGTATATATATATATGGATAGTAGATAAACCTTCGAAGTGTTCAGTTGTGTTGAAAATCACTCCCCGAAAAACCTTAAAAGCAAAATCAAACTTGAAAATTATACAAATTGTATACAATAAGTTGTGTAAATATCTGCTGCTGAACTAGTGAATTTGAAAACTCAAGAAGTGCTTTGAATAAGTGAAACTAGCAAAAATTCCTCAGTCCGCTGTCATACAGTGAAACTGTGAAGCGAATCAATATAGTACAGTCGAATTACTGCGAATTCAGTGCCATTTGGAAATTTATTGTAAATGGTATGTACATTTTTACTCACACTGGTAAATTAAAATTTTATAATAACGAAGGAGGGAAAATGGGTGATGAGAACAACATTACTCTGAAATATATATTCGATGAAATTATCAAGAGTAAGAATGAATTGAAAAACCTTATCGAGGCGAGTGAAACCCGTGTACTCATGAAAGTGGAATTGATGAGTCAAAACATCCACCTGCTAGAAAAAGAAAATAAAGAACTGAAAAACAAAATAGAACTACTCGAAAGAAAAACCAGTACAAATAATTTTTTGATATTTGGTCTCAATAAAACTCTGAAAGAGAGATCATTGGAATTTGTCTGTGAAGAAATAAAGCGCCTACTGAACGTAGACTCAAGGAGTCCGACATAAGCAACTTTCATTCATTGGGTCATTCTGTAGAGAGCCCATTAAAAGTAGAATCAATCTCTAATTTGAAAAAAAAGGTGATTCTTCAGAATTGTTATAAGCTAAAAGGAACAAATGTGAGCGTTGCCAACGACCAGACAATTATTGAGAGGAAGGAAAACAAGATTCTTCGAGAACAATTGAGAAAAGCTAAAGCAAATTCGAACAATTGCTACATCAAAGGAAATAAGTTATTTGTAGAAAATAAGACATATACCGTTGAAGACTTGGAAGCATTTGAAGACCAGGGTGACATTGAATCGAATATAGCACCAGCGACGCCAAATACACAAAATAAAAACTTTTTTATCGAGAGTCCACCAAAGGTCATGAACGTTGCAGATAAATCAATTAGCCAACAATTAGAGAAAAATCAATCCAAAGCACCCGAAAAACTAACAGAAGTCTCTGAAACTCCAATCAACAAAAAACCAATAGAACCATCTACTGGACATCCTGGTGATTTCATGAACAAACCAAATATTTATTTCTTCCAGTGAGTTTTTTTTTAATGTCTACTTTCATTACTTTATTCTTTTTTTTCTCGCGTTACTATTTTTTAATCTGAACACATCTTACTGGCTTCATATACAGTATGGATCCATTCATAAGATACTATAAAAATGACCTGATTAAAGCAAGGTTATTACAAATATGGCAGATTTTGAACCAGTGTCCTTTCAAAAGTTCAAAGTCATACATGTTAATATCAGAAGTATACAGAAAAATGTAGATCCTCCTCCTCCCTGTCGGAGTTATCAACCCATATTGAATTATAGTTCTCTCAGAAACCTACGTAGTCCATGATACGGAACTACTCAAAATAAGTGGTTACAATATTTTATATAATGAAGGCATACTCAACAAAAACTATGGTGTAATCATTTATGTCAGAAATGATCTTGAGTACTCTTATAATATCCATAACTTTGGTGAAATCAAAGCTCTGCAACTTGAGATGCGAATTAATAAAACAAACATTATTTTAACCGGTATCTACAGATCACCAAGTACCTGCCCAATGAATTTCAATTCTGAGTTGTTAAAATATTTGGAAAATGTTGAAAAAGCCGATATTCATATAATTACTGGTGATATAAAAGTTAATTTATTGTCTGACTCTGACTATGTAGAGGAATATAAAAATATTTTTGAACAGTCAAGGATTCGTGTCATATATTAACACTATCACTCGTCCGGAAAGCAAAACGTGCATTGATCACTTTTGTCTAAAACTGCATTTCTGAAATCAAATCATTTGTATTTCAAAAAAACATAACGGACCATTTCCCAATAGGACTAACCATAGACTACGATTGTAAACGTGCACCTCCTTCAACTTCTAGATTCAAAAAATTTATCAACTATGACCGTCTGAGGTCAGATCTAAAGGATGAACATTGGTTTGGTATTTACGACGAAAACGATCCAGATAAAATTGCAGAAAATTTCATCACAAAATTAAATTCTTTGATAGAAAAAAATACACGCGAGGTTAAACTGAGGAAAAATGTTGTAAATTGTAGAAAAAATTGGATAACGCCTGCTTTGTATGAATCCATCAAGAAAAAAAGTGACATGCACACAAAATTATTGAGAAACCCTGGAAATCATGTCTTGAGAGAAGAATATAATGTATATAGGAATAAGTTAAACAAGCTCACAAAAGCAGCAAAAAAGAACTACTCGAAAAAAATTATAGATAAAAATGCGAATAGCTCAAAAGGGCTTTGGGAGTGTGTTAATAATATTTGCAATAAAACTCGAAACGAAACCAAAATAGAAAAAATCAAACTAGAAAATGGAAAAATATTACAGAACACTAAACAAATCGCTGATAGTTTCAATCGCCATTACAGTTTGATAGGAAAAAATTAGCTGATAGAATTTCAGTACCTCATAATTTCAATGAATCTGAAAACATTTTGCAAGACACCATGTATCTTCGCGACACTGATAAAAATGAAGTTCATAAAGTAATCATGGAATTGAAACTTAAAGAATAATAGTTTAAAAAAACTAAAAAACACGCTTTTATAGAAAACCAGACTAAAAAAATAGAAAATTAGAAAAACATGTATTTTATTTCAAAAAAATCGTGGGGTGCATGGTATCACCTTGGCCAACAATTACCTGTGATCTGAGACATTTCTCACTTTACTGCCCTAGGTAATGATAATTATAGTATACCATGCACCCCACGCTTATTTTTAAATAAAATACATGTTTTTCTTAATTTCTATTTTTTTATCTGGTTTTCTATAAAAGCGTGTTTTTTAGTTTTTTTAAACTATTATTCATTTCCTACTTTTTAGTGTGTTTTTTTATAAAAGCGTGTTTTTTTATTTTTTTTTAACTATTATTTTTATTATTTTTTGCAAATTAAAAAATGGAATAATCTTATCAAATTGGATAATCATAATCTCCGACCCAAAAAACCCCCACATACCAATTTTGAATAGAATCAGACCATAATCACAAAACTCAGCCGCCATTTTAAAGCCGCCATCTTGAATTTTCCAATTTTTACAAAAGAATCATAATATTCGACCCCAAAAACCCCCACATACCAATTTTGAATAGAATCAGACCATAATCACAAAACTCGGCCGCCATTTTAAAGCTGCCATCTTGAATTTTCCAATTTTCACAAAAGAATCATAATATTCGACCCCAAAAACCCCCACATACCAATTGTGAATAGAATCAGACCATAATCACAAAACTCGTCCACCATTTTGGAGCCGCCATCTTGAATTTTCCAATTTTGACAAAAGAATCATAATCTCCAACCACGAAAACCCTCAGATACCAATTTTTAAGCGAATCGAATCATAATCACAAAACTCGTACGCCATATTGGAGCCGCCATTTCGTTTTTTTTTTCACATAAAAATTTCTTAATGCATTGTCACCGGAATTATGTACACCTGCCGAATTTCAGATCATTCGGACGCCTGGAAGTGGGTCAAAATCGCGCCTAAAGGAGTCGGTTACAAACATACAAGTGAAGCTAATATAAAGCGTGTAAAAATCACCAGGTCCCGATAACGATCGTTCGGAAACACTGAAGGCTATATCTAATGAAATTAAAAAACCTCTGGCTTATTTGATAAGTAGATGCTTTGATACAGGGTATTTTCCAAAGATTTTCAAAATTGGAATTATTAAGCCACTCTACAAGAGTGGAGATAAATTGAACATAATCAACTATAGACCGATTTCACTTATCTCGAATTTGGCGAAAATAATTGAAAAAATACTAAAAATGAAACTTCTGAGCTTCTTGAACAAACATAACGTCATTTCTAGTTCTCAGTTCGGATTCAGAGAAGGAAAGTCAACAGAAGATGCGATTTATTATCTTACAAGTAATATTTATAATGCATTGGACAAAAAAAACCTGCCTTGTGTATATTTGTCGACCTTTCAAAAGCATTTGATACGGTATCTCATGAAAAGCTTCTGAACAAACTAGAATGCTATGGGATAAGAGGAAATATTCATAAAATCTTAAAAAATTATTTATCAGACCGCGAACAAAAAGTTGACATCAGTGAGCCTATAACTGTTACATATGGCGTACCTCAAGGATCAGTACTGGGTCCTCTTCTATTTATAATTTATATGAACAGCATTTCACACCTTGATACCAAGGGAAAAATCATGAGCTTTGCAGATGACACTGCAATAATATATGAATCTGATACTTGGGTGAACTTAAAAACAGAAGCTGAAACTGATTTTAGTAAAATAGGTAAGTGGTTTAGGTATAACAAATTAACTCTGAATTTAGATAAAACAAAGTACTTATCATTTACTTCGTATTCCAATCACTTACCCAATATGGGTTCATTACGTTTCGGAAATAACTCGGAAATTCCAGAAGTAAACTCCATCAAATACTGCATTGTGATAGACAGACATCTTAGAGGGGATCTTCAAATTAAAAATATAGTAGGAAAACTGAGAGGTCTTTTATTCAAATTCAAATACTTGAAAGAATGTTTAGATGTAAATCATTTGAAAGTATTATACTATGCTCTGGTACAGTCGCATATATCTTACGGTATAATTGGCTGGGGGGGTGTTAACGATTATCACTTGGAAATGCTGAATGTTATTCAGAAATGGATACTGAAAATCATCCTTGGAAAAAGATCTACATATTCCAGTGAAAATTTATTTAAAGAGGCCAATGTATTTGACGTAAGGCAGGCTTACTGCATCAACTTATTAGTTAATGTGAAAAACAATAAAATACAACTTGAATCTGTCGATCCCAATTATAGTACCAGGAACAAACAAAACAAGATACCTAGATCGGAAAAAGCAATTGGACAACGATGTTCAAATTACCTCGGACCTCGCCAACATAATATGCTACCAGAGTTTATTAAAAAAATAAATAGTTCTATTATGTACAAAAAACTTATAAAAACTTGGATTTTGCGTTCCGAAAGGACATTGTTTCATGATTTTGTCAACCAAACTTTCAAAAAGTGATTAAAGTTAAAACACCAATCGCTTGCATATAGCATGCAAATACGCAAAGCTGACAACAAACAGTATATGAGACAATACCCGAATATGACAAAGCCCGAATATGACCTACACCCCGAATATGACGTACCTACACCTCAATTATCATAAACATACCTACTGCAAACGACATTCAGCCTAAATATGGCTTTTACTACAAGTATCTATTTACTATTTTATTTATACATTCATTAGTTGAAACTTCTTTTACCAAATTTATATACTTATGTGCTTCAAAATATGTATTTTTTTTGTCATTGTATATTATAGTGTTATACTACTTAGTTTTTAAATTTTTTTTTTTCTTACAATATTTTAAGTTTATTCACATACAAGCGATATTTATACAATATATAGGTTAACATGCCAGACACCTATAATCTGTGTGGTGGAGCTTAGACCTGTCATCGTGGAATTTTGAAGATACGAGATTTCGTACAACATCAATAGGTCACCGACAGATGCCAGCATAGACCAACCCACGATACCAATAGTCGTACTCCTAGTGCGTTTTAGGGACGCAATACAAATAACGAGAATATGAGAAATCTGTTACGAATCAAAGGAGATCACCATCCGTCTACAGCCTGTTTCATGGTTTCCCAATCATCAGGACGGCTTGTGGTCTCTTTCATATTCGTATCAGATATCTCTCAGGTTGTTACCAATCGGTACGTACGGAAATATGAACAGTATCAAATTATAGATAGCGACACCTATAATCTGTGTGGTGGAGCTTAGACCTGTCATCGTGGAATTTTGAAGATACGAGATTTCGTACAACATCAATAGGTCACCGACAGATGCCAGCATAGACCAACCCACGATACCAATAGTCGTACTCCTAGTGCGTTTTAGGGACGCAATACAAATAACGAGAATATGAGATCTTTACGAATCCAAGGAGATCACCATCCGTCTACAGCCTGTTTCATGGTTTCCCAATCATCAGGACGGCTTGTGGTCTCTTTCAAATTCGTATCAGATATCTCGTAGGTTATTACCAATCGGTACGTACGGAAATATGAACAGTATCAAATTATAGATAGCGACACCTATAATCTGTGTGGTGGAGCTTAGACCTGTCATCGTGGAATTTTGAAGATACGAGATTTCGTACAACATCAATAGGTCACCGACAGATGCCAGCATAGACCAACCCACGATACCAATAGTCGTACTCCTAGTGTTTTGGGAAGTGCGTTTTAGGGACGCAATACAAACGACGAATATACACTCTGTTACGAATCCAAAGGAGATCACCATCCGTCTACAGCCTGTTTCAGGTTTCCAATCATCAGGACGGCTTGTGGTGTCTTTCAATTGTATCAGATATTCGTAGTTATACCAATCGGTACGTCGGAAATATGAACAGTATCAAATTATAGATAGGACACCTATATCTTGTGGTGGAGCTTAGACCTTCATCGTGGAATTTTGAAGATCGATTTCGTACAACATCAATGTCCGAGATGCCAGCATAGACCAACCCACGATACCAATAGTCGTACTCCTAGTGCGTTTTAGGGACGCAATACAAATAACGAGAATATGAGAAATCTGTTACGAATCCAAAGGAGATCACCATCCGTCTACAGCCTGTTTCATGGTTTCCCAATCATCAGGTCGAAGCTCCACCACACAGATTATAGGTGTCGCTATCTATAATTTGATACTGTTCATATTTCCGTACGTACCGATTGGTAATAACCTACGAGATATCTGATACGAATTTGAAAGAGACCACAAGCCGTCCTGATGATTGGGAAACCATGAAACAGGCTGTAGACGGATGGTGATCTCCTTTGGATTCGTAACAGATTTCTCATATTCTCGTTATATATATATATATATATATATATATATATATATATATATATATGTCGCATTTAAAAATCGAAAGTTGAGGTCATTTCCGGTGAAACCGGAAGTACGGCAAAGCAAGTAAATATGTCAAAAAATGTAAATTGAACTATAATACAGAACCCCCAAATTTCGTTTTTCTATCTTTAATAATAAAAAAGTTATAGGGGTGAGCCACCTTGAAGAATCACCCGGTATATCAGGATGGAGGGAAACAGAAACTTGACTGCATCATACCTATATCACGTTGTGAAGCTTTCAGTTGCATTCACACATTTGTACGGGACACACAAATACTAGGCACAAATAAATTATGCCCTTCAAGATACGCTCATGGTTATTGCAGCAATCTTTCTCTCTTTAAGGGAATTGCTCATTCTGGAGCTCAACTTTTATCCTTCTCCCAAGATAATTAATTACGTTTCCTAATTAGAGTACCGTGACATAAAGATGTTTTCAATTATCTCTAACGAAGTTGTGTAAAATATTTAAAACAGAATAATTAGTTAATTGCTGTCTATGGGGTAAATTATACTTATCCAGATTTATGTTCACCCTTGATAAATTTCTAGAAGGGTTCCGGTGATTGTATTGGCATTTATGTAGTTTTATTTGGGTGATGATGGGATTAAAAAACTATTGTTGCCGCAAAAAAATTTTTTTTTTTATGGAAGTAGATTTCATATCACTAGTCTCCCCTTTTTTGGGTACCATAAGAAAATATTCAGGATTTCTTTTTTTAATAATAATACACGTTAAAAATGACAACTTTCTGTCTGGTGTTTGAATTATTTCGTGTGAATATGTTCAGTATACCTATGTTTGTACATTCTCAGGGCACAATTGGAATTGTTCTATCACATAAGAATTTGAATGAAATAAAAATGATTATCAGTACTGTCATGATTTTAGTAGTAACTGTATACATTTATCATATACCATACATACTAGGATGATCATTTCATTGTTTCTATGAAATCCCCCTCACTCTTCATAGCTGACTCTTCTTGTCTTTCATTCAAAAATGTTTATCGTTCCCCGCTCCTCCGCGAAATATGAGAGAAAAGTGGAGAAATCGCTAAATTTTCAGTCAAATTTTGAATTATCAATAAAGTGATATACTTTCCGGACTCTAAAATTATATATAATAGAGCAAAATTCAAAAGCACTCGGACAATCGTAAGCCGTGCCACCGAACGATTGAAATTTTCTACAGATTTAAAAAAACACTCTTAACAATTTATGATGAGGAGATTATTTGGTATGATCCCAGGTTTTACCTGATTCATTATTTTGAAAAACTGTTCAGTGAGACCAAGTCTATGTGAAAAATATTTTTAGTTCGTCACAGATCTGGGTATTTTACAGTATAACATATTTTTGGATTTGCTCCAAATTTAGTTGTGAAATAATGAATAGAACCAATAGTATCTGTTTGTTTTCATATTTTTTTATTTTTCAGCAGCAAGTTATTGATGTTCCCCTTTTTTCTCATAACCTTATTGTCAGAAGTTATTGACATATCTATGAGGTAGGTGAAGTTTTCTATTTTATCTATAAAGGTTATATCTGATACATGACTGTTTTGTAAGTTTTAATGGCGACGCCTCGCTATATTTTGTGATACTTATTTTCTCCGATTGTTTATGGCCAGTATGGTTCTAGGATTAGATTCAGCATTGCGGATTTGAGGGTTAGGAACAAGTAGCCTTCTTTCTTGCATGAACATACTTTTCTGGGTTATTCTATCGTTATACTTGTGGAGCATTGTCGATTTTTCACATATACGATACCTCAGGAGATTTTACTTAATCATTGTTTGTTCGACCTGTGAAATAATCGTTATTGTAGTTATAACCGAAAAATATGTTAGTTTCAACAAAATATATTTCTACCGATTTTGACTGTGGAAATTTCTGGAGAATATTCATTCCAAGCTAACTATATCCAGAAGAAGAGGTTATTCCAATGCTCAGTAGAATTTACAAAGAACATCCGGTTTCAAAAGGATATGGTTTCATTGGTTTTGAAGACGTTGGTTAGGAGTCCAAGAATATTCACAAAAGGTATATAAAAAATATTTTTTAACAGTCTGTGAACTTATTAATATACCAAGTTAATGTTTACATTAACTGACAGTCAGTAGAGTGTATAAATGCGCGGGACCCTGTCATTATAGGTAAAATATTCACACAGGCATACTCTCCGTCATTATTGGTAAATAATAGTTTACCATCAACGACAAAAATATGCATGCGTATATTTCTCCAAAAATGACAGGATTCCAGACCTGTGCAAATTTGACTTCTATTGAGGGAAACATGCGCATACACATTTTTTCTATACGCAGATTCTCACTGCTATTTAATGAGAACTTCCATTTGAGGTAATCCTTTTGTTGAGTCCTAGAAAAAGTATAGAGTGTAACTCGAGTAAATTTAACTCCTGGAACATATTCATTACCTTAAATTATATTCGTTTTATCAAAACATAAATCGACCAATTTGGCTGTGGTAATTCTTGGAAAATATGTATTTCATCCTAACTATACCAGTAAGAGGAGAATATTCAAATGCCGAGTAGAATTTACACTGAATATTCGGTTTTGAAAGAAATTAGATTTGTTTGAAATTATGAACAAGATGTTCATAAAATCAGATGTGGCATCATCTGCAACTGAAAGATAAACTTTAGTCACTATCTTACATCGTTCAAGATAACTCTTTGGGAGGTATTCATGTTGAAAACGGAAACATTCTCAATTTAATATTTAAAACAAAGATGTAATACGATACAAAAGTCTGTAACATATCAGTAACCAACTATAATTTAAGTAAAATGGGAAAACGTCCTATTCCCCAAGACAGCTGACTACAAATACCTATATCTACAATTGGTGCATGATGGTAGAATATCCATAAAAAAACAACTACTTTCCTGCCTAATGCTCCTTGAGGAATAAGATACAGATAAAAAATCAAATAACTATCTGAATAAAAATGTAAGTTTTCACTTTCAGATTTTTTCTTTTGAGTTAGGGTCCTTTCACAATATCTATCAGATGTAGTTCAATGTCCAACGTATGATTTAGCCAGGGAAGTAATGGTTTTCTGTTAGATATTACAAAAAATATCCAATTTTTTTTCAGAAAAATATATCTTTTTCCCTTAACAACCCAATATTTAATTTCAAAATGGTTCCAAAGAACTTGCTAAAAGTCTCAAAATGTGTGGTGACATTTGAAAATACTCCTGGGAACCTTCTTAGGAGTGCCTTCGTAGACTTATGGCAGCTTTATAAAAGGGTTATAGATATTGTGACAGCAGAAGACATGTATCATGACTATCAAACGAAGAGAAAAATTGCTTCATAAAAAACAACAAGCTGTTTGTTGATAATCAAATTTATACGGCCGCTGAACTCGAAGCAACCCAAATTACATTTGAAGATACTTAAGCAAACCGTGACCCAGGTACACCAATAAATATACGGAAACTAACCCAGAAAGAAGGAAGTAAAGAAGGGCCACTCAATATCCAAATTCCACGAAAAAAAAATTCTAAACACATAGAAGTAGCACACAAGCCTCGAAATAACTCGAAAACAGATGCAGCAAAAAAACCGGTCAAGGAAAACTCCGCCGAACGACACACAAGACATAATTCAATATCAAAGTAACTACCGTTTTCTTACAGTTTTATTTTTAATTTTTAAGTTCACATTAAATCAAACCATATTTATAGCTCATACATCCCTAGATTAGGTCAATTTCTTCATGTAATTCATCTGTCAATCATTTTCCCAGTTTCCAAGTGAGTTCAAAAAACTCAAAATGGATCCCTATATAAGGGACTTCGTTATAACCAAACTAAATTCGTTCTCTTTGGAAAATGATGAAGAAGTAAAGAATGTTTTAGAAATCAACAATCGACATGAAAATATCAAAATTATACATAGCAACATCCGTAGCATAGCAAATAATTTCGATGAATTCTCGATCCTCCTAAATTCGCTAAATGAGTCATTTGATTGTATTGTCCATACTGAAACACGCATCGTACATGATATAAAAATCTACAATATCCCCGGTTACAAAACACTTTATAATTCCGGACAGTTGAACCAAAATCATAATGTTTGTGAAATCGGAAATGTACGACTCTCATGCCACAATTGAATTAAACGATAGTTTCCTTCTGAAAGTCAAAATGAACGTATATGACTCAATTTTCATAATTAATTATAATTATAATTATAGATCACCAGCTACATATATTGATTATTTTGTTGATGATTTGAATAACATTTTAAACGGAGAAAATGAAAATTTCGATTATAATTTGATAATTGGCGATATAAATAATGATTTATTAAATACTTCCCGTGACTCCGAGTACTACTTAGATTCCATGAGCGAAAACATATATGTAACTGCAATAAATTCACCCACAAGAGTACAAAAAAACTCCACCACATGTTTGGACCATATATTTATAAAATCAAAATACAACAACTATGACACAATCTTACCAATCATCTATGAAACAGCCGTTACAGATCATTTCACGACGCTCGCCCAAATAGTTCTCACGAATAAAGCGCTGAAAAAAATCATATCCATTATTATAAACAAATAGATGAAAAAAGGTTTTCCAATAAAATACAAAACGTTAACTGGGATGCTATCTATCACTGCTACGATCTCGACACTGCAACAAATCAATTCATAAAATTCATAAAAACCAAATTAGATGAATGTACAAGGTATATAAAAATCAATAACAAACACAGAAAACGAAAAAAATGGATAACCAAATCTCTAGTGAACTCTGTGAACAAAAAAAATTATTTATATCATAGATTGAAAAATGACCCAAATAATATCGCCCTCATCAATGAATATCATAATTATAGGAAAACTCTTGACAAAATCATCAGAGATACCAAAAAATGATATCACAGAGACCGTCTTGTAGAAGTAGGCAATGATTCTAAAAAGCTCTGGAAAACTATTAATGAGGTATTGACCAATGAAGAACTTTCACCTATTTAATCAGTAATATCCAAAAACAATGAACAAACAACCGAACCTATCGAAATAGCCAACAACTTCAATGAATATTTTATTTCGGTTGAGAATGATTTGTCAAAAAAATCACTAGAAACATACGATATTCAGAACAAAAAATGCTGTGCAACCACTCATTATTCCTACACCCTGCAACGGAAAATGAAATAAACGAAATTATATCTCAACTGAAAAACAAGAAAGCTCCCGGGACTGATAATCTGAAAGCAGAAACCCTCAAACTTGTTTTCAAATACATAGCACAACCATATAGTCAACAAATCACTGGAACAGGGATATTTTCCATTATCTTTCAAAATGGCAGTGGTCACACCAATCCATAAAAATGGAGACAAGAGTGATGTTACCAACTATAGGCCTATTTCGCTAATAACTTCCCTAGCAAAAATTTTGGAAAAGGTTATTCAAAGAAGAATGAATAAGTTTCTTGAAAAATACCATTTAATGTCAGATTCACAGTATGGTTTCAGAGAAAATATGTCTACGCAAGATCCAATTAAAATATTGACACAACAAATATATCAATCCTTGGATGAATCGCCACCATCAATTGGTGTCTTTATAGATCTGAGAAAAGCTTTAGACACCGTAGATCATACTATACTGCTTGAAACCCTTGAAGATATAGGAATAAGAGGTATACTACACGATCTTTTCACAAGCTATTTGTTGAATAGAAAACAAAATGTTAAAATAGGTGACAAAGTGAGTGAAGAAAAAACCGTGTCCTGTGGTGTGCCTCCTGAATACTTACTCCAAAATTATTAGTTATGCTGATGACACGGTCTTGTACTGCAAAGATGATGACTGGTTTAACCTGAAATTGAAATTAGAACAGGATTTGAGTCAGATAAAGATGTGGTTCGATTATAGGCTGTTGTCAATAAATTTTGAAAAAACATTCTACTTACCATTCAGTAGCCATGATATAGCCCTGCCTGAATATGATATTGCTCTCTCCGATATGGCCGTAATCAGGAATGCCAAAAAAATTAATTACCTAGGTATAATCCTAGATCGCCACCTTAGATGGGACCAACATATTAATTACTTGGTAAAAAAATTAAGATGCATTCTGTATAAATTCAAAGTATAACCAACATCCTCAATTTCGAACAAAAAATTATGATATACAAAAGTTTAGTTCAATCACATCTAAATTATGGCATAATTGGCTGGGATGGAGTCTCCAAAACCCATCTACATTCCCTTGAGGTAATGCAAAAACGTTTTCTCAGATGCATTCTGCATAGAGACTATACCTACCCAAGCGACCTCCTATACGCAGAATCCGAGATATTCCACCCAAGACAGCTGTTCTTTATCAGTATAACCACAGTCCAATACAAACACAGACATGAATTGATCATCTAGACCATAAATATAACACCCGTCACAAAAAAGATATAGTGATACCAGTCATGCAAAAGTCAGTGGGTCAAAAAAATTATCGATATTTAGGCCCAAAACTCTTTAGCTCATTACCGATAAACCTGAAATGTGAGGCAAACCCAAAAATGTTCAAAAAAAATCTCAAACAATATATCAAACTTATACCCCTTGTAGAAATAACTGCAAAGATAGAGCAATAACCATGAAATTTTCCAAGCTCCTATGTGCTACACTTCCAAATATATCTCCCTATAGATACTTTCACATGATAATATCTTACCCCAATCAAACTCTTCAATACCACGTTGCCTGTTCTTACCTTTATTCATAATTAAAGGATTAACCGTCGCGCTACTCCTGCCTCTTCAGCAAATGAGTCAGTATTTTTGAATACCAAAAATTTTGCGTCATGTATGTTCATCTTGGTTTGAGACCTGCAATTTTTCTTCTTGTGTTTTTATACCATGTGCATGCCGCCACCATATGAATTTTATCATGTTAAGTTATTTAATCACTGTGTCCCTTATAAATATGTCTTAATTAACTGTAATCGTTTCCCTATACAAATAATTTTACCTTATTTTACCTTATATATAATTGATATGAATGTTATATTTTATTATTATTGTTTTCCGACATGCGTCATGCATGTTCATTCTGACCTTACAATATATGAGTTCTTTTATATATCTTATACCATATGCATGTAGCTATCTACCATATGAATTTTATCATGCTAAGTTTGTTTTAAATATTTAGTCTACTGTACTATGTCCCTAACTATATATGCCTTAATTACTTGTAATCATTCCCCACACAAACAATTTTGACTTGTATATAATTAACATGATTGCCAACATCATTTAAAATCACCTACTATTCCTCACACACAAGCAGTTCTCTGCTTCGTAAGTTCTTGTTTCGATTTATTCACCATATATTGTTCAAAGGAACTTGTAGATATTTTGTGCAGAAAGTGAGTAAATTGTTTATTATTATTATCAGTCATTTAGGTTCAAGGACGCCTTGAAAGCTGCTATGAAGTTTGAATTGTTTCTTGGGTATTACGAAATTTCAATTATTTTCCTGGTGTAGAAAATATTATTTTCTTCAACAGTCTGTGAACTTATCAGTATACCAATTGAATGTTTGCATTATATTACGGTCAGCAGAATCTACAAATGAGCGAGATCCTCTCATTATAGGTAAAATTTGTATATACGCATACTCCCGTCGTTACGGTGAAATATGCGCATGCGTGGAATTCCGTTATTATTGGTGAATACGACTCTATCATGGACTACGAAAATCGATGCATTCCTCAAAAATGTCAGGATTCTGTACCTGTGCAGATTTCACCAATGTTGGGGAAACATACGCATACAAAGATTTTTTCATGCGTAGATTCTCACTGTTTAGTTACCGAGAACTTTCATTTGGTGTATTAATTAATACAGACTGCTGAAGATTATCCCCCATACTTTAAGGAAATATAAACCACAACAAAACTGCACAGTCAGAACTTACTTCTGTTGTAGTCGTAGAAAAAGTATAGAGTGTTGCGCATACAAAAACACTTTTCACTAACGCATGTATCTAAAAAGTGTTGGTTTTCAAAAGAACATGTAGCACAGTATAATATTGCAATATATTTTATGAGTACTATACGTTTCCGAAGTTGGTTACTCTATTTTTATCTCCCTGTATACTGTGCTATCCTTGTATATAATTATATATATATATATATATATATATATATATATCAAACACAGATGCTCAATATTAGTTGCCATTACAATTCCGAGAAACTGCATCTAGATAATTTTATTCACAGGCTCCCACAATCAATACTACATTACGTAGTTGATTCAAAGATTCGTACGGAGGTGTGGATTCAAGCTTGAAAACCGGAAGAGAGGTCGAAGCAGAAAGTTGGGGTAAAACCTCCCTGGAGAGAAATTAGCGCAGACAACACTCGAATTTAATGTTCACTCTCCCCAAGGTAATAAAGCTATAGCGAAATAGATTTATTTAATTCTATTACTTTAATGTGGATACAAATTTGCAAGACATTAACTGTATCCAAAGTGAAAAGTGTTTTCATCTCCTTACAGACAATTGGATTTATTTTTGATCGGAGTAAATTGCATCTTTTAGTATCAGGGATCTTTTACATATCTTAAATGTTAATTTTGGACATTAGACATTGAAAAATCAATCAATAATCCTCATGCATCTTCAATAAATGGCTGGCTATACATACCATTTGTTTAGCGGATAATGTACAATGGAATGTGAAATGGACATCAAATGTTTTGTTTGACTGTAGTGGGTAGCTAACCAAAAACATTTTTTTGTTATCTTGATATCTATCCATCCTCTAAACGATCATCAGCCAGTTTCCAAACACACTCAAAAAGTACGGTTGCCGTCTTTTTGACTCTATCGGAATAACTATTTTCAACGTATTTTTAAATATCGATCAAATATTCGAGAATTGAATCCATATTCAAGAAATTACATATATAGTTTGTCTATAGGGGCTTGTTATGGTTCCGTACCTATTGGGGAAAAAGATGCAAATGAGTGTGACTCGCCCACTAAGGATTCTGTACCCCGAAGACAGATCGGTGGTTTTAAGAGATACCATGATAACTTTAAAATAATCTATAACAACATTTGAAGTATCAACAAAAATACCATTATCCAATATTAATGTAAGTTTCGATTGAATATAGTTATGACCGAAACCTGGGAGTTGGTATATATCAGTATATATATATATATATATATATATATAATATATAATATATAATATATATATATATATATATATAGGAAAAAAACTTTTTAGATTATTCCAAGCTTTCGGGAGTATTTATTCCCATCATCAGGGAGACTACAATCGAAGAACAATACAAGTGGGTTATTTCATTTTTTAATTACAGTTCATATTGTAACTTACATCTATGTTGAGGTTAGCTTCCATGATGTTACACAAAAATTGTATTGTTCGTACATTGTGAATCAGGTCAAATGAAGAATAACAAATAAGTTAAGTTAAGAGTTGTAAAACATATTAAAATTGTAAAAAACTATACTAAAGTTTATCTCACCATATGGTGTATAAAGTGGCACTGGTACATAAAGTTGGACCCACACACACATCCTAAAGATCATACTCATATGTCACAAAAAATAAAGTCAATAAAAAAAAACTGGTAGACTACATCTTAAGTAATCATAGAGAAATAAACAGATATGTAATAAAATCGAAACCCTACATCATATTATCAATTAGTCATTGCTTTTTCATCTCAATGTTTATTCATGATCATCCTTTATATTATTGGTCAATATTTCACAATTTGACCTGTTTTGCTTTTTTTTCTTCTTTTAAAATATTACTTAATTTTAATAGCTTTAGTACCTATCTCAATATTATTTATGAATTGTGAATAATCTATATATGAGCATGTGTATATTGTATGTGTATGAGCATGTGCATATACGTGTATATATTTCCTTTCCGATCGGAACAAGTGATAGATCACTTATCGATTATTACTTCATTCAATATCTGTAGTGTAGTGTATTTTTATTCATTTTATATTATATATGTATTAACATTGAATAAAGTTCATAATAATTATTCCTTGTCTAGGTAGAATGAGAAATGACAAATGTTTCCTGGGTACCAGGAAAGGTTGTCCTAAAAACTTTTACTGTAGTCTAGAAGAAAATATTATTAATGATCACAATTTTCATAGGGTTCCAGTTGAGGAAGTGGAGGTACTTAAAATATTAAATAAAAAATAAAATATTCGATGCTTTCAGAGATCTGATATTCGTAGTCCGATTTGAATTAAAGGAGAAAATCTAGTTGGCTAGAAAAATTTGAATGATTAGCTAAGAATTCAAAAGAGATGAATATATTTCCACCCATATTTCGAAGAAGCCTGCAACAAGCACTTTTCTCAATTTGGAGAACTTGAAAATTGTCAGATATCTGAAGAATAGAAAACCGAGTGAGAGGATAAATAGGTATAACATGCACACGTCACTGGAAATAATAAACAAGTGATCAAATTATAGTTCTTCAGTGACCATTCCACAAACTCAACTTTGAAAAGTGAACAAAACAAAATGAGTGTTTTCTCTGGAAGAAAGCTAATATGCATCCAAATAACGATTTCAGTGGGTACCGTTTTAAAAGACTAAGCACATAATTCTAACTCCGATTCATAGGTTTCTTTCATTATACAGTGCGGCTTTTTATTGTCCCCCCACCCCCTGTTAATCTTTTGAACGGTCCGACGTAGAACAATAGTGCGAAAACCGTTTCGAATTATATCACGGATCTAGTTTTTGAATTAAAAGATATTGTGATTGCTCAATAGATGGATGGCGCGAGCTGGCACATCAACTTGAAAATAACAAATAGCATGGGGGTCGAGTGGTACATCGCTAAAAAGATAATTCAATTCTCTTTTCAACCATCCTATTTTTCATCGAATTTGGTCAATACGTTTTTTCACAATATGCATTTGAAATTTCTAGTATAACAAAAAACAAAAATCTTGTGTAGGATTTTTATGGACATTAAAAATAAATGAATTTGGGTCGGAAATTGGATTCAAAATCTCTACACCTAATTAAGCTTCGAAACGAAGTCGAAAATAAAAAATTATATAAGTCATGAATCTTCCTCTATTGACCGTATTTCGTGTTATTCATCACAAATATGATTCCTTAGAACATCAATGGTTGGAAGTAAAATTGAATTATCATTCCAATGATGTGAAACTCGACCTCTATGTTGAAAAGAAATTGACGATAGAAGATAGTGACTGAAGTTTATCTTTCAGTCGCAGATGATTCTATGCCTTTCGAAATTTTCAAGTTGATGTGCCCCCATCGCCCTCTGTCGAGTAATTGTTATATATCTTCTCTCAAAAAGGAAGATCGGTAATACCATTCAAAATATTTTCTTTCCCATTGTTTCACATCAAACCGTTCAAAAGTTAAAGGGTGCCATTCAGATCCGCAATCCGCACTTATACTTGACATTTCAAATGCATATTGTGAAAAAACGTATTAACCAAATTCGAAAAAAATAGGATGTTTGAAAGAGAATTGAATTATTTTTTCAACGATGTACCACTTGACTCCCCATGCTATTTGAAATTTTTAAGTTGATGGGCCTCCCTGCGCCATCTATCGAGTTATCACAATGTCTTTCATTTCAAAAAATAGTATCGCTCAAAACTGTTTTTGTCCCATTGTTTTACGTTTAACCTTTCAAAAGTTAACAGGGGGGAGAGACTATAAAAAGCCGCACTGTATTTGTTTAAAAAATGTATAATTAGATATTATTGAAAACTTTTTTCTGATAATGAATTTTTTTGAAAAACTAACTTGTATTGGTTGAAAACGGGAACACAGAAATTAAGGAACAATATAAAAATATGGAAACACAATACCAACCAAAAATTACCCCTCAAAACATACTTATTATCAATCACGTACAATAAATTACAAACAAAATATCACCGACAAGCAAAAGTACATTTGGAAATTGGTTCGTCACAAAACAGGAAAAATAAAAAACAACCAAGCTGAAATTATTATGAATGATCAGTTGACTAATGATGAATCTTTAATAGCGGATGTAAATATTTTGCCATGTCTCCTGAAACCACATTTCACCGGCATTCTCAGAATTCCATATCCGAAGAAAGCACTGTAAATTCACCTCAAAATACTGCCTTCTTCTTCACGGCCACCAACAATTTGAAAAATACTAAAGTGTTGACCTGGATTGTATTTCTACAAAAATAATAAAAAGTATAAGTAATTGGGAAGATTTCTTCAGATTTTTTAAATTGGAACAGCATGCTTTTTCCTGTGGAATATAACTTTTGTGATTACGTATTATAAATACATTACCAAAAACATATATAAAACCTATTTATGTAAAACGTGAGCAAGTATTATCAAAATATTTTCGATATTCGATTGGAATACCTAGATATGAAGAAAAGACCATTTGGTGGATCTTACATCATCACTTTCATTTTTCACCGAAAAGTAAAGTGAGTATTTACATCTCGAACATTAGTCATTGAGAAATTATTTTTATTTTCCTCCGTATGACTATAGAAAAATGTTGAATTGAATACATACAGATTTATCTAATCAACGGTTTTCGTGACATGGCCCAGATAAATTATAAAATGTATATCAGTGCATTCGTTTTCTCACTACCTTTGAGGTAGAATTCAAGCCTTTTTTTTACAAGCTTTTATTTAGTTTCACCTGTTCCGATGTTTGTCATCAAATCTTGCAAGTTAAATTTGACCTACTTCTAGTTGTTCGACTAACGTGAAATTTGGCAGGTGTTCATAGTTCCCGTGACAACGCATTATGCATTTGTTAGAGAAAAAACAAACAAAATGGCGGCTCCAAGATGGCGAACGAGATTTGTGTTTATGGTCCGATTCGATTCAAAAAATTTGTGGGGGTGTTCAGGGATTCATGAAACCAAAATGGCGGCTTCAAGATGTCCGACGATTTCTGTGATTATGGTCCGATTCTATTCAAAATTGGTATGGGGGGGTTTTCGGGGTCGGAGACTATGATATTTTTATCAAAATTCACAAATTCAAGATGGCGGCTCCAAGATGGCGAACGAGTTTTGTAATTATGGTCCGATTCGATTCAAAATTGGTATGTGGGTGTTAGGGGTTTTTGGGGTCGGAGATTATGAATTTAGTCGAAGATTATTGATTTTTTGTCAAAATTAATAAATTGAAGATGGCAGCTCCAGGATGACGGACGAGTTAATCTTTAGATGGTCTCCTCGTTGAAGAACTAGATAGATTAAGGCGTACTTACTAAAAAGCACAAAATAAAATAATTAATAAAAAAACCTTTCTAAAAACAAGCTTTTATTCCTGTAAAATATCGGACACTTATTACATAACACCCTGTATATATACTGGAAAAAAAGGCGATGAAACAAAAACAGAATTTTCCTTGGGAGAGAAAGTAGTTCTGAACTTAACAAAAAGTATGTTGGATAAAATAGAATGGTTTATTTTGACAATTAGTTTTCTTCTGTATCATTGATGGAAAAATTGAAAGCCGAAAAAATACTTGCCTGCGGAACAATTAGGAATGAAAGGAAAAATTCAATTGATGATAAAAAAATGAAAAGGGGAGACTACGATTACAGATTTTTTTTTTTTTCTATGTTCTGGTTCCCACGAAAAGGGATATCCTGTAATGTTCAGAGAACATCGTGGGAACCAAGGGAAAGAAGGTAGGAGTTGGTGTTCTTCTTAAATTTCTGGAGGTTGTATGCCTCGGGGAACACCTCCCTAGGCAATGAGTTCCAAAGCCTCGCTGTTCGTTGGATGAACGAGTCTTTGGAAAGTGATGTTCTGCAGGTCTCCAAAGTGACCACGAAGGGGTGTGATGACTGAACTTGACGGGTTAGTCTCGAAGAGACTGCCAAAGCAGGAACGATTGTTGATATTTCAGAAGAGCATCGCCCATGAAAATATCTATAAAATAGAGACAAATCGCCAACTTTTCTACTGTGTTCGAGACAAGTGAGCGAGTTTGTAAGCGAGGCATCACCGACGAGACGAATTGCCCTTTTTTGGACAGAATCCAATAGCCTCAGGATATGTTTAGGTGCCGCGCTCCAAATATGGGAACAGTATTCCAGGACAGGTCGGATCTGTGCCTTATAGATCATAAGCAGCTGAGTGGGGTGAAATAGCTCTTGGCACGAAACAAAAACCAAGTTTTTGGGATGCACTTTTGGCAATGGACCTCACGTGATTTTCCCAGGAAAGGTTATTGCTGATAGTAATACCAAGCATCGATATGGATGACTTCAGTGGTATGGTTACTCCTGACAAAGTTATGTTAGGCACAGTGAGATCGGCTTTTCTAGAGAAAAGACATGCTTGTGTTTTGTTTGCATTGAATTCTACCAAGTTATTAGATCCCCACTCGAGAATTGTTGCTAAGTCCATATTTATATTATTAACATTTCTTCCTCGTTCATTTCTGGTTTCACGGGCTGATATAGGGGCCCTGGAAGAGAAAGCGGTATGGAGGGTACTATCATCGGCAAAACTGTGTACTGGACATGAAGTTGCTTTCAACAGGTCGTTGATGTGAAGTAGAAATAGTGTTTGTGCGAGAATAGATCCTTGCGGAACACCAGCATTTATGAGTAGAGTGTCAGATGAAACTCCATCGACCACTACATGGAGAGACCTGTTTGAGAGAAAACTAGCAAGCAGAGAACACAGCTGAGGGGGCAAGCCATAAGACGGAAGCTTGGCGAGGAGTCCCTGGTGCCAAACTCGATCGAACGCCTTGGAGATATCTAATGCCACAGCTAAAGTTTCTCCATACTTTTCAATAGATAGCTGCCATATATGTGAGACGTAAGCGAGCAGGTCACCAGTTGATCTCTGATGGCGGAAGCCATATTGCCTATCGTTGACAATTCCTGAGTCTTCCAGATATTTCATGAGCTCGATGTTGATGGCTTTTTCCATGACCTTTGAAATAATAGATAGCAGTGCGATAGGTCTGTAGTTGCTAGGTAGGGCCTTTTGCCTTTTTAGGACTGGCTGTACTCTTGCAATTTTCCAATTGGACGGAAATACCCCAAATTGTAAGAGTGGTTGAACAACTTGCAAAGAACAGGTGTTAGTTCGGGGGCACATTTCTTGAGAACAATCGGCGGGATTCCGTCAGATCCACAGGCTTTGTTGGTGTTGAGACCCAGCAAAATCTTTCTGATAGTACGTTGGCGAAAGGTGATCTCGGGCATGTGACTGTCAATAGGTGTAATGTTCGGGGGTTGTTTTCCCGATGAATCCAGAGTGGAATTTCCAGCAAATAGGTGCGCAAAGATATTGGCTTTTTCCTGGGCAGTCGTTGCTAGTGTTCCGTCTTCTTTGGTTAGAGGAGGAAATGAGCTGGAAGTGAAGTTTCTTCCCACAGCTTTGGCGAAAGACCAAAATGAGCGGGATCCGTTAGGACATTCGGCAAGTTTTGATCTTATTTTGGCATTGTGGGCATCTTTTGAGCATTCTATTGTCTCTTTGTATATGCCTCTAGCCTCGACATATGCTGCTCTGGTCTCAGGGCCCGGATTTTTTAGCCATCGATGGTATGCTGCCTGTTTGGAAGCCACAGCTCTAGAGCAGTTTCTGTTAAACCAGGTCTTATCGGATGATGTTCTTCTTTCGGTATTCGGTATGTAAGTTTGCATCCCCAACATGATGATTTCAGAAATTGTCTCAGCACATCGTGTTGGATCTACTGAAGAGAAACAAACTCTCTTCCATGGAAACGCTGAGAAAAACATACGAAGACCTTCCCAGTCGGCCGAATTGTAATGCCACATGAGACGGGGTGGTATTGTGCAGCTCGATGGTAAATGGAAAAAGCATGTTGTGGAGATGAGGGTGTGATCAGAGTTTCCAAGTGGGGCACAAACTTCTATTCTATACGGGTCAGGATTGGTGGTGAGGAAAAGATCTAGTGTATTGGCAGACTGGTTGTTGACATCAGGGATGCGGGTTGGTAGCTCGACCAGTTGTTCTAGACCATGAGTGATGGCGAAGGCCTCGGCTTGACGACCCGCATCATCTGTTTTGTTAGAGAATTTGAGCCAGGCAGCGTTATGTACATTAAAGTCTCCCATGATTATGGTTTCAGCTGTTGGATGGTTCTCCTGAATGTAGTCCAGTTTGAGTGATAAAAACTCAAAGAGGTCGTTATATGAAGGTTCATTAGGTGATAGGTAAAGGCAGCAGAGGAACTTAGTCAGTTTGGTATCAGATAGCTTGAACCACATCACATCAAAGTCTTTCGGTTCCAAACTCTCTTCACGCTGGCATGAAAGGTTAGCCTTAGCGTAAAGGCAGACTCCACCTTTGAACCTGAATCGAAAATGGAATTCGTAACCAGGACAAAGCATATGGACCTTGTTGGTGGACGAGTTTACTTGTGTTTCTGTTAGAGCCAGAATATCCGGTTTTTTCGACTGTAGGTGATGGTGGACGTCATTGATGTTTTTGTTGAGTCCGCGGATGTTGCAAAAATTAATCTTTAATGTTGAGTCCCCTCGAGTACCTCTCGCCCGGAAATCCGAATGGAGAGGTATTTTGCTTCCGGAGTGTTTTCAGGAGATTCAGGAGATTCAGCTCTTCTGATGTAAGGTTCTCCTAATGTCAAGACAATAAAACCGTAACCTTGATATCAAACTATCATGGTAGCGAGATATCAACAGTCAAACGGAAACAGAAAGACGGCACTTCCGTTATAAAATATTATAGATGGGTGGAGTTGATCATGCTGATCAACTCAGATCTGCATATGGGTTGAAGAGGAGATCAAAGAAATGGTGGCACAAACTATTCTGGGGTATGCTGGATATATGTTTCCTCAATGCTTTCATAATCTACTTCAGCATATCATGAAAAAGTTCCACTGCTAGAATTTCGTCGTTCCGTGTCCTTGATGACACAAAAAAATCCGAATCACTAGGTAGAAAAGACCGTCATTTGATGATACAAGAAAACACAATTTTTCAGCTCCAACTGATAGCCGTCGTACCAACAGAGGTGTCCATTGACCAAGATGAATCAAGAGGAAGAAGTGAGGTGTATACTACACATCAAATTCAATCAAGACCACACTCAAAGTGCTTAACCTGTAATATATTTTTATGTTGTAACGAGAAAAAAAAAACTGTTTTCTACAATTTCATGAAATAAATTTATAAAAAAATTAAATGGTACTTTTAATTTCCCTAATGACTGACAGTACCAAATGACTGACGGTACTTCAAAGTACCACCTACCGTATAAAAAAGATCTGAAAAAAATTTCACAGGTTATTTTAATCGTTAATCACCCAAAAACTAAAATCAGCCATAAAAATCAAAAATTTTCCCCAGTGGGCGACAAAGGGATAATATGCAATGGAGACTGTGCGTGGAGTGCAGAGTTAATGTAATTATTTACTCCAGAAATTATGCGAATATGTCAACATATAGTCATACGAAGGGAAATTAAGAATAATTTCCAAATCACTAATGTTCGAGATGTAAATACCTACTTTACTTTCAAAATATACTTATAGGAAAGGGATCATATTTTGAGATTATTTTTAGTAGTACAACATAATACAAAATAAAATACCGGCGATTTTACTACTAATATTTTTCTCATTTTTAGGAGGCAATTGTGTAATAATCACCCTGAATATACATATCAGGCGTTATATATTTATAATATGCATACAGTATTTTCGGTGAAAAATGAAAAGTGCTGCGATAACGGTATACAAAAATTGAAGTGAATGGTCTCTTCTTCATTTCATGGCATTCAAATCAAATAACTCTTGGAACCTAAGATGTGATATTTTCGAAAATACTTTTTATAATACTCGCTCTCGTGTTATATAAATAGGTTTTCCAGATTTTTGGTAATGTATTTATCATACGTAATCACAAAAGTTTTATCCGCAGGAAAAAGCATGCCTTATTATTTTATTTATTTTTAATTGGTTATTACGCTAGAACTGTCCTAACTTGAATGATCCTATCCAGTGGGGCAAAGCAAAATGTTATACAGGGGGATCAGAAAATTTTAATTTTTTGAGCACCCTGTATGAAATTTTTATTGTATACAACTTTTTCAATAACTTTCATAATAACGGATATATAGCCGGTAGCCATTCCTATTGTATTTCCCTGTGTATCTCAAAAACTGGTCATAGCAAAGCCATAAGTGTTTGACATCATATAGTTGTACTCAAATTGCAGAATTTAACCGACGGACTTTTAAATACAGGATGAATTGAATAAAATCGCTTTTTCGCAATGTTCATCATCACTTAGTGGTTGTCTCACACTTTTTGACAATAATATTTTGAATGGTTCGTAATCAAATATCCATATAGCTTAAAATATAAATAAAAATATCACAAAGAATATGACTTTTTGACTCACCCTGTACTAAATTTTGAATTTGTCAATTCTGACACAATCAATTAAGAATTTCAATTTAAATAATTCTTGACTCACCCTGAATATAACAATCACACCCTGCATCTCGAAAATTAGTCATAGTATTCAGTTGTACCCAAAGACACTTTGGTTCACGAGGTCAAACTCTACAACATACCAAAAATTCAGAAGAATCAACCGTTGTCAATTTTTTCATAAGGCGGCGTGCTCCTTTTTGGATCAGAAGAAGCATGTAGGGGTACTACTTTTTGATCTGACTAAAGCTTTTGACTGTTCGAAACTGAAATTTTTTGAAAAAACTATATTCTATAGGTTTTAGAGGAAAGATCTGATCATAGTTAATGTCCTACCAAGAAAATGGAAAAAATTCCATTAGAATGAATGGCACCGAAACAAAAACGTATGATTTGAATCTTGGAGTTCCACAGAGATCAATACTGGGGCCACTGTTATACCTCTTTCCAAGCTACATGAATACTGATTGCTTAGTATTATACGCAGATGATATATCACTGGCAGAATATGGAAATAATCCTCATGAGCTATAAGAAAGGTTGAATTATTTAGCGGATTTTTGTTGCTGAATGGTCGGTCATACAAAAATGGTATGACATCAAATCCCTCAAAAACTGTTTTATTCTGCTTAAAAGAATCACACGGTATTATTAATGTAACTAGGGGAACAAATACGCTGCTCACATCTTCTGTTCGATTTTTCGGCACCTATTTGGATGCAGATATGTTATTTAGAACTGCCATTGAAAATGTCAGCCAAAAAATCAATGCAAGTTATTAAGCTATCCTACAATTTAAAAATGTGCGCTATGCGCTTGTAAACTCATTTAGGTTATCATTGTTTGGGGATATACATAACTAGTTCGAAGGCTATTCATAAAAACTGGTAATTAGACTAATATTTGGTATGAAACGAACAGACTCATGTAAACCATAATATAAAGAAGACAATTCTAATAATCATAACTATAAAACCAGTCATGGTAATTTGCTACAGATTCCTACATACAGAACATAAAAATTCACCAATACAGTGGTATAAAGTTTTTCAATACTCTTCCCGAAAATAAAAATGTGGAAAAGTTTAAATACGTTACATGGAAATACTAATTCACAAGCTCTCGGAATAGCAATGGAGATACAAACAAAAAGTTACCGATTAATTTGGCTCACTTCGTATAATGAAAATGACTCCCTGTTACTAAGTGCTCATATTATTGCTGTATTTAGAGATTAATATACTTTTTGAGTTGATATCCTCATACAACCTAAAATTGAGAAAAAATTATCTAGAAAATCTATATAAATGTAGAAGGGCACAGAGATTAGTTTACCTGGATAAGTTAGTTGGTAACTTGTCGTATTCTGAATTTTCCTACAAATAATATTCGAAGGATAGAAAATGATAGTTCTCTGATTGTTGACGTTTCGGGCGTTTTATCCATACCGATGTTCAAAACTCAAGGGGCGAAATTTTAATAATATACAGTATTTTTTGGATTTCTTGCTAGAGTTGCCGCTCTGTTTAACCGATGTCGATATATACATTTTGATTGTGACAAAAGGTTCAAAACGACAGCTTTAGGATAACTTGATCTATAGGCTGTTTTATTCATTATTATGGCATCAAACGCTCTATGGATCAGTCACACAGAGCCACCATTTCAAAATTATTATGGGTTTATCTTATTCAATTATTTCCACTTGGGTTTTGAAAATGAGGACAGATAAAGCTGGGAATCGTTGATAATCAGATAAATATAATGTGTTCATTCTTTATATATTTCTTGGTATGTAAATTCAAATTACAAGTTACTAAGAGTCGGTCACTTTAGACACACATGTCTACCAAAAAGTCGGGTAATTAATTCAAAGTCACAGAACACAATATTTCAAAAAACCTTCAAGAATGAGATGTTCTGATTTATTGAAAAAATAACATTATTTACGCATACATTGTTGTGCCTAAGGGTCAATTCATGCGTATTTTATATTTATGCATCACGGTTGTTAACATTATATCAGCAATCGTTTTCCACGAATTCCCTATGACTATTTTGTCTTTGAAAGATTCATAGAGATAATTTATAACGACTGTGGATTATGTTATAATAACAACTTCAGAAAATTTGAAAACATTCTAGGCATCAACGTAAAAAATTAAACAAGTTGAAAACCCTTCCTGAAGAAATTAAAAATTTTATGGAAATGTTATCATTATGTTTTATAGAAATGTCATTCATATAATTTGTTGACAATTAACGTCCATGGAATTGACTAAAAATAAGAAAAGTAAACTAAAAACACTTCACTACGATTTTCAAAACAAATTGGTTTACAAAACCTACGACACGTGTTTCGCTATAAGGTAAATGTACCTTTTACCGACCTCTCAAGGCTTTGTTATAGCTAAATAAAAAAAAACAAGATCACACTGCTGAAAAACTAAGCTAATTATTTTTTTCGACATTTTAAACTTTCTGGCCGATGTTTCAAAATTAGCAATAAATTAATAAACTTGAGTTTACTATGATAAAACTTTAAATTAACTGTGAATTTTCAATTTTCTGAAATGGTACCCTTTACCGACCGAATTCAACGCCGTTTCCTATTACCGACCACGTGAGCACATTTTACCGACCAGTGAAAAACTAGTTGATTCATCTTGAAATATATTTTAAATTTAACGTTCCAATGCAATATTTTTTTTAAATATGAAATAAATGTAAAAGATATTACTTATAAAACATATGTTACATATAAAATATTTGGAATAATTGTAATAACATAACCCGTCTAAAAGTAATGAAAACCGTTAGGTGAATGTTTCAAATAAAATATACTTAAGAACGAACTTTAAGACACAAAACAGTTTCTCAACTTTTTCTCAAATCATCTATTTGAGGAACCGAATAAACATCGTTTATTAATTAAGGTGAGTTCACTGATATTGCAAACGATATCTTCATCTTAATAAAGTAGGATATATTTCCTTGTTCATGGTCATTATTTTCACAGAAGCTCCATTTATATCAACGGAAGTTATGATTCCTGAAAAGTACTTCCTTTCATGAATTATAATAATATATAGTCAACAAATTTTTTGATTTCTTTTGTTTTATGGTAGGATCTTAATTTTGTTTTCGGTTTTGGCGAAGCTAGTTTTTTAACCGACGAAACCAAAAAGGAGGAGGTTCTCTATTCGACCCGTATATTTTATGTTTTTCCATCATATTTTTTTATATATGATCACGCATAACTTTTTACTGAGGCGTCCGATTCCGATAATTCTTTTTTCAGTGGATAGGGTGTACTTTGACTTTGGTCCCATTTGAATTTAAAAGATGAAATCCACCCCTAAGGGTAGCGAAATGAAGGATATTGATCACTCACCCTCTGAATTCTGGTCCGTTAACCGATTCTATCAGGCATAACTTTGTACTGGGTTCTTCGATTTGGATTATTCTTTTTTTAATAGATAGGGTATACCTTATATTTGGATTTCGAAAGGAATTAGCCACCCTTACGGGTAGAAAATAGGGGATAATTGATATTTCACTAGTGAACATTAGCACACACATACGTAGTTGACAATGACAGATCGCTACTGACATTATTCTTGTTCCGTCAAAATCAGTATATTTTTCGAGAGGATGGAATGATATACAAAGTAATGAAATAAACTAACCAGAACAACGAAAATAATTTATATTACAACAAATAGTAAAAGTAGATAATCATATTATTTAACTGGTAATAGTTGAAGTAAGGTGGGTAAGTAAGTATTTTGGAAGTAATCAAAAAACAAGTAGGTAGTAATTGGTAGATTTTAGCCACAAAAAATTGAAAAATAAAAACTTTTTAACAAAAATTAAACCAACGAAATACGGAACTGAAAAGTAAAATAAAAACTTTTAAGATGGAAATCAACTGAAAAGCAAAAAATAAAATAAACCTTCTTAGTCTAAATGATAATTGAGCTCCTAAACTAATGTAAGTAACTGATTTTGAGTCGGCGCCAAACAAACTAGCAATAGAATTAGGTGAAGCCTAAAATGATGGCAGCGAGATGCATGGCTGCGTTTTGATGACTTCTTTCATAGATAATGATCTTCGATAATTGTTTGTTTGGCGCCGACTCATTTAGACTAAGAAGGTTTATTTTATTTTTTGCTTTTCAGTTGATTTTTTCGTCGGTTTAATTTTTTGTTAAAAAGTTTTAATTTTTTCATCATTATTAATGTCTGCAATATATTCAGGTTCCATGTTATCTATTTGGAAAGCAGATAAATTGGCAGTTATTGATTCGTTGGATATTTGTTTCCAAAAATCAAATAAACCTGTGGCTTTTTCGAGACCTCTCCATTCATTGCCGCTGTTTTGATTAGAGTATCTGAGTGTATTCTTGTTTCTATTCGAAGTTGGGCTACTAAGCACATCTTCGACATCTATTGCCATATCAGATTCAGGTACAGTATTTGAACTACTTTTGTTTTCAAGTTAGAAAAGTCAACGTTGTTCACATCAAACGGTAAAAGGCCACATGATTTAAATCCATTTTTGACGGTGCTTTCCGTGATAACTTCTAGCAATTAAATATTAAGCTGACCTGCAACATCTTCCCTTTTTAGTTTCTCGTCATTGTTTACAATTCTCCAGTGTTGTATTCTATTTTTCCATGTATTCTTTAGAGGTCGAAAAATCGCCACATCTAAAGGTTGATGCAAGTGAATTGAATTGGGTAACAGTGCTATAAGAATTATTACTTTTTCCCTGCAAAATTTGTACAGTGGCTAATTCAGATGGGATGAATGACCATCCAGCAATAAAATAAGGACCAACGGAACATTGTTTTTGACGACCCATGGATAGAACATATTAGCTACATATTCAAAGAAGCTTTCCCCCATCATCCATCCATTGTCATAGCGACCTGTTCTCCAATTTGCAGGCATATTTTTAATTATGCTCACAGGCATTCTCTTATATGGAAATAAAACTGAAGGTGGTCCAAATTTCCTGTAGCAGCAACAGTTATTAGAACAGGTAGACATTTTTTCTTATCGTTTTGTGTTCTAGTATATACTTTTTTTATCCTTTTCTCACAGTTGAAAATTCTATTTGGATCATTCAAAATTTCTTCCGAATTATTTTGATTTATATAATCGTTCACCCGAATAAACCATCCACGCATTTTGTCTTCTGTGATGTTAGTACATGACTGAGTTAAATTTTGAGAAATACGATGAGATAATTCAGGATGCCTCTTTGAAAAGTTCTCATACCAGGGCCTCCCCAGTATTCCGCTTTTAAATGAATTTTCTGTGTTAATCTGGGATACTAGTTTGGAGACACTGTCTATGAACTGGCTTCGAGTAACTGGAAAACCTAGATCTTGTAAATACAGGACCCATTTAACAATAGTTTCTTCTTCGGTTTTCGTCAAGACGTTATGAGCTCCACTCATTGCTCCTGGATACTTGTTATTTTTCCTTCAATCAATGTGGTTCTTGGACCAATGAATTCTCTTGCAGCCTATCTAACATCAATACCGTTGCTGTCAGCCTCCAATGCTTGGTTATTTTGATCTTGAGAACATTTTCTCTTTCCATTTTTGAGTCTGGCAAATAAAAATGAAATGACTGAACTAAATTACACAAAAACTTTTACTCAGTTTATTTTTGTATCATTAGGTAAAATTTTTTGAATATTTTTTATATTAAGTTCGTGAAAACTATAAATGAGAAGAAAACAAAATTGTTAAAAAACAATATAGGTCATTAATAGCTCTTTACCGAACACTAAATTTTGTTTATCTTTATGCCGACCACATTTCAGCAATAAATAAATTTAATGAAGGATATGTCTTTGTCAACTTAAGAGATATTAGTGTTTTTTGTAAATATATTAGTGTTCATTATTGCATACCCAGTACAAAAGTTCAGAATCAGAACTAAGGAAAGATAGAGTAGAATTTAATACACTGTTTCTGAAATATTTGAAAAAAAAATTAAATAAACTTTTTTTTTTCGCGCTCTTTTATAGGTAGTTTTAAAATATTCAGCGATCTGTGATAGATTTCAAAACTAAACAAATAATACAAATTTTCGAAAACTAAGTTGTATGGAAAATATGTATTTAGTTTCTGGGTTGAACTTAATTTAAATATATGTACTGTTTTACTATTACCAACAAAATGGTCGGTAATAGGAATGCATCGAATTGTGATAAACCTTTTACCGACCACTTTATGTTTAGCTATTTTCCAGTGTTTTTTTGAGCAAATGGACATATTTTTTCATATAATGAAAAAATTATAATTCAACCTATGTTAAAGTATGTTTGCTCTTACTTAGCAATTTTTTTTATTTTTCTTCAATAATTTAAAATTTCGAAATTAAGTCTTTTTGTTTAGAAAACGGACCTGATCCGCACTCTACAGCCAATAAACTTGAACTGACTAATAGCTAGAGTACGAGGTTGACTAAGGCCAAGCTGAATATATGATCAAGTATCTTCAGCGCCATCTGACTTAATAACATTACTATCGGAGTGAAGTGTTTTTAGTTGATTTTAATTGTGGATTTTCATCAAGTATCGGCCGCGTCTATTCAAAAAACAAGAAAAATAGAACCTATTAACAATTACAAAATTACAAAATTAATGACCACGAAAAAATTACGTATATTAGGGGAGACTGTTGTACTTTGGATCACAATCACAATGGAAAGAGTCTAATAGCACAATTATTCCTACATACTATGTATTTTTTGAGAATATATTTATATTTTATTGAATGTGATCAATGGTACAAGACCATAATGTACCATTGATCACGCCCTGGTGTACCTTGGATCATCAACGTCTCGAACCTAGAAGGTAGATAATATTTATTAAAAACAACAATTTTATACAGACATTTGTATTATAATGTTTCATTACAAGAAATTACAATAAGAAATAATATTGTATTAAAGTATAACCTAATTTTTATTTGTTTACATGTGTACAAAAAGTTATAATATGAAATTTATAACTTAAAAAAGTTAGGTATGTAAATTTGATTTTAATCAAAATTAAGTGAATCATTTAACGTTAAAGCTAGAAAAGTCCACTTGGAATCAAAACTGTCCATCAGTTCTAGACGATCGACAGTTTTACCACAAAATCTTCAGCTATCAAATATTTCTTCGCATTCTTAATTTGCTGCCATTCACAATTCGTTTGTAGAATTTGATCTGGTATTCAAAATGATGTTGATCTATGGAAATAATTTTTCATACATAGTGCGCTGGTGGCCATTATTTTTGCTGAATCCTACCGAAACATATTCCCCCTCTTCAAATGTCGCTCTTTCAAAATTGATTTCTGCTTGCTTTTCATTTATTTATTACTTCGTGGCATACTGACCTATAACAAAGAACGAAATAATTGTACCATCATGTACCTATCATGATTGATCAGTGGTATAGGACATTGTACATGAACAAGGTACATGATGGTGCGGTTTTACAAACTTATTCTCCTCAATATTCTAGGTTATGTTTAAAACTGAAAAATGGCACAACAAATTACTCACCAATGGGCAGTGATTCAGATAGAATGTGATTTAAAACACAAAACACAATCGGCAACTTGTAAAAAATAAACAGTGGAACCAAAAGTTGTTACTTTTTGAGATAAAAAATAAATATATTTACTCGAAAACAATAGCACATGGACAACCACTCTTCCGCACTCTACTAATGGTACAGTTCTGTCACGAAGATAGCAGCATTTGTCAAGAAACTGAAGGGTGATCCAAGGTACACTATAATCAAGGTACAATAGTCTTTGTAACGATTTCGTGGATAAATTTAAAAAACGAACCTGACAATTTGAACTGTGAATAAAGCAAGCTCCTTTTTCATTACGGAAAAATCAACTGGTGATAGCCCAAACCCAGTGTATAATTTTTGGACTATTAACTTTTATGCTAAAATGTATGCGATTATCATGGTTGTATAATACATGCACTTGCATCTGAAATATTATGTTTAGAAATCAGGGGGCCATGACTTCTGAGGCTGTTAGAAAAATAAGATATAAGTTCAAATTGCTAAGAAACATCATAAAAGTATTTGTGTTTTAATAAATGAAGAAAAGCCCAAAAAGACAAATCATCAACTTTGATGAGAGAATATAATAATATAAAGTACATTATCATAGATATAACCTAATAGAAAAAACAATACAATACAATACAAATGCCTTTATTTCCAGTAGACATAACAATGTATGAAATCCGTCAGTGTAGATTAACTACTAAATACTAATTACAAATTAGGTACATATCTACATGAAAAAATAGACAGCACAATATCATCTTAAAATATCAGATTACACACTGCCATGGGACATAAAACTACCCTGAACCAAAAAATGTTTTAGTTGCTTTTTAAAGTTATTAAATGACTTACAATCGCGTACATGTCCAGGTAGTCTGTTAAAAACATGCAGACCAAGATTATTTGGTGAATTTTTCCCCACATTTAATCTATTAAAGGGGGTGTGTAAAAAATTATGGGAACGAGTGAGATGATGGGGAACGTCACTATTCCTTAGATAATCCGCCTTGTTTAAAAATACAAACTTAGAGAGTTCATATACAAGAATACTATACAGAGTCATAATTCCCAATTTTTCAAACAGATCCCTACAGGATGTAGTCGGGGATAGACCTACTATACACCTAATTATACGTTTTTGTGCGACAAAAATAGCGTGGGTGCTAGATGATGAACCCCAAAAGCAAATACCGTAATGGAGACGTGACGCAATATGTGCACCGTACACAGAGATAAGGCCGCTTAATGGCAGAACTCGCTTTAAACATCTTATCATAAAACAGAGGCTGTTTAGTTTAGAACACAGCTGATCCCAATGTTTTTTCCAGGATACATTCTTATCAAGAGTTAAGCCCAATAATGTAATGCTTGTAGCTCTACTCACACTCTCTCCCCCCACCTGAATAGTAAGGTCGAGATCTTGTTTATTCTGGGGTGTGTGAAACCGTAAATAAGAAGTCTTATCAGAATTTAAATATAAAGAGTTCTGGCTGAACCACTCAAAAAGCGACCTCAACCCAGAGTTACAGGCTGTATTGAGGACATCCCCATCGGAATTGGAGACAATGAAGGAAGAATCGTCCGCGTACAGCGAGACTGTCCAACCATCATGTATAATTGAACTGATGTCATTTATATAACATATAAACAAAACAGGGCCTAAGACGGACCCCTGCGGCACTCCTAGGTCAACACCTAAAGTTTCGGATTTATACGACCTTCGATCCAGATTAGTGTCAAGGTGAGAAATTGAGACAAATTGTTGTCTTTGCTCTGGGTAGCTTGAGAGCCAGCTCAGTGCTGGTCCCCTAACTCCGTATGCCTCCATCTTGACAAGCAGGAGTTGGTGGTCGACACAGTCGAACGCCCTGCTGAGATCGCAGAATATTCCAGCAGGGCATTCACCTGCCTCTAAATGGCACACCAACTCCTTGTAAAAATGCTGGATGGCGGTCATAGTAGACAACCCCGTATGAAAACCAAACTGGTAGGGGGAGAGTATATGTTATTCGTCCACAAAAAAGATTCCAACCTGTTCAAGAAACAATATTCGAAAATCTTTAAGAATATAGATATAAGTGCCACAGGCCTATAATGTTCAACCCTGTATTTGTCTCCCTTTTTTAAAATTGGAATAATCTTGTTTATTTTCAATATGTCAGGCAATTGACCCTGTATAAAGCTCAAATTTATAATGATAGTTAGGTGCAAGCTGTACAATTGTCTTATGAATAAGAAATCCTGATACTTCATCAAAGCCAGTGGATAATTTATTTTTGATTTTGTTATTTACAAGTGAGATCAATTCACCTTCCGAGTATGGTGTCAAAAAAAATACTGTTTATATTCTGGTTAAGAGGGGGAAGTGACTGCAGACCATCCTTCTTTATTTTACTTACCACATCCACAGGTGCATTCTTAAAGTAGATATTAAAAATATTAGCTATATTTTGTGGATCGGTGCATTTATTGTCGTTACAAAGCAACTCAATATTGTTTATTTTAGATGTTTGGCCTGTTAGCTCCCTGACTACCCCCCAGACCTCTTTATTAGGATTTTTTATTCTTAGAATACGGTTTTGGTAATAATCTTCTTTTGTGTTGTATATGTGTATGTATATGTGTTGTATATGGAAATTCATAATAATTCACTGACATCGTGCTTTTAAATCTCAAAAAATCAAGGCAATTACCGGCCGAAAAAAATGCGGGATAATGGTTTATTTGGTTGGCTATGAAATATAGGGGTAAAATGTTCGACAAAATATCTTTTGGAAGGATGTTTCACCTCAACCTTGTGCTGAAACCGCACTTTTTTTTATTTTCTACATAAGTCTATTAACTTGATTTAGTTTCCGTATAAGTAATACGCCTTTCAATGCATAAGTAGGTATTCATATTTTATATGGACATTAGCTCCAACTTTTTTCCACCAATTATTATTATTATGATTTTATTAGTGAACGTGTCATTGTACCTATGCAACGAAAGATTCCATGCGATTCAATATTTGTGTAAAAGTGAGAAATAATCTTAATTGAAAAACATGTTTCCACCTGCTTGGTGATCCTATAAAAAAAAATGCGAAGAATTTGTTTCCGTTGGTCACATTATATCTGAGGTTTCCTTATTAATGAGACAAAATTCTCCAAAACTGTACCTATTTGCAAGTGTTGTGGATATAACCTATGATATTTAGTTCAGTTTAAAAAAATTAATCATGGGATAACAAGGACAATCGATTTGTTATCATTATGAAGGCCTACCTATACAACTATTGCCAGAATGATTAACCTAGGTAAAAAAAAACTTCTCAGGTCTTGCCTAGGTATTCAGGTGTTTTGTCTCACTGTGTTTCTCGGTAAATGAAGATGTAATCTTATTAAAATGACACTTAATTTTATTTTATGTGAAGCGAAGTTTCAGCAATTTTGTCTGGAATGTTTCAGTTCTCATTCACATACATATTTAATTGTGAAAACTCCTACAAAAATATGTTTATTGTTTGCTATTCAAATAGGGTTGGTTTTAGGAGATTTCTCGTACCATAGCTAAATTTGGGGGTATATAATATACCTACGAGTATTCACTCATTTCAGAAATATGGCATAATATTTTATTGAAACAATATATATATAACTATGAAACTTACATATTTTATGCTCATTCTCTTCACAAATACTGTTATCCTTATTAGTGTCGTCCTTTTTCTCGCAACTCCTGTCACAAATATTTTCCGAACACAACGTGGAGTCTTTAGAATCTGTTGAGTTATAACAGTCAGCTGACTTCAAGGCATTATTATTTTTACACCACTTTGTTTCCTTTTTGGGGTCACAATTTGTTTCTTCCATATCGTTACACTTAACATTGTTTAAATTTCGCGCCGTATTCAGTCTCAAATCGATGCCGACAGTCGACGAGTGATCAGTTTTTTCGATATCGGATATTAGCCAGTTTTTTGGTTTTTTAGCTTCATCACAGGTGAACTCCTTTTCAGTTTTGATAGAAGGCGTCACTGGTGAATTCTGAACTTCGAAAGTCAAATTCAAACAATGGTCAGTTAGTGTTGTATTATTATTATTTTCAAAAGACTTCGAGACGAATTGTGTTAATTTCTCCATGATTATAAACGATTATCTGAAAGTATGTTTTGGAGCAGTCATATGAAACTGAAATCACCATTTGAATTTCAGGGGTGGTTGTTGCCATAGTAACTTTACACTGTGAATAGGGTTGCGGTTAAACGAAACTCCACCCTTAATGATGCTTCTCGGGCACCCTATTGGGCAACCCTTAATCGGGGGTTGAACATGTTATATCACTTCTGTCTTTGTAGGATTCTCCCTTTATTTATTATTAGTCAATAGTACACTCGCTAAGTGGCTGAAATTTTTACTACTTGTTTTTCGCTCTGCTGTAATTATGTAGATTCTCCATAATGTATGTGGTGTCCTGAAAATATCAAATATCATTCTGTCTCAATTATCATCTATAATGTGAAAGGGGAGATAAAATGTTGTCGGGGATCATATTGACTCGAACTTTTTAAATGGGAAAACTTACATTGTATACAACTATAAGTGTCCAACGACTATAAAGTTTCAATTTAAATAGTAGTGTTTCAGTGTTGAAATTTATAGAGTATTCCGCATGGGTGCATTTAGGGGAACTTATAAGTATGCCATAAGTTTTAGCCTTGGCCGAAGATAACTTGGGAGTTTCTTGTTTCTTGCAATGTTATTCATGACACTAAGTCATTTCATTTGTTTCCATGTTAATTTTCATTCAAAATACTTTTTCATTGAATACATTCTAGAACAATCATTTCAACTCATTTCAAACAAAGTGTTCAAAAATCGTGTAATGATCGATGGAAATAACACATGGAAGGGCTGAAAATATAACCGACTTGAAGGCGTTGGCCTGAGAAATATACACCGCCCGCCAATCGCGATGGAACTACCCATTTTTATGGTAAATCATAATAGGTGGCAAAATAGGCTCAAAATCCTTTCAGATTCGTGATCAACTCCCTACCGATATATCTCTTTCCTGAAAAAGTTTCAGTCCGAAAGAATCCGAATTGGTCTCACTTTTCATGGAACACCCCCGTAACTTCCGTAATTATCGAGGTAGAACAATCAAAACTTTCAGGACTGATGGAAGTGCTGAAAATACAACCGACTTGAAGGCGTTGGCCTGAGAAATATACACCGCCCGCCAATCGCGATGGAACTACCCATTTTTATGGTAAATCATAATAGGTGGCAAAATAGGCTCAAAATCCTTTCAGATTCGTGATCAACTCAGTACCGATATATCTCTTTCCTGAAAAAGTTTCAGTCCGAAAGAATCCGAATTGGTCTCACTTTTCATGGAACACCCCCGTATCTTTTGTTATTGTTGACGAACAATTGTGAAATTTGCAGAATCAAAGGATACACCACAAACTATTCTCACATAAACCAATACTTATGTGGAGAATAATTCTTAGCATCGGCTTATGGGGCTCTCAGTTCAAAAATGAATCAATTTAACATACGGAAATTTTCCCTGAACTTTGTTTTTTGCGAGAAAATCACATTTTGTAACCTCTTAATATTTTTCCACAATATGAATCATTGCCATCGTCTTTCACGAATTCAAATGGTTATATTCACTCAAAATCAAGGGATGTCCTGACGTTGCCATGGAAAACAAATGACGATTGATATTATCCAACAATATTGTTAAAAGGGTACCAAATTAATTCGTACTTCCTCGTGTTATTTCTATTATTGATTCTGTTATTTTTGTTGTTTCTGTTGTTCCTATTGATCCTATTGATCCTGTTGTTTGTGTGTTCTTGTAAGTTTCTGTTTTTATTGATATCTGTTGATTTTGAAGTCTCAAACATGGCCCGGCGAACTGCACCACAAAAAATTGAAACAGTACTGATGATTGGAGAACGTGCGATGTCTTATCGCGAAGCAGCTTCGGAATTTAATGGAAGACACCCACTTGATACTCCTATAAACACTCTGGAACAGTTTCCAAAATTTACAATCAGTTCAGAAGAACCGGCCAAGTAATGAAGATGACCTACTGACTTGATGGTGTTGGCCTGAGTAATATACATTGCCCGCCAGTCGCGATTGACCTACCCATTTTTTCGGTAAATCATATTATGGGGCAAAATAGGCTCAAAATTGTTTCAGATTCGCGATCACTACTGATATCAATTCTTTCTGAAAAAATTTCAGTCCTGAAAAACCCAAATTTGTCTCACTTTTCATGGAAGCACGCCCGTAACTTCCGTAATTATCGAGGTAGGAGGATAAAACTCTCAGAGTTGTTGAAAATGCATCCACTGACTTGATATCGTTGGCCTAAGTAATATACACTGCCCGCAAGTCCCGATGGAACTAACAATTTTTACGATAAATCATATTAAGGGACAAAATAGGCTCAACATTCTTCCAGATTCGTGATCGGGACCCCCAACTTACTGCCAACACACCTTTTTCCCGAAAAAATTACAGTCCTGAAAAATCCGAATTTGTCTCACTTTTCATGGAAGAACCCCCGTAACTTCCGTAATTATTGAGGTAGAAAGATAAAACTCTCATAGTTGTTGAAAATGCATTCACTGACTTGATATCTTTGGCCTAAGTAATATACACTGCCCGCCAGTCCCGATGAAACTAACCATTTTTACGATAAATCATATTAAGGGACAAAATAGGCTCAACATTCTTCCAGATTCGTGATCGGAACCTGTAACTTACTGCCAATACACCTTTTTCCCGAAAAAATTATCGTCCTGAAAAATCCTAATTTGTCTCACTTTTCATGGAAGCACCACCGTAACTTCCATAATTATCGAGGTAGAACAATCAAAACTCTCAGGACTGATGGAAGTGCTGAAAATACAACCGACTAGAAGGCGTTGGCCTGAGAAATATACACCGCCCGCCAGTCGCGATGGAACTACCCATTTTTATGGTAAATCATAATAGGTGGCAAAATAGGCTCAAAATCCTTTCAGATTCGTGATCAAGAGTTTCAGTCCGAAAAAATCCGAATTGGTCTCACTTTTCATGGAACACCAGTTACGTTCCTGAGTCCGGCCCTGCCACCCAGGCCTCATGACGACTTGACAAATTGCAGACCAAGCTCCTACCGAGATTTATCTTTGCTGATTGAGCATTCACCGTGAATTATCTTGTGAACTCAAGATCAACGAAAGAACTATAATACCTTTATTATTTGTTTATTGTTATAAATTAACTGAGATATGTATTTACTATTCCATTTTTGTCATTTGTAACCTGCATTTTCGTTTTTCATTAAAGCATTGAGTAAAGTATATCTTTGATTGTGTGAAAGGTGAACTTCGAAAAAGAGTTATTCAGTACAAAATTGGTTTCAAAAAGCTACAAGGTGCCTTACGAACCACACAACTGCTGAGGCACAACGTAACTCACCCCCGTATCTTTTGTTATTGTTGACGAACAATTGTGAAATTTGCAGAATCAAAGGATACACCAAAAACAATTCTCACATAAACCAATACTTCTGTGGAGAATAATTCTTAGCATCGGCTTATGGGGCTCTCAGTTCAGAAATGAATCAATTTAACATACGGAAATTTTCCCTGAATTTTGTTTTTCGCGAGAAAATCACATTTTGTAACTCTTAATATTTTTTCACAATATAAATCGTCTTTCACGAATTCAAATGGTTATTCATGTTGAAAAGAGAAACATTCTCAATTGAATATATATATATATATATATATATATATATATATATATATATATCCTGTTTATATTTTCAACAAATCAATCAAATGGTTATATTCACTCAAAATCAAGGGATGTCCTGACGTTGCCATGGACAACAGATGAGGATTGATATTAACCAACAATATTGTTAAAAGTAGGTATCAAATTAATTCGTACTTCCTCGTGTTATTTCTATTATTGATCCTGTTGTTTTTGTTGTTTCTGTTGTTCCTATTGATCCTATTGTTCCTGTTGTTTGTGTGATCTTGTAAGTTCCTGTTTTTATTGATATCTGTTGATTTTGAAGTCTCAAACATAGCCCGGCGAACTGTACTACAAAAAATTGAAACAGTACTGATGATTGGAGAAGGTGCGAGGTCTTATCGCGAAGCAGCTTTGGAATTTAATGGAAGACATCCACTTGATACTCCTAAACAATCTGGAACAGTTTCCAAAATTTACAACCAGTTCAGAAGAACCGGCCAAGAAATGAAGATGAGGAAATTTTGGAAAAAATCATGTACCATTTTGGCGGCATATTGAGCCGATCCCCATATAACTTTAAGAAATTTGTCACTTCAACTCAATATGCGCCGAAGTAAAATTTGAAGATGCTTAAAAATGTATAAAATGCATGCCTTCAATCCTAAATTTCTCCACACTTCAGACGGTGGAGACGAACAAAGAGGAATGTAATACTCTTTATGGGCACGAGAGAATTACCTGAATGACAGGAATTTCTTGAAAAATATATTATTCAGTGACTAGGCGACTCTCACCTCTAACGGTGTGGTATCTTCCCAGAATATGAGATATTGGGCTGACCAAAATCCGCTGGGTGTTGAATTGTCGAGATCAAATATCCCAAAAATTTAATGTGTATTGAATGATATAATAATAGGACCTTTTTGTTTTCAAAATCTGGATTGAGAATTATTCGTTCATTTTCTGCAGAATGAAATTTCCAAGTTTCTGGAAGAATTGCCCCTGGATTTAAGGAATTGAATTGCATTTCCAGTTGCATGTGGTTCACCCGTTCACTACAGGATAACAAGAAAGGGTAATTTCCTCTTTCACAGAATTTTCATTCAAAATATCTTTTCATTGAATACATTCTAGAGCATTTCATTTCATTTCAACTCATTTCAAACAAAGTGTTCAAAAATCGTGTAATGATCGAAGAAAATAACACCACAAAAATTGATCTAAGAATGGGATTATATTTAATATAGGTACTATAATAATAATGTTTATTATTTGTTAACATTGAATTCATTTGAAATGTGATGACAACAAAAAACTCGGAAACCCACTTAAAGTGTATCAGTTGTGCATTAATCTCAAATAAGTTTTCATTCATTCTATTTTTTGTTTAGGAAATAGCAGAACATGGAGAACATTATTCATTTGGCTTTTAGAATAAATACAGAACATACACGTTTAAAATTATATATATATATATATATATAAGGTACTCTTAGGTAATAAGGCCAGGTTAACGAAAAACATTATTTTATTTATAAACTATAAACATAACTAAACTTTGGCTTGTAGGAAAAGGTAACTACATAATATGTATTCTTCAAGAATATAATGATATGGAAACTCAAAGAAAAAACATTTACCCTCAGTAGAAAACTTGCAAATCACAATTTAGTGTCACACCATAGACCCAAATTCTTACAACAATCAGTACTGGAAACCGTCTGTCCGTCCAACTTAATTCAAAATGAATTATTCAGTACTCTCTCTCTCTCTCTTTGATTGCCAAAAATGAGCATCTCCGTTGTTTTGTCACCGTTGAGTATCAAACCATGAGCATTGGATATCACAAGAATAGTCTGTAAATCAGCATTAATCCTCGATGCTGCCAAAGTACTGTTTTCTGCATAGAAGGAATAATAAATTTGGGTGTCATCGGCATACTGGTGAGATGTACAGTGCTTTAAAAATACACAGAAAGCAGCAGTATGAAAAGAAAAGAAAAGTGGGCCCAAGATACTGCCTTGAGGTACCCTTATTCACTGGAACATATTCAGAGAACTCATCAGGTATGGAGACTCTTTGATGCCTGTGCGATAAATAATTTGAAAAGAAGGAAATAGAGTTAGGATCTAAACTAAAATAACCTAGTTTAGTATAAAGTGTACCATGATCAAGTGTATCAAAGACTTTGCTGTAATCTAAAAGCACGAGACACGTAATGAGTTTACTATCCGTGGCACGGAAAATGTCATCAGTCACTTTAAGTAGTGCTGACGTAGTGCTGTGAAATATGCGAAAACCAGACTGAGTCTAGGGCAAGATGTGGTGCGTGTTCAGAAAAGTTGGAGAGACACGACATTTTCCAATATCTTGGATAAAGTGGGGAGAATTCTCATCGGCCTTAAATCCGTGATAGCGGAGGGTGTCGGTTTTTTTGGGACCGGAATGACGTTAGCATTTTTTCAACAATGGGGGATTACTCCTGTAGAGAGACATAAATTTACAATGTATGTGAAATGCGGGCTCAAATATCCATAACCATAATCCGGTTATAAATTGAATTTTAGTATTAAAATCAACAGTTGGTAACACTTATCCTCAAATGTCACAGTTGACTTCTGCCAAATGTCATTTGTCTCGAGTAAATGACAGGAATTTTGTTCCTAACCTACCAGTACCACTTTACACACCTCATGATGATATCAATTTTACAATTTTTTTGTTTTATAACTACTAATTTAACTCAAACTGTGTTCTTCATTACATAAAATATGATATATATATATATATATATATATATATATATATGTATATAAATATATATATATATATATATATATATATATAGATATATATATACATATAGATATATATATATATATAGATATATATATATATAGATAAATATATATATTTATATATATATATACAGTGCTTCTCAAAAGTCCTCTCCCCCCCTCTTATTTTCGGAACGATTATACATAAACAAGTGAAATTTGGAAACTGAATATTAAAGGTTGTAAACTTCCCTACTAGTGATGATAGATGACGAAATCGTCAAATATGACGTCACAACGCCATTGTGACCAATAATTTTAAATGGAACCCTACAGCAAGCGGCACCTCTTTTAAAAGGTATCGAAAAAACCTATTCAATGATACTAATTTTGTTTGTGTTTATGGCAGTTTTGGCAGCTCGCTTTTAAAAAACGCAGAGCTGTGATGAATTAAATCAGTTAATACTAAAATTCCAAATTCAAGCTCCGCCTCTGGATAGTTGTCAAATAAGCTGACGTGTTTGTTAGTCTCCCTAATTCGACGTTTCTGTAATTGTCCAAGTTTTTGTACATTTAATAATTTGTGTATTGTTGATCGAACGTTTAACTGTTTTAGCAGCTTTTGGTACCTACTTTTAATATTTTTGTACATTTCAATAATTTGTTGTGAGCCGAACGTTTAAGTGCTTCAAGGAGCGAAATGGTACGTGCTTTAGGTGATAAAGTAGCAGCGATGTTAATTCTTGGTGAAACTGGATAAAATATCCATGCAGCAGAACGCATTTTTAATGAGAGGTTTCCCGATCGCCCCGTTTCGAGGACTTATTTAAGGGAGCTTCTTCGTAAGTTTGAACCAACAGGTAGTATTAATGATGCGAAACGATCTGGCAGACCACAAATTTCTGATGAGAAAAAATCTGATATACTGGCAGAAGTAATAGTTAATCCTACTTCTTCAACAACTCACGTTGCATCTACCTGTGAAGTCAGTCGAAGTACAGTACAGAGGGTGTTGAAAAAAAACAAATTTCATCCATACAAATTGAAAATGGTTCATCAACTCTCAGACGACGACCCAGACCGAAGACTAGAATTTTGTGAAAATATGGAAACTAAAATTAACCAACAGCCAGACTATGTCAAAACAATTTGTTATAGTGACGAAAGTACTTTCTTTCTAAATGGAAATTTAAATACACAGAATGTGAGGTATTGGAGTGACCCAAATCCTCACCTGTTTTGTGAAACACATACCCAATTTCCCCAGAAGGTGAGTGTTTGGGCAGGTATGCTGGGAAACCACATCGTTGGGCCTCTTTCTTTAAATACTAATTTAACTGGAGAGGTTTATCTAGAGCTGTTGCAAAACGCAATAGAACCGTTAATCCTTGAAATTTCTGCAATTTGGAAATAACATTCCAACAGGATGGTGCTCCTCCACACTATTACGATGCAGTAAGACGGTATTTAGATGAGGAGTATCGTGGTAGATGGATTGGACGACGAGGTTCAACGGAATGGCCAGCTCGATCACTGGACCTCACACCTTTGGATTTTTTTCTGTGGGGGTACCTCAAATCGAAAGTTTACGCCACTGAACCTGACAATATTGACGTTTTAAAACAACGTATTGTTGCAGAATGTGAGGCTATTTCCGCAGACACATTTGCAAAAGTACGAGAAGAGTTTAAAAATAGGATATTTCACTGTCAGGAAGTAAATGGAGGTCACTTCGAGCAATTTCTTTGAGTAGATACTGATTCTTAAATCTGTAATTAGTATCATACTTTTAAATTTTAATGTTTACTAATGAGCCATCAAAACTGCCATAAACACAAACAAAATTAGTATCATTGAATAGGTTTTTTCGACACCTTTTGAAAGAGGTGTCGCTTGCCGTAGGGTTCCATTTGAAATTATTGGTCACAATGGCGTTGTGACGTCATATTTGACGATTTCGTCATCTATCATCACTAGTAGGGAAGTTTACAACCTTTAATATTCACTTGTTTATGTATAATCGTTCCAAAAATAAGAGGGGGGGAGGGGTCTTTTGAGAAGCACTGTATATATATATATATATATATATATATATATATATATATATATATATATATATATATATATATATATATTATATATATATATATATATCCTTTTATAAGTCCTCCCTCAAAGAGGGTGAATTTTTCTACTCGTTTTGCTATTATTCATATCTACTTTTCTCAGTTCCCCAGATGCAACTTCTTGGCATGCCTCAATTATTCTCGCGCGGAGATATTCACGAGAAGTGTGCCTATTCGTATACACTTTATTTTTGAGATTCCACATCAATAAAAGTCTAGGGAGTGAGATGAGGGAAACGTGGGGGCCACATCACGAGATGGCTATGAGGTTCTATCCATGTTCTACATACCCAGGTTTCTATTCAGCCATATCCTTATTAAAATACCTTCCACAATATATAGAGAATATGATTGCTAATAAATTAGTTTGTCCGTATAAGTTTCTACGAAAGTTTGCTCTCCTGATGTCAATTGGCAAGTGGTTAAACATTTTGCGGCCATTATAGAATATAGAGTCTCTGGTGAGATTTTTTGTGGGTAACGGGAGTTTCAGACTATAACTATTGTTGCGGGTAACATATTGAAAAGGAGTTGAGGCAAATTTTGGTTTATGTTTGTTTATTAGACAGACCGACTCCAATATCAGTAATGCTATAACCGTTAGTATTTTATTACCTGCAAAAAAGTATCTGCCTGACTCGCGAGGTTTGATATTATATATGTACCTAATGGCCCTTTTCTGTAAGATAAGTAATTCATTTAGTAGGGTTGAGTTACACATTCCCCAAAATGATATGCCATAACGTAGATGAGAATCTATAAGAGCATAATATGCCATTCTGGCTGCGTCTGGACCTAATTCATCAGAAATTACTCTCACTTGCTTTTAAGTAGTTTAACATGTTCATCAAACTTTAGATTTTTATCTATCAGCACACCAAGAAATTTAGTGCAGACTTTGTTTCCTATTACGCCTAATCCAAACGAGGGTTCATCCATCGAGCTTCTACAGTTTTCATGTCTACTGTTATTATATCATGTAACTCCCCGGTCTTCATGCTTTTCCATAGTATCGTGGTATCATCTGCGAAGAGAGTGAATTTGCCAGGTATCTTGGTTTTAGTGAGGTCGTTAACATATAACAGGAAGAGAATGGGACCGAGCACAGATCCCTGAGGAACCATCTGAAATCGCCCTGAGAGGAATGAGTCGAACCATGTGAGAGTGACATCTGGCAACCGTACAGCTGAAGTTTTCTTAACAGTAACTTGTGATCCACACAGTCGAATGCCTTTGTTAGATCGCAAAACACTGCTGCTGTTATCATTTCAGCATTCATCTCAGAAAAGGCCTCATAGAGGAATGAGAATATTGCATAATTGGTATTTTTTTATTCTGAAAACCAATCTGATTTTCACTAATTATTTTGTGTAGATTTGAAAATTCTAACAGACGTTTTTTCGATGATCTTTCCAATGGTTGGGATAAGCGAGATGGGCCGAAAATTAGAGGGATCATTTAGATCTCCGGCTTTGTGTAGGGGAATGACAACAGACGTTTTCAAGAAGGAGGGAAACTCACCAGTACGCAACGAGAGATTGATTAGTGATACTAGAACGTTAAGGGTATCTAATGGAAAGTTTTGTATGATTTCTATTGAAATTTCATCATAACCCGCAGTATTCTTGTTTTTGATATCCTTTAAGATTTCTATCAGTTCGTGAATGTCTGTATCATACAAAATAAGGCTTTCACTAATTGTGTATTGTTCCAGGTTTTCCAAAGGATGGGTGTAATTTTGTCACTTATGTTTAAAAAAATGGAACAGTAGAAGTCATTTATTGTGTTTAGGGGAATATCAATAATTTTTTGTTTTGTTTTTCCCCTGATGTCATTGAAGATAGACCATGACTCTTTGAGCTTATTTTCAGAGCCACTAAGTCTATTATGGTAGTATCTTACTTTAGCTAGTTTAATAGTAGATCTATATATTCTTCGATAGTGATTGACATGAATAGGAAATGACAGTTCATTTGTGAATTTCCGAATGTAGTGTAGTGAGCATAAGTTTCCTGACGCAATTTTTATACCTTTTGTCAGCCAGGATTGTTTGTAATTACTACGTTTTAATTTTATTTTTTGTTTAGGAAAGGACGTATCGAAGATATCGCATAACACTTTATGGAATGTGAAAAATGGTTCATTTCGGGAGAGGATACTTTCCAGTCAAAATTAAGACAATTCTGAAAGAACCTACTATAATTTGCTCTGCTAAAGATTCTTCCATCCTTACATTCTTTAGACTTTTTTTGTGGTCAAATAGTATACTGCAGCTGACTGCCTCATGATCTGATAAACCTGAAGGAGTGACAGAGCAAGATACCATTCGATCTTCAAAATTGGTACAAACATATTCAATGCGGGTAGAGGAATATTGGGATAAACGATCTAACGTGCATAGTCAAGTTGAAAGAGGGAAGTAGGTTTGTAATGGATTCAGTAGCTGGTAAATCATGGTTATTGAAATTAACATTGAAATCTCCTGCTAGTATTATGGAACAGTTCACAGGTAAATCCGATAATATTAATTCTAGCTTGTACAGAAAGATATTTGGGTCAGTAGAGGAGGAACGGTTCAGGCATAGTATATATAAATTATTTTTATTACAATGGCATAAGTATTCAAGTATTCAAAAGTTTTTTCTTGTCTCAAATTTTTAAACTTATCAAAATGAGAAAAGGAAAATGTGTCAGAGGCAGTGTTTTTTATTAGGATGGCAGTTTATCCATGGGGTGAGCTGCTTCCGAATACCTAGATATAACAGAGTCTTCGGGTATGTGAATAGGTTCCTCTGCCTTGCACCAATGTTCTGTCAGCAAAATGATACTAGGAAAATTCAAGCTTTCTAGAAGGGCAAATAGGTTATCAGTCTTGTTCCGAATTGACTGTATATTCAACAGAATTAGAGTGAGGGATTTTTCATTTCATGACAGACACTATTTTGGGGGGTTATTTTATTATCAAAGTTTCCTGGTTCATGCGAAAAAACCGTTATCTGCAGTAATAAATCTCAAATTAGAACTTAATTTCTGTGATTAAATTTTAACTTCTAATATTTTCTTTACATTTTACCTAATTGTTGTTGATATCTAATGATGAGGTGTCACCTTCAGCGTAGTAATTGAGTTTCTAGTATAATCATTCAGCTTGCAGTTAGATTTATATACGCGTTCATTTATTTTGAAGTTCTTCCAATAGGGTACAGAAGTGAGTATTATGTGCAATATTTCAATTTATTGTTTATTTTACTGAAAGACGGGTATTTATAGTCAATAACATTCACGTGATAAGCTTTTGGTTTGATGATTTCCTGTACAATGTAATCATTCCCAAAATTGCGTCGAAAAGTTTCACACCATCCATGTCCGATTTCGTATGGGTGATTGTTTTTGAGTTTGTGCAGGACTTTCTGTAAGTAGTGGTGGAGCCGGTGAGGATGAGGAAGCTTCTAAAAGCGCCAATTCATAGACATTTACTATTTCAAAGACCTTATTTTTTAGCCTTGTGAAAAATTCTAGAAGTGCGCTATCTTTACTATCTGTTAATTGTGTCGCAGTTGCCAAAGCTTGTTTGTCTAAACGGCTGCGTTTTTTGTCTTGGATATATTATTTTAGTATCTCTGGCATGGATTCAGCTTTTCTGGGTGCAGTTTTAGTTTTTTTATTTGGAAACGCGTCACTTACAGTGCGAAATACTAGTGAAGAACAATACTGTGGGGTATTAGGCAGCGAGGAGGATGGGCTTGTTGGGCTTTCATATGAATTATCTTCCAAGGTTTGTTCTTCGGTTTGTTCAAAATGGCTTTCAGTATTAATTTCACCTCCACATTCGGAGTTTTCATCTATTTCTTCACTACAAACGTTTGTGCGCGACCTACAATAAATAAACTCTTGATAAGATAAATGCCAACTTTATACAATATACAATCTACTCACTTCCTTCCTTTAACATGCGGCAAAAGAAAGCTCATGGCATCCCAATATTTCCATTTTCTGCTACTTGTTGAGGCTTGCCAGGATTTTGTTTATTTGCTTTTTGCAGCCTTCTGAAAAGCATAGCTAAGTGTTTTCCATTTCTTCTTGCAAATCTCGCCTTAAACAATTTATTAAGTAAACTAGAAAGTTAAAGCAGTTCAACCAAAGAAAAATATATCAAAAGACCTGGTAATTGAGTCTAAGTGCGAATTTACACGATCCAATAAATTGGTCAATTTTGTGACCTTGAATTTTATTGATTGGTGTAAACAGAAAATTGTCGTCAATTTGAACTTGACCAATAAATTGATGAGTTTAGAATCGGTTCTAATTTTTCATCAATTTTTAGTGACAATTTGCAGTAACTTTCGGCCATGAATTGGATGCCTGCTAGAGATTTTCAGGTTATATGTTATTATCTACGCGATTTCACATACCCTACCCTAACCAGGAGAAAAATTATAGTGCGAAAAAAAACATAATTTACGTTGAATTACATTCGCAGCAATGTGCATTTCTGAATATAAAAGACAGAGATGTAGAAGATGGTGGATTAGATCTTGGATTGAGAAAAGAGGGAAAGGAAACTTGACATTAGTTCACGAAAAATTCCTGAGTGCAGATCCTGATCAATTCAAACGATATTTAAAGATGGATCAGAGTCAATTCAATAAGCTATTGAATAATATTCGGAACTTTTCCTATAGTTGAACCATTTCTTGTCAGTATGTTGGTATTCCTGAGTAAAAACTGTTGCCTAAATTGACCAATAAATTGTCAGGTATAATTATAACCATATTGGTCAATTTTATTGTTCAATTTATTGATCAATTTTATTGGATCGTGTAAATTCGCACTAATAGGTTTAAAATATTACTATATTGTTCAATTTCTCTTTTCCAGGTTTTTGGCTACAGGGACAGACTACCAGACGCTATCATTTATTTAACTTCAGAATAGGACACTCCACCATACAAAATATTGTAACTCATACTAGTAAGTAGTTTGGGAAACTCTAAGAGACGATGTCATGCCTCAACCGATAACGGAACTACTTCAGAACTGTGCAAAAATATTTGAAAACTTCTGGAATTTTCCTAATTGCGTAGTTGCGATAGATGGAAAGCACCTCCAGGAAGTGGCTCATTATATTTCAATTATAAAAAACCATTTTCAATAGTGCTACTGGCAATGGTAGATGCTGAATACAGGTTTGTTGCTGTGGATGTTGGAGCTTACGGGAAGAACAGCGATGGTGAATTAGTGAATCTAAAAGTGAGTTTATACAGCAAATAAAATAAAATAAGAAATAAAATAGAGTAAAATAAGAAATAATAATGTTCAGAGTGTTTATAGAGCTGAGTAAATTAATGTAAGGAGTAAGAAGCTGTCAATCCAAATTTGGGATTTTATGTTGAGGTTCAATGATGTATACTTGAAAAATTGGTACCTGTTATTGTTTATTGAATGAAAAATAAGCCACTGTTGACAACATTAACAATATTATAAAATCTTCGTCATCTAAAGACATTATTGGCCGAAAACGAAATTTAAAAAAATGGCACTGAACACACCATTTTCCAGTTATGAAAACAAAAACATATACTAGCTATTATATCATGTCATCTATCACCAACTTTCGTCAATTTGTCTAAATTATTCAGTTTGTACATGTGCCTAACAACTAGTCAAAGTAAAATAAAATAAAAGATAAAAGTTAACCATCTTTTATTTTACTTCTTATTTTATATTACTTCTTATTTTATTTTATTTCTGTATAAACTTGTTAGGGATGTTGTGTAGTTTTAACTTTTTAAATTACTTTATTTTATTTCCTATTTTATTTTACTTGCTGTATAAACTCACTATAATATGGGAAAATGTTTAAAAAACAAAACGTTTGGAATGCCTAACGATCGCTCTATTACAAGTAATAGTAAACCCTTACCATATGTAATAGTGGGGGATGAAGCATTCCCTTGCAAAACTTACATTATGCGACCTTATTCAGGGCGTGGACTACCAGAAGATAAAAGGGTTTTCAATTATGTCCAGAGCTCGCAGAGTATCCGAAAATGCTGTATTGGAATGATTCATCAAACAGTTTAGAATCATACCCAACTATTCCTGACCAATTAATATGGAGCCGTGAAGTAAATGCAGCCGTAAAGTAAATGAGTTCGATGAGTTCGAAGTTAAAGATACAAAAAAGTGACACTTTCACGATCGCTATCGGATCCGTGTTGCCTGAAAATGTTTGTGGCGACTTTTCGTTCCTAAAATCATAAAAATATATTACTAATTGAAATGTGTATTAAGGTCGGACCAGGTGATATGTCCCAAAATGTCACTTCGTTTTAAGAAAATAGCCCACAGCAGAAGTGAAAAATAAAATTGACAATAGTTAGAGACAGGTTTGCCATCCTATTTTGTATATAACTCCACAAAGCTGAAAATTAAGATATGTTATTGAAAAAGTTAGTAGAAACGAACATGAAATGCCCAAAATCTCCAGAATTCAATGACACGTTTCAAACGAATGGAAGTAATTATTAATAATACATGTGTAATAATGCAGTTACAGGTAGTGTGAAAAGAGAACCGGTCCTTACGCCCCTTTGAAGTTTTTGTTAAATATCATAATTTTTTTATTTTCTAAATCAAACTGGATCCTGTCCTGTTCTGCCTGTCGTCCAAGAAAACAATTTCATCAACGCCTATGCGTCAACGTGTTGTAACGCTGCCACAACGGCTCCAAAGCAACTTTTACGGAATAAATGTATCTTTTAGCAGCAGTTTGCGTGTGTGATAAACAACGGAAAATTCTGCTTTTGTATAATAGCAGGTCGTGTAGCACTTATACAGCTTTACTTTGTGTCTTAGTCGTAGCACTTATAGAGCTTCACTATTTTATTGTGATGTATTTGCATCACATTAGCAGCTCAAAACTTTTGAAAACGTATATGCATTATTAATAAAACTAGACTCAACCTATCTATTTGGCTTTTCTGGGACACAGTATATTCCAATAACCATAGGTTTTATTTTAGACTCGTATTTGAAAATTATTGGAAGAAACTCATATTTACTACTTCTGTATATTCGTAAACCATCCATGTTCACATTGACAGATATTGTTTTGGGTAAATCACTGATTTTACCCCAAGCTTATTTCAAACTAACTTCGAAACCATGATGCCAATAGTTGCCAGTGCCAACTTTTGTAATTGTAACTGTTTGATACGTTTTCAAAAGCGTTCTAGGATCTCCAAGGAGGATGCTTGCGAAGCGTTTATTGATATTTTTCAATAAATCTTTCAGAGCCAAATGGGATATGTTGAAGGACACCGCCCATGATCTCAGATGATTTCTGAATTTCACATCTTTTTCCATCTCAGAAATAACATTAAATGTGTGTAAATAATAAAATTTACTTACCTGGCCACCATACTTTCAGTACTAATGGGCTATTAACGAGATTATAGCGATAATGGTCTATTTACGGTTACAAAATAAATTACCTACCAGATTTGGAAAACAAGACTGTTTTGAGAACTGACCGCTTTCCAATTTCAGAAATAAAAGGGGGAAAGTTAAACATTAAGTCATTACCTACCTAATATTCCGTTGTGTCAGTTGTGTCTATTTTAAAGTGTCTATTCGATTTTTGTGTCGTAAAAAATGTGGCGTCCATGGGCTCATCCTGAAGCAAGTAGTGGTCGTAGTACCACTAGTCGACAAATGTTACACCCTCATGAGAAACAAATTATATTAAATGTTTATACTTCCCTTCTGGAACGTGGAATGTCCAAGGAAGCTGTACAAGAAAGTGCTTCTTTAACAAAAACACCGTATTCCACAGTGTTTAAAATAGTAAGTAACCCTATTTTAAAAAGAAAGAAACGAAAAGGCTCTGGCGGTTCGAGGAAACTAGATGGCTGTGATGTAGAAATTCCCAAAGAAAAGTTTATTATCAATTTGGATGACGACAGTGAAAGTGAAACTGATCTTCGTGAGTAATTTTGTTTATAAATACCATTTATCGAGAAACTGAACTTTTTATAAAGTATAAAGTTTGACATTTTTCATTAATTAGGTATATCATATATTATCTCTTTATCTCTATATATATATATATATATATATATATATAAATCAATTGCTGTTCGTTAGTCTCGCTTAAACTCAAAAACGGCTTGACCGATTTGAATAATTTCTTTTTTGTTTCGTTTTCTCTAATACAGTAGTGGTTTAAAAAAAATAGGGAAAACCCAAAAGGACACCTGAAAAATAGAAAAACGGACCTATCGTCTAAGTGATGTGCTATACAATACAACATTTCTTCCGTGCGGTTGTTATTACATTTCAAATAGTTTTCAAACGTTGTGGATGTTAAGAAAAGTCTTGGTTAAAGTGAATGTATGTACACTTTGCGATGGTTTGTCATTTATTTTGATCTGTCAGTCTCTACATGATGAGTCAGAATAAGACCGACAAACTCCGATTAGATTCCTCACCTCATTTCGAGGTGAAAAGTTGCTATCAAGGTATGTCGTAAAATGCTTCCCCTCTGAGATACAGGGTGTCGAAAGTATGAAAAAAATTAAGATTTGATGGTTTAGATTCAATTTTTTTTTATTTTCTAGACGAAATTTTTGTTTTTATTTTTTGTGATACAGCATTCAAAAATACATACAACCCTAAATTTTCACCCTTCTACGATCAACACCTATTTTTTTGGGAAAAATAAAAAAAATTCATATTACTCTTAATTTTCACCCTTCTACGATCAACCCCTATTTTATTTTTTTTTAAACAGGAAAACGGAATAACAGGAAAACAGGATAACGGGATAAGGGAATAACAGGAAAACGGAATAACGGGGATAAGGGAAAACGGGATAACGGGAGAAGGAAAAATGGAATAACAGGAAAACGGGAAAAGGAAAAATGGGATAACAGGAAAACGGGATAAAGGGGTAACGGGATAACGGGAATAACGGGATAACGGGAATAACGGGATAACGGGGTAAAGACAAAATGGGGTAACAGGAAAATGGGATAACGGGAAAATTTTCGGGAAAAACATTTTAGGGAACATAGAAATTTGGACAGGACAACGTCCGTCGGGTCCGCCAGTTATATAATATAATTATATAATATAATTATATATATATATATATATATAAATAAACAATTCTCAATTATATTCAAGCGATTTTTCTTAATAATTATCTTAACCCAATATAATTATACCTACATATAAAACAAAATTTAATGGCTAGGGCAGGTACAACTCTGCGTAGAATCCACCGCCAGCTGATAACTCAAGTGGTTGGTGATTTACGACCTTCTTAGATTTCTGGTCGCACTTTAGCATGCGATACTGGTCGTTCGGCCATGTTCGGGAATATTAGCAGTTAGCAGCTTTGGCAGCGGCCAATGATATACACTAGAAAGGATAGTGGATTTTATCTACCTCCCCCTCCCCTCCCCCCCCGCTTTCCGCGACAACAGCGTGACATCATCGAGGCACCACTGGTTGGTTTGCCATAAGAGCCTATGCATTTTTCAAGATTTTCAAAACCTTTAATCTATGTATTTTTAACTTAAACCTGTTTATTTTTTTTGGTGTTTCTTTTTTTGGTGTTTCTGGTTGGTGTGTCAGTTCACTTTAGCTCCATTAAATTTTTAGAACTCGAGGTGGCCACGTTTTCTGTGGATAACCCATAAATTGAACTGATGGTAAGCTTGTTGTTTCGATTTATTGAGAATATTTGTGGAGAATAAATAGGAATTAATGAGTTGTCCCGATATTTTTATGAGTTGAAAATTTGGGTGAAGTTTTTGAGAGCTTGTTAATGGTTCTTACAAGAAACTAATACGGGTTCCAGGCATGATCTGAAGTAAAAACAGCTTGAACTAACCCTGCCTAAGGAATTATATCAACCCTACAGCATTTTTCGAGAGCTATAATGCCGCAAATATTTTCAATAAATCGAAAAACAGTTAAAAAATAAGTGTCCCATCACGAAGTGGGCTTCAACACGCCCTTAACAGTTTAATTTTCACTTACGACAAACTATAGATGCTTGTGGCTCAGTGGCAACAGCGTTGGTCTAGCTGCAGATTCACTTGGACAGGAAAATCATCCCGTATATGGAGAAAAATAAAATAAAAATAAACCCGGACAAAACCGAAGTTATTAATTTCACAAGAAAATTCGTAAACACCAAGATATTTAACAAAATCAAAATTAAAAATAATACTACAGAAGAATCGAGCCCCGTGAGTTACCTGGGAGTGCAACTGGACAAGCGTTTAACATTGCATAAACACGTCAACCTGGCCATACAGAGAACCTCAGCGGCAGTAAAAAGTAATTACCCTCTAATAGCGAGAAACTCGAAAATGTCAACCAGCAATAAACTGTTAATTTACAAAACCGTAATAAGGCCAGTAATGTTATACGCTTGCCCGGTGTTCTGCAGCCTGCCCAAAACAACCCTGTTGAAATTGGACAGGATGCAGAGCAAGGTACTCCGTATAGTCACCAACAGCAATAGATACATTCGGCTGGATGAGCTTCGTGAGCTGGCAGGCGTGCCTTCTATACAAGACTATATTAAACAAATATCTTATAAATTTTATAAATATTTTATCCCAAAAAGTCCATTGACACGAGACATTACCGGCATTAGAGCTCACCACAACCAGCCCCGCAAGTACGGAGGGCTGATTTACCAAAACACAGATCTGTTTCATGAAAGATAGCACATACTAACTTGAGCGTATAGTTGCACATTATGGGTGCCATCACTTAATTACAGCGGCCGCAGGCTAACGCAAATTTCTCTCTACCTCGTTTTTTGCCTACCCACTTTTTCCGGGAAACATACTAAATAGTAACGCTCCAAACTTTATTTTCACAATTATCTACCTCAATACCTTCACTCCAGTTCCCGTATAAGCGTTCAACGCAGGAAATAGGAACATAGCTTAGATTTTAGAAAGCATTTCACTTAAATATAGGGCAAAGTTGCTAAGACCAGCGCGACGTCCCCCTACTGCCCCTGTTCTGGGGCGTACGAGACGTTTGGAGGTTGGTGTAACCGTCTAACTTAAATTGCACCCACAAATTCTCCCCGACCCCATTTCCATATCACAAATCCCTGCCGCCCACTAGACCTTCTAGGACGACAAATTTGTGATATAAAGAAATGTATATATGTAAATGAAATGTAGATGTCCCGTACTAGTAACAGTTTAATAAATTATTTGAAGAAGATTTGAAGAAGAAGAAGCGTTGGTCTTGTGTCAACTGTTTCCACCCGGCTCGGGTTCGAATCCCGCAGCTGGTGAAAAATTTTTTCAAGGTCCCAAGAGTGGTTTCGGATCCCACTATAAAAGGTAAGGTCCCCGTGATTTTAACTCGTACAAGTTTTCATTAACTTCTGAGGGTTGTTCAAACAACTAAGAAAGCGGTAAAAAACAATTTTACAATTATTTTTTTATGGCACTAGAAAACCATTGAAATGAAAGTCAAATGATTCAGCAAACATAAACACTAAAAAACGACAGAAAAATGTTACTGACAGAAAGAAAAACCGCTGTGAAAAAGAAAATTTACATTGGTACTTAATTATGACAGACGAACCATTCAGAATCCCTGGTGACGTCAAATGACGATGCAAATCCGCGCGTGTGCAGCTGAAATTTGGCCAATGTACGAAATTGGAAATAGGCCATCCTTTTCATTGTGTATAATCGCTGGAGCGCGTTCCAACTGAGATTTCAAATTAAGATTGTAGCGCTACCGGCGGTGGACAGATGAAGTACTTTCTACCACATTGATTTATAACCTTACTTTTTCTTCCATATCGATTTCATTGTTTACTTTTTTTATTTCGTGTTTAGAGTTCACAGGATGGAAAATAAATGGCAGGCTTAAGAACTGAACTAAGTATAGGGAGCATGTCGAAGAAATAAGTTTTACACAGCAGCCAGATATACCAAACAAGGTGGCAAGAGTTACATAACTGAGATCCAACTTTAATTTAGTCATTGTTAAAATTATTCTTTCTCTAATACCAAGTCTATGTGACCTTGTGTCATGCAGTACCTTTCTGGTCATCTCTTCCAAACAGTTCAGAATTTGGAAATTATTTATGCCTGTGAAACTTCTTTCTGAATTTAATGTTGTTAATGTTGTAATTTTGTTCATACTTACTTGAATTTCAAAGTCATGAACTAGCCTCTGTATTTTGTCAGTAGAACTGGCAATATTAGGAACATAACTTTCACTACTCGTCTCTTCTTCACAAACAGATTTTTCTGCTTCTTGTATGTCGTTGTAGCTCTGGCTCCTTTCCTTACTTGTTCCCACTTGGCTACATTCCTCACTTGTTCTTTTAGACAGCCTTTCTGCACGTTTTGAATCTGATTTTTTATTTAATGTTACAACAGATGCAGGCAGATTCTGAGGTTTTACAGCTGTTTTTTTCAATACACGACCTCATCTTGTATTTTCACCTATAAATAAATTATATTTGAGTAAATAAGTAAATAAAAACAACATACCTACCTACTTTTGTGGTAAATATTTAGTTACATCACACATGCACTCTGAATATGGGGAAAATACTTTTCTTGCGTGTTTTTGCCTCCTAAACACGAATCCGGAAGGAAAATGTGGCGGTCTCATACCGTTTCCGAGTTACAGCACTTTTTTAAAATGAAACTAACCTCATTATCAAGCACCGTTTTCTCGCACAAAAATCACTCAAAATGCCTCACAAAAATCACTCAAAATGCCTTCTTCTTTAATCACCATAAATACACCAAATCACTTATTTGCATACTTTGCACAAAATATCGTCGTTTTTATCGAAAAAATCCCCCTTCTTACAAAGTTGCAAATGAACAATTTTTGTTCCTTTGACACAAGACATTTAGTCACTTTGCCTCATTCTTCATATTGGTAATAAATGAATCACCGCCAACTTTTCGAATTCAAATATGAGCAATAGTTTCCCCTTCATTTATGTGTGCAATTGTTGTGGGCGGTGATTCACTTATTGCCAACATGAAAAATGAGGCAATGTTACGAACTGTCTTGTGTCAAAGGAACGAAAATTGTTCATTAGCAACTTTGTAAGAAGGAGGATTTTTTCGATAAAAACGACGATATTTTGTGCAAAGTTGTGCCGAAAATAAGTGATTTAGGGTGTATTGTTTATGCTGGTAAAAAAGGAAGATTTTGTAATATCTATTACATACTCACTCAATATGGGAAAACATTTTCTACGTGTTTTGCTACGAATCGAGAAATGGGACTCATACCGTTTCAGGTAATCGTTTTTCCGAAATAATTAGCACCGTTTTTCCCACAAACTCACTCAAATGCCTCCTTCTTTAACCAGCATAAACAATACACCTAAATCATTATTTTCGTACATTTGCACAATATCGTCGTTTTTATCGAAAAAGATCCTCCTTCTTACACAGTCGATTCATTTATTACCAACATGAAAAATTAAAAAAGGTAATAAATGTCATCTGTCAAAGGAATTAGAATTGTTCATTTGCAACTGTGTAAGGAGGAGGATTTTTTCGATAAAAACGACGATATTTTGTGCAAAGTTGTGCCGAAAATAAGTGATTTAGGGTGTATTGTTTATGCTGGTAAAAAGAAGGAGGCATTTTGAGTGAGTTTTGTGCGTGAAAACGGTGCTTGAAATTTATTTCGGAAAAAGCGATGTAACTCTGAAACGGTATGAGACCGCCGTTTTTTTCCGGATTGTGTTCAGGAGGCAAAAACACGTAAGAAAAGTGTTTTCCCCATATTCGAAGTGCATGTGTGATGTAACTAGATATTTACCAGCATTTTGAGTGATTTTTGTGCGAGAAAACGGTGCTTGAGAATGGGTTATTTCATTTTTAAAAAGTGTAACTCGGGAACGGTAGGAGACCGCCCGATTCGTTTCAGGAGGCAAAAACACGTAAGAAAAGTATTTTCCCCGTATTCAGAGTGCATGTGTGATATAACTAGATATTTACCCTGAATTATAACGAACAACAAGTACAATATAACAATAACAAATGATAAAAGAAGATCAAATAAAAATGGTTTAAAGAAAGGCACTATATTAATAAAAATCAATAGTAAACAAACGGTACGAAAGTGTGGTTAGAAAACAATGTGGCAGAAACTAGTTTACATTAGAGCCACCAGAGTGCGTATCGCTTCTTTTGAAATGCCAATACCCCAACTCGGTTGGATGATGAGTGAAAAATTTGGCATAATGTGTCAATTGTCAATCGATTCTTTTGGAACGAAACGAAACAAATTAGTTATTTGTCAGTTGTCATCGTCAAAATAATTCAAAATTACATTGAAATTTAAGATATGGTTTAAGGATTTAACAATGGAAGGAATTGAAGGGAAGATTCTTGCCATTACTGGAGTACTTAAACAATTTGTAGATACTACGTATTTTATCTGATAGTTATCTTTTTTATATGAATTTAGTTTGAAGAAAATAATATTGGTTTCGTGCACATTTGACAGATGGTCGACATTGGAGGTAAAACAACACATTTGCTTAGCTTGTTAAAGAACATTTTTTCGAAATTTTTACTGTTTTTATTGTATTTCTAGTGAAATATTGTGTCAATGGACCTGGTAAAATATTATTCGAGTTTAGATTATGTTCACCGAGAACGGTATGAAGAAAAAAAAGTTCTTGCATTTCACAACAGCACAATATGAAGGCATGATCATCTACGAATTAAACAATAAATATGTAATTCATCTACCAAATTCTTTTCGAAATCGGTAAAAATGTTCAACTCGCCAACATAAACAAATCGAAAAAGTGAGATTGTTTTACCTCCAATGACAACTATCAACTATCTGTCGAATGTGCACGAAACCAATATAAACTATGACTCGACCTTCAATCACTTCTAACTATAATGTGCAATGCGCATGCGGTTGAAATATTTCAACTTTTTCACGCACTCTCGAGTTCGTGAAAAAGTTGTTCATCCGATTAAATCAACCGGGGTATAGGAACGACTTTCACGAGTTAATAAGTGGGAATCCACCGAGTTTATGAACGGTTAGCATGAAAAGTTGGAGTATTGGAACGCGCCCTGGGCAGCGGCAGCCCTATCAACTTCACATTCCCATGTCACTGTCACCAGTGTCACCTGTTGTTTGTTTTATCGTTATGACGACATGGAGCATGGAGTTCCTTGTGTTATGGTTATGACGAATATGGCGCCGCCCAAACAACAACAATTTCAAATTGTGTTGTTATTGTTGGTGATTTTTGTGAGTGACATTACTTTAGGACAATACGACGATTATACCCGTTATCCTGGTGGTTATCCACCAAATCAACAAAACCCGTACAATGAATATGGGCCACATTTACCCTATAACCCCAATGAAAGAGAATATAGAACATATATATACAAAGGCAGGCGATATGGACAGAGCTTAAACACTAATTATTATAACCAAGGAAGTCCAGGAGACCCCAGAATTAGAGGGCAAGATGAACGATTCACATATGATAGGGTAATATCTTCAGAAATTTGAAATAAGTATTCATTGTTCCATAGGTTATTTTATTTGCTTCATGTACACAAAGTGTTGCCTTCATTTCAAAGCTTGATCAACACCAAACACCTTTTGATTAATTTAATGTCCACAAGTACTGTGTCCTATGAAGTGATAATGTACCATCTGAAATATATTTTGTAGGCTGGAAATGCAGAACCAATTTTACCTGGGATCCTAGGAGGTTGGAGAGAGGATCTGCAAGGAAAGAGGAGAGAGCAGACTAGGGAAAAGCCAAGGGATGTTTTTGTTGATACAACCCATGGTAGTGTGCAGGGATTTCAGGTGTATTTGTTTGACAATCCAGACCCTGATTCGCTCTACAGACCTGGGTCAGAATTTATAGAAAGGGAATTTGGGGTCACTTCAGTGTTTTAGGAATACCTATGCACAACCCCTGTACAAGAGGGAAGATTCAAAGTAAGTTTGTTTCAAGAAATGGTGAAAACAATTTTATAGTCAGATATCATATCAACGACATTTGGGGAACTCTCACATGTGATTTGAAAACATAAAATAATTGGATTTGAGGGAAATTTTAGTTCTCTTTTTCCACGTAGTAAAGACTTACGGAATTAGATCGAAGTAAAACTAATTTTATCACTGAATTATTTATTGTTTCGTTGAATTGACATATATTCACTAGATTGAAACAAAGAATATTTATGACTAATTTATCAGTTTTTCCTGCTCATGGATTCAACTAAAAAACTAGTGGACTAATCAACAGTTTTTTTATTGAGTCCATGAGCAGGAAAAACTTAGTTTTAAAGATGGGTCATAGATATGTTCTTTGTTTCAATCTATACATGAATATTGTCATTTCAACTTTGAAAAAGGAATAAATTAATTCCGAAACGTCAATGATAAAAAATTAGTTTTACTCCCTGGTCCTAATTCCTGTTAAATCCAATATATTATTATTTTTATTATATGCTAGGGAAAATTCAAAGATGTGCATTACAATTAGAGAATTGAATTTTGAGTCTTGTTGTAAATGACATTTTTTGAGAATTCTTCATGAATTAAAATCATAGTTCCTCCTCCATCCAATATATATATATATATATATATATATATATATATATATATATATATATAACGACTTCGTTTATAATGACAGATCGGTTATAACAACCGAATGGCAAGGTCCCGGCCGAATCTATATAAACTAATAAGTACACATACCGCCTATAACGACATCGGATACAGCGACATATCGCTTAAAACGACGAAACTTTATCGATATTCATCGGCTATTCATCGGCTATAACGACCAACCGTTTACCTATTCCAGTAAAACAAAACATTACGAACAATTTTCACCTTTATACTGTAACGAACCTAGGCCGGACCTGTCGCCTCACATGTTGCCGTCGACAGCGATGAGATCATCCCCGGAGATATTCGAGAACCATCCAGTCCCTTTTCCGCGTAATGCAACGGTCAATATTGGAAACAATTGGAACATGCCGTCGCCAACTGGAAGAATTCAAACATCGAGAATGCTGTATCGAGATAATAGACCGCCTCAAGAGGGAGAACACAGTCTGAACGAGCCCATACCATCGAGCATAGATGTAGTAATATAAATTAAGTTGTATATTTAAGTGATAAATAAATTAGTAAACCAAGTTAAGTTTATTTACGTACAATTGGTGTCGGAAGTGAGATTTTGAAAATAAACAAGTGATCGTGGAGTGGATAGTCAGAAAATAAATTGATAGACCTTTTGTACTCCCAAAAAAGACAGTGGCCCGGTTTTCGAAGGGACAATTGTGCGGGAATATAAACTGATACACTGTTCGCGGAAACAGAAAATAGACAGTGGCCCGGTTTCCGCAAGTGGACAATTGTGCGGAATATAAACTGATACACTCTTCCAAGGAAACAGACAATAGACTGGTGGCCCGTGGAAAAGAATTCGCTAAGGAATTTTAACAAACTGATAAACTTTTTCGGTGAAACAGACTGATACCTCCAAAGACAAAATGTGTTCAAGAAAAGTGCCTTATGGACTTGAAGGTAGCGGAATTGAAACAGGAATTGGGGGAAAGGGAACTGGAAACAACGGGTAAAAAGCAAGTACTCCAGGAAAGACTTGCAGAAGGACTTATACAAGAAGGTGAGGACCCAAACATTTTATTCAAGTTCCGAGGTGATTTAAGTTTGGTAATGAATAAACTCAAGAAACTACTAAACCGTGAAAGAAGAACTGCAACAAAATTCTAGAAATCTGGAAGAGAAGCTTCAGGAAAATTCTATAAATCTGAAGAGAAGCTTCTAGAAATCTGGAAGAGAAGCTTCAAGAAAATTCTAGAAATCTGAAGAGAAGCTTCTAGAAAATTCAAGAAGCCTGGAAGAAAATGCTAGAAATCTGGAAGAGAAGCTTCAAGAAAATTCTAGAAATCTGAAGAGAAGCTTCTAGAAAATTCAAGAAGCCTGGAAGAAAATGCTAGAAATCTGGAAGAGAAGCTTGAAGAAAATTCTAGAAATCTGGAAGAGAAGCTTCTAGAAAATTCAAGAAGCCTGGAAGAGAAGTTCCTGGAAAACACAGAAGGTCTAAAAAAAGAATTGTGTGGTGTGGCTAATTTTCTAGAAGAAAGAATGGGAACCGTTTGAGACAGAGATAGATAAAATTAGGGAGCAAATGAACACGGAGGTAGATAAAATCAAAGATGGGGTCGAGGCAGAAATGGACAAAATAAAGGAAACAATCAGTAAGCTGGAAAAACGAATTAATAGTGCCCTCCACAGAGATGGTTAACGAAAATGCAATGCTGGACTTGAGTTTGAACTTGGATAAAGTTCAAGAGGGAAAAAAAGATGTCAAGATCAATTCAGAAATAGGAAGCTTTCCATGAAGCCCCAGTTCGGACGGAAAAACTCCATGGGCAAATTACCCGCAGTTTGAAGCAGCGGCCAAAGCAAACGGATGGAATGCAGGGGAAAGAGCTGAGCACTGACACTTGCATTACGTGGAGAAGCACAAATATTCTACAAACTCTCACCGCCAAGAACAGGAGGACTATGATCAGCTGATTAAACATCTTGAATTACGATATGGCCACGCCCATTTGGAACACGATACCACTCCCAACTGAAAAATCGCTGCCAGAAATCGGGCGAATCCTTACAAGAATTCAAGCTGACATTGCACGCTTGGTTCGCCTCGCATATCCAGCCACACCGAAAAATGTAATGGAGCCGATTAGCGGTTCAGGCATTCTGGATGGACTCCGTGACCAAGAAACAAGACAAGCGCTGACACTAGCTCGCCCAACACATCTCAGACGCACGGCACGCTTTGGAATTCGAGGCAGCAAACAATCTTGCAAAAGCCAGAGTAAAGTCCGAATGATTGAGGAAGACTCACAGGAGCCTGCTAATTGGGAAGCTGCCATAAGGAAAGTGATTAAAGAAGTTTTGCCTGAGAAAAGACAGATAAGATGCTGAATTAGAGAAAATTGGACATGTGCGAGCAAATGTCCAACATTCGAAAACACGACCATGCAGGAAAACAAAGAAGGTCGACGAGAAGGGGCAATCGCGGCCTGTGTCCAGCAAGCCCCGGTTAACAACGCATATGTCGCTATCCTGAAACGACAGAACAGAGGTGTTTTCGTAGACGGTCTCATCAATAACGAGCCTTGCACCATGCTGCTAGATACAGGTGCACTAGGACAATTCTCTGGACCTTCCTTTGCCAGAACACCGAACGAATTGAACCGACAACTTGAAGCTACGCACAGCAACAGGGAGCCAGCTACTGTATATGGCGAGCTACCGATTGAAATAATTTTGGGCAGCACTAAAGTGAAACATCAGGCACTCGAAGCGACATCAAGACGATGCAACCATCGGAATGGACATCATGAATTCCAGAGGGTTTGAATTGATTTCAAAGACGGCGCCCCACGTGTCAACGGAGAAGAGCTGGTACTTCATGGGAGAAGTGAAGAGTTGATCCGTGCTGTTGGCTGAAGATATAAGCGACCTGAGAGGGCTGAAACCATCCTGGAGGCTCGCCTGGACGGGAGTGCGAGCAGTGGAGACGGATGATGTTCGAGCCCAAACTTCATGATGAGAAAATTGACGAGGGATTGCCCTAGGGAAAACCCTGTTACGGCTGAAAAATTTGTACCGTAAGGGTCATGAATGTCAATTACTTTCCAGTGACCTTAAAGAAAGGAACAATTTTAGGGCACTGCTCGCCAGTTTCATCTGGATCCGGGCGACGAGGTCGCATTAGCCAACCCAACAACTTGCCCACAGAACTAGAAAAATTAGTTGCCATCTCTTCCAAAGACATAAAACCAGCTCAACAGCCCAAACTAAGAGATTTAGTCAAAAGTACCAAGACATCTTCGATACGACAAGGAAAAAGGGGTCGAACTAAGTGGTCCAGCACAAGATTGATACTGGGGTGCCCGACCGATCCGGCAATCAGCAAGAAGACTTCCTCTGCCAAGAGGAAGAGGCTGACAAAATAGTCAGCGATATGGGAAAAGAAGGAGTTATCGAACCATCTGACAGTCCCTGGTCCCTTCCAGTCGTACTGGTGAAGAAAAGGATGGATCGACACGCTTTGTGTAGACTATCGCCAACTTAATAATGTCACGAAGAAGGACAGTTACCCTCTCCCGAGAATAGATGACACCCTAGACACGCTGGCTGGTTCCACGATTTTCCGACCCTTGATCTGAAGAGTGGATACTGGCAAGAGAACTCGCTCAGGAAGATCGAGAAAGACTGCTTTACCATCGGCTCAGGATTGTGGCAGTTCACCGCTATGCCATTCGGCTCTGTAATGCCCCGCCACATTCGAAAGATTGATGGAAACAGTACTGAAGGGACTCTCATGGAACACGGTTCTAGTGTATCTCGACGACATAATTGTGGTCGGCAGATCGCTCGAGGACCACGGAAAACTTGGAGGAAGTATTCCCTGCGATTGAGGAACTCCGGATTGAAGCTGAGCCCAAGAAATGCCACCTGTTCCAAAAAGAAGTACGATACCTCGCCACGCTTGTCTCTGGGGAAGGAGTAGCAGTGGATGACCAGAAGATCAAAGCTGTTAAGGATTGGCCCATCCCAAAAGACATTCACCAACTTCGAAGTTTCCTTGGTTTGTGCACATACTATCGCCGATATGTGCTGGGTTCGAAACATCGCTAAACCACTGACCAGGCTCACGGAAGGTCAAACAAAGTTCCAGTGGTCCGAAGAATGCCAAGACTCGTTCAGGAAGCTGAAGGAGCTTTGATTAACGCACCTGTTCTGAGCTATCCCTTACCCAACGGAAGTTCATTTTGATACGGACGCCAGCAACGTGGACTTGGAGCTGTCCTATCTCAGATCCAGGAGGGCAGGAGAAGGTCATTGGTTATTTCAGCAAGACGCCAGCAAACCAGAGCGCAATTACTGTGTCACCAGGCGCAGAGCTGTTAGCTGTTGTAAAGGAGTGGAGCACTTCTACAAGTACGCGTATGGAAGAAGATTCCTGTTGAGAACTGACCATGCAGCTCTCAAATGGCTCTACAGTTCAAAAATCCTGAGGGTCAAGTAGCACGCTGGATCGAGAGACTCCAAGAATTGATTTCAGATCTAACATCGAAAGGGAACTAGCCATAAGAATGCAGATGCCTTGTCGCTAAGACCATGTCCAGATGATTGCTCACATTGCCGACGAGCAGAAGAGAAAGAAGCAACACTTTGTAGAACCGCTGCAATGGATGACAACTGGAATGACAGCAAGATCCAGAAAGACCAAGAGAGAGACCCGCCCTTTTGGCTTAGTCGTCAGCTGGAAGAAGGGCAATCAAGACCATCATGGCAGGAAGTCGCAGGTTACTCGCCGGCTGTTAAGTCCTATTGGGCACAATGGAACTCTCTTATTCTGGACAATGGGATCCTGAAACGTGGTTGGAGGCCGATATTGGTGGGGAAGACAGACGCCAAATAATTGTTCCCAGGAACAGAAGAGAGGAAGTGCTGGGAAATCCATGATGGAGTCGCCGGAGGACATCTGGGAGTGACGAAGACCCGCAGAAAGTGAGGCAACGGTTTTACTGGGCCAATTGTCAAGCTGACGTCCAGGACTGGTGCAGGAAGTGCGCTGATGCGCTGCAGCAATGGACCCGAATACGCCCCAAGGCCCCGAGCGCAGTACAACGAGGCAGCCCGTCGAGAGAATCGCCATTGACATCGCCGCCCGCTTCCCGTATCCACCACGGAATAAATACATCCTTGTGGCAATGGACTACTTCAGTAAGTGGGCGGAAGTCTATGCCCCTGCCCAACCAGGAAGCCATCACCGTCGCCGACGTCTTGGTGAAAGAATGGATATGTCGATTCGGTATCCCAATGGAGCTGCACTCGGATCAAGGCAGAAATTTCGAATCCAACCTTTTCCAAGAAATATGTCTACGCTGAACATCCGCAAGACAAGAACCACGGCCCTACATCCGCAGTCCGATGGAATGGTGGAACGGATGAACAGGACGATCAACCGCCACTTGTCCAAGGTTGTCTCTGACCATCAAAGAGACTGGGACCAGTATCTTCATTTGTTCCTGATGGCCTATCGATCCGCAGTACACGAGTCAACCGGTCAAACTCCTGCTAGTATTATAATGGGCCGAGAACTGCGACTGCCTTGTGACCTGAAGTTTGGGATACCGCCAGGACAAGACACTGCGGGAGAGGACTACGTCAGCAAACTTCGGCAGAGAATGGACGACATCCACGAACGAGTCCGGTTGAACATCCAGAGTGCCAGCGATAAAATGAAGGAGACCTATGACATCAAGGCCGACGCTGGAGGGTTTAAGGTTGATGACCTGGTTTGGCTGTACAACCCCAAACGCCGCCGTGGACTATCACCAAAGTGCTGGAACTCGTGGGAAGGTCCGTATAATATCGTGAAAAGGATAAACGACCTTGTGTACCGAATCCATAAGCCTCCCCGAGGGAAACCAAGGGTCGTCCATTTCAACAGGTTGGCCCCTTACGCTGGAAACCATGACCAAGTTCGCACCCTCAAGCCCCCGGAGGATGATCTGGCGCTCGAGAAGTTTATGTCCTTGTATTCAAGCGGGCAGAAAGTTTTACAGTGGGTTACTAGAGAGGAGTCACGGGACCTTTTCGAGGTGCCTGCTGACTACGCGACTAGCGCACTGTGTGGCAGAAGATCTTCGAATGTCCAGGGCATCGCCGTAGTGTTCTCCAAGAAATTTGGTCAACTCCAAACACTGCGGAGCAGAACCAGAAGTTGGTGGGGTGCTACAGTTGAAGAAAGGCCAGAGAAACATCTACTACCTAGTTACCAAGAGGCATTCCCAAGATAAACCGTCCTATGAAGATGTCTGGAAGAGTCTCACCAAACTAAGAGATACTATGGTGGACCAGAATCTGGTGGGTCTAGCAATTCCAAAATTGTCCTGGTGGTATTGATGGGTTGGGTTGAGAGTCATAAGAAGTATGCTGGAGGCGATATTCAGATCCAGCGGCGTCAAGATTTTGGCTTGCTGTAACCTTCTTTCACGACTCGATCATGAAGACCGTGGAGTGTTACTTCCATCAACTTCACGGTGATATGGGGAGTCATGCAGATATCGTCACACTCCAAGGATGAAATTTCGGGACGAAATGTCTTTAAGAAGGGGCAATGTAACGTAACCTAGTCGGACCTGTCGCTCACATGTTGCCGTCGACAGCGATGAGATCATCCCGGAGATATTCGAGGACCATCCAGTCCCTTTTCCGCGTAATGCAACGGTCAATATTGGAAACAATTGGAACATGCCGTCGCCAACTGGAAGAATTCGAAACATCGAGAATGCTGTATCGGAGATAAATAGACCGCCCTCAAGAGGGAGAACACAGTCTGAACGAGCCCATACCATCGAGCTATAGAGTGTAGTAATATAAATTAAGTTGTATATTTAAGTGATAAATAAATTAGTAAACCAAGTTAAGTTTATTTACGTTACAATACTAATAATATGAAGGAATATTTTGCTATAGAACCTCTTTCCCGCTCTTTGCCATTTGACCTTGCATGTTTTACGACTTATTCAGTGCGATAGATGACCGCGTGAATTACAGGTTGATTTTAAAACTTTTGGTTTAGATCGTGTGATTACGCGTTACTATGTCGCAAAAAAGAAATAGGAAAGTGTTTAATATTGAAGAAAAATCACATATTATGGAGATTAGAAAATGGCGAGTCAAATAGTGAAATTGCAAAGGAATGTGGAATCTCACACTCTACGATATCAATCTAGATATAAAATAAAAGCTCTTTTCGAGAACAACTCTTTGAAAATTAAACGATCGAGGGCATCTGAACATAAAGTTATTTGAAAACAAGTTCATATGCATAACCTATCCCCATACTACAAACAGACATATATACATACATACTTGTGTATATTGCTTATAACAACTATCGGACATAACGTCCGAAGTATACGGTCCCTTCAATGTCGTTATATCCGGTTTTTACTGTATATATATATATATATATATATATATAGGGTGAAGTGGGGTAAGTGTAATCAGAAAAGCGATAGTTACACTTTAAATTATAATATCAAGGTACCAAAAAGAGAAACGTTTCTGATTTTTCACAGTAATACAACATATCTAATTGTTAAAAAACTGAAGTAACTTAATTTGTTCTACTAGGCATAGTGTATTTTTTATAAACAAAAATAATAAGTTATATTCGCTGATTACATTTACCACAGCATTCGGGGCAAATGTAATCATGGTTTGTAATTCCCATATGCATCGTATGCTAGAGTATTTGGGGCAAGTGTAATAAAGAATGAATAATGCAGTTTCACCAAAACCAAAATTCAGCCTAATGACTCAATGCGTAAGGACGTTATAAGCTTTTTTGTGGAATGAATACAATTCGCATATTTGTGAAACGTTTATTGAAATATGTGAACATAACAAACTGTACAATGTAGTTTTTTCCTATAATATAAAGGCAAAAAATGAGTTGCACTTTTAAATTCTTATAGAACAAAATTAAAAACGATAAAAAATTTAGGAAGTGCCTGATTACACTTGCCCCATGATTACGCTCACCCCACTTCACCCTATATATATATATATATATATATATATATTCCAGATATTTTTTTATTTTTTTTACCTTCAAGATTGAGCATTCTTAATTTGAAAAAAACAGTTACAAAATCGGTTTTCATAATTTGATGACAACATTAAATGTTTTGCAAAGAATGCATAAAATGTATATGGTGTATACTTTTTCTGAATGATATACGCCTCATTGCTGCCCCAATAAATGAAGGTGATGATTAAGGATATCACGAATAGTGGATTTACTTTTTAACCAGGATAAAGCATACTGCCGTAGACCAAAAAACAATAATATCCAATTGTTTCCGAATACTCGCCAAACAACAACCAGATATCTATTTTTCTTTCAAGCTTATATATTATTAATTGTTGGATATCTTAGCGATTGAAGGATATTAGACAAATAAAGCTAATATATTATGGGTTAGTGTTCACAACAACATTTAAACAGTATAACTGCATGTATATACCTAAAGCTTATTCGATTCTAAATGGCGAAAAAACGGTCAGACATCGTTCACTTTTCTTTAGTGCGATTCTCGTCACCAATTGTTATATATGCCGCATATAATATGATATATGTGAACAATTATGTTTATTTGAAATTCTTCTTGTATTCTCTCCATTCAGAAACGTATAAGCCCTTTATATAGGTAAATTTTATGCTTAATCAACAGTATATGGTACTTTGTTGAGTATATTTCAAATATTAATTTTGACAATGTATCGTTAAACTAACAGGGGTGTATTTAATTTTTAGAAAAATTGGTTAAAATTAGGAAAGATATAAATTCGTTTTATTTCTCCAATACCCTACACCCGCTCAAGAAAAAATCAATTAGGATGCAATGATTACAATATAAAATTTGTTACTTATAAAATAGATAACGAATAAATAAAATTATTTTTTTAGAATACTCCTGAAAATAATGTTTGTTCTCTACACATTGAACGTTATTTTTTCAAGTTGAAAATGTTTGATCAAATTAACTGTATATAATATTTTTTTGCAGCCACCAAGATTGCATAGAGGATGGCAAATAATGCAGGCAGTAGATTTTGGCCCAGCATGTCCCCAACCTGCTAAATATACAGGAGCAACTTTGGGTGTGCGGGACGTTGATGAGGATTGCTTGTATCTCAATATCTTTACACCAGATGTTGTGAGTATAAACACACACACAAGTGATACATATACACAACTGATACCCACTCAGGGCAAAATATACCAAGACCAAATATAATCAAAAGTATTTACTTTATGTTACTCATATTCTTGAAAATAATATTAATTTAATCATAGTCCCATTCACTATCTTGTAAGAATAGAATACAAAATCATTTGTGTGATACCCCAGAACTTGACAGGCACGGGCCTCGGAAGAATGGGGTTATTTTTAAATAAAACATTTTTAGGAATGTACGAAGTCGATTTGATCGGTCATTTCAACAGTCAATTTATTGGTCAATTGACCAAGGGAAATATTTGACCCCAGCCAATTGAGCGGCCGTCCCGGATGGTAATGCCCAGGAAAAAAATTAATTATTTGTTGCGCCAGACTGAGAAACGGTGGAAAGCACCAACTGCAGACTCAATTTGATTCTGTTGTTGTGTTGCTCCTTGTCGAATTTAGTTATAATCCATCGGATATATTTTGAATAATTGAATGGCAAAGTTTTGAACTTTGACATTTTTTTATTCTTGACAGATGTCAGTTGAACATATAATTTCTGGATACAGTTTTTCAAGGGCTTTCAAATGACATATTGCAAGTCAAGTTTCGTGCTATGTAGTTTGTGCCATTTTTTAATAGTCACACTTCCATTTGACAGATTTGACAGTCAAAAACGAATGGTCACATTCGGGGCAGAAACTGTATCTCCATACCAAATTTCAGCACAATTGGTGAAAGGTTCGGCACCTACCATGGAAGATTACAGACACACACACACACAGACAAACAAATTTCACTCTGGAAATGATCACAATCGTCTCGGGGGGACCTCAACAAGAATTATCTGAAAGCTCAAGAAGTAAAAAATATATATAAATACAATTTACTAGGAATTAATCTATATGAAATAAAATTAAAACTGTATTCAGTGTATAAGCCTCCAAATTGTTATGTAAATGAATTTTTAGCAGATTATATGTTAAATGCAAACAAAATATGTGAAAACAGTGCAACAAGAATTCCTCAGGTTGACCTATGAATTCATCAATATGGTAAAAACTGTACAACTTAGGTAAACTAAAACAAAAATACCCTGAAAAAAAAATTTGAAAGGAAGTTTATCATAATCAAAAATAATGTAAAAAAGGCATATAAAAAAAAAGTACAAAAAATGCAATGATACAGGAAACAATACAAAAAAATCAATGGAATTTTATAAACTCATTAACCCTTTCGGTCACCGCGATCATTTTGTCTGATAAAGAAAATGTATTCTCCTATACCAATAAATGAACATTGTTCCCTCATTAGGTGATGAACCTGCATGCACCTCCGTGCACAATATTCATTTGTATGATTTTTTTGCCAGGGTCATGTTATTTTTGTGTGTGACATATAGATAATATAGATATTGACATAGAAGTGTCAGACATCACACAGTTCTCATAGATATTCCTATTTTTCAATATAAAGTTGTGTGTACTACAATTCCCAGTGTGAGTCAACATCAACAAACTGTGAGGTATGTTATAACACAAAAGAGCACTAACAGAAAATGAGCTGACTGAAGGCGGCTTATCAAATATCGAAGACCTTGACACCGACGGTGACAATTGGGAAGCAGAATCTTTCGACGGTGTATGTGATGTAGACACAGAGGTGATTTGCTGGAACCTGTTATCGTATCAGATACCGCAGACGTTTCAGATATTGATGTACCAAGTACATCTCCAGGTTTTAACTGATGAAACCTTTACAAAGGAACGAAAAAGGCAATACTTTATACATGAAGAATTGACTCAAAAACTGGATAAAAGTTAGCGTAAAGATGTTACTTACGTAACTAACCAGTTTATAAATTGGCACAAAATGGAACAAGAAAATGTGGAACTTCTTGATCCAGTTTCTATTTTTTGTTCAAATATTTTAAGGAAGACTTATTTGATATCATGGTTTTTTTTTTTTTTTTTTTTATTTTTTGGTTCCCACGAGAAGGGATATCCTGTAATGTTCACAGAACATCGTGGGAACCAAGGGAAAGAAGGTAGGAGTTGGTGTTCTTCTTAAATTCCTGGAGGTTGTATGCCTCGGGGAACACCTCCTAGGCAATGAGTTCCAAAGCCTCGCTGTTCGTTGGATGAACGAGTCTTTGGAAAGTGATGTTCTGCAGGTCTCCAAAGTGACCACGAAGGGGTGTGATGACTGAACTTGACGGGTTAGTCTCGAAGAGACTGCCAAAGCAGGAACGATTGTTGATATTTCAGAAGAGCATCGCCCATGAAAATATCTATAAAATAGAGACAAATCGCCAACTTTTCTACGGTGTTCCAGACAAGTGAGCGAGTTTGTAAGCGAGGCAATACCGACGAGACGAATTGCCCTTTTTTGGACAGAATCCAATAGCCTCAGGATATGTTTAGGTGCAGTGCTCCAAATATGGGAACAGTATTCCAGGACAGGTCGGATCTGTGCCTTATAGATCATAAGCAGCTGAGTGGGGTGAAATAGCTCTTGGCACGAAACAAAAACCAAGTTTTGGGATGCACTTTGGCAATGGACCTCACGTGATTTTCCCAGGAAAGGTTATTGCTGATAGTAATACCAAGCATCGATATGGATGACTTCAGTGGTATGGTTACTCCTGACAAAGTTATGTTAGGCACAGTGAGATCGGCTTTTCTAGAGAAAAGACATGCTTGTGTTTTGTTTGCATTGAATTCTACCAAGTTATTAGATCCCCACTCGAGAATTGTTGCTAAGTCCATATTTATATTATTAACATTTCTTCCTCGTTCATTTCTACGGGCTGATATAGGGGCCCTGGAAGAGAAAGCGGTATGGAGGGTACTATCATCGGCAAAGCTGTGTACTGGACATGAAGTTGCTTTCAACAGGTCGTTGATGTGAAGTAGAAATAGTGTTGGTGTGAGAATAGATCCTTGCGGAACACCAGCATTCATGAGTAGAGTGTCAGATGAAACTCCATCGACCACTACATGGAGAGACCTGTTTGAGAGAAAACTAGCAAGCAGAGAACACAGCTGAGGGGCAAGCCATAAGACGGAAGCTTGGCAGGAGTCCCTGGTGCCAAACTCGATCGAAGCTTGGAGATATCTAATGCCACAGCTAAAGTTTCTCCATACTTTTCAATAGATAGCTGCCATATATGTGAGACGTAGTAGCAGGTCACCAGTTGATCTCTGATGGCGGAAGCCATATTGCCTATCGCTTGACAATTTCTGAGTCTTCCCGATATTTCATGAGCTCGATGTTGATGGGTTTTTTCCATGACCCTTTGAAATTATAGATAGCAGTGGGGTAGGTCTGTAGTTGCTAGGTAGGGGCCTTTTTCCTTTTTACGGACTGGCTGTACTCTTGCAATTTTCCAATTGGACGGAAATACCCCAAATTGTAAGAGTGGTTGAACAACTTGCAAAGAACAGGTGTTAGTTCGGGGCACATTTCTTGAGAACAATCGGCGGGATTCCGTCAGATCCACAGGCTTTGTTGGTGTTGAGACCAGCAAAATCTTTTTGATAGTACGCTTTGCAAAGGTGATCTCGGGCATGTGACTGTCAATAGGTGTAATGTTCGGGGGTTGTTTTCCCGATGAATCCAGAGTGGAATTTCCAGCAAATAGGTGCGCAAAGATATTGGCTTTTTCCTGGGCAGTCATTGCTAGTGTTCCATCTTCTTTGGTTAGAGGAGGAAATGAGCTGGAAGTGAAGTTTCTTCCCACAGCTTTGGCGAAAGACCAAAATGAACGGGATCCGTTAGGACATTCAGCAAGTTTTGATCTTATTTTGGCATTGTGGGCATCTTTTGAGCATTCTATTGTCTCTTTGCATATGCCTCTAGCCTCGACATATGCTGCTCTGGTCTCAGGGCCCGGATTTTTTAGCCATCGATGGTATGCTGCCTGTTTGGAAGCCACAGCTCTAGAGCAGTTTCTGTTAAACCAGGTCTTATCGGATGATGTTCTTCTTTCGGTATGTAGGTTTGCATCCCCAACATGATGATTTCAGAAATTGTCTCAGCACATCGTGTTGGATCTACTGAAGAGAAACAAACTCTCTTCCATGGAAACGCTGAGAAAAACATACGAAGACCTTCCCAGTCGGCCGAATTGTAATGCCACATGAGACGAAGACGAATTTGTATGGAGTACAAACTCAGTGATGATAATTTTCATAGGAATTTGCATTATCCAAGGATGAGGTGCTATTGGGATCCCAAACTTCCTATCAGAAAATATGCCACATAATCATTTCAGCAAATTAAAACAAAACCTGCATTTCGTGAATGTTCAAGAGATGGATCGAAACAATAAGGATCGTTTTTGGAAAGTGAGGATATTATATGACAAAATGGTCCCTTTCAAAGGAAAACTCAAGCAATACATCAAGGGAAAGCCTTGCCCTTGGGGGATAATTTTTTTTGCACTGTGGGGAACTAGTGGTATGTTGTACGATTTTATTTTGTATCAAGGGTCGACGACAGAACTTGATGAAAAGCAGTCGGAAGTATTTCGTCTTGGTGCCTCGGTGGCACTGAAGTTATCAGAAAAGTTAAATGAACCAATCTACCAGTAATTTTTGGTTTTACAACTATAATCTGCTATAATGGCTCCAGAAAAAACAAATATATGCACTGCGCTGCACTGCAATAATCAATAGATTCCATAACCCATCTTTTCCTATATACAAATTATACAAAATTTAAAAAAATAAACTATTACACCAGTTGACTCACAATGTGTATTGTAGTACACACTTTTTTCAAAAACCACTCATTCAGGGAAAGTTCACTATTTTTGCAGTCTATACTATGGAATAATAATAACATGCTTACTTTACAAGACAATATAGAAGAAGATCTAAAAGAAGTCAAAAGTTGGTATGATGCATTTGAATGTAATATAGACCAGATCACTCTAAATGAACAAATTGTTTATTCAAAACAAGAGATTAATTTTTTAGGTCAATATATTGAATGAATGTGGTTTTTTGTGGAGGAACAACGTTTCTTGACATGTTTTTTGGGTAACCTTCCACAGTCTGAAAATGAAAATATAATCAGGAAAATCTATACAAGTGTAGAAAGGGCAAACTGATTAGTTCACCCCGATAAGTTATTGCGTTCACCAAATTATATTTCCTATGGAAAAATGATTCAATTTGTCAATAACTTGCCGTTTTCTGAATTTGCCTATCAAAAATTTTTTTTTTTAAATCCAAAAGATACTTCTCTATATAGTTTTTGCTTGGCGTTTCGGGGACTATATCTGCCCCCGTTCTCAAAATCTTCTAAATCTCCTTTAATTGTTTTATAATTTGGATTTTTGCTCGCAGAGTCTTTTTTGCTTTTTCAACTGACGGATGTCAATTGAGATCTGCCAAAAAAGTTTGAGATTGACGTATTGCTCATTTGATATATGGGGTGTTGTTCGAATCAGTTTATTAGCATTCTACCATATCTCACTTCCTCTCTGAGTAGAGGTAACCATGTATGATCCATTTCAACAGAATTTGTTGAAAAGCAGTTGTTATTGGAAAGAAGAATACAGGCCGTTTCTTTCAATTTTCTTCTCTCTTGATGTGGTTCTTTCATCAAGATTTTTGTCCTATTCCATTCAATCGTATGATCGCCATTGGATGTGAGGATATGTTCTGCAATTTTTGATCCAGTTATTTGTCGATTTCTGATGTAACTCTGATGTTCACTTTGGCGCACTTCCAATGGTCTTGACGTTTCACCTATATAACTATCACCACAAGAACAAGGTATGTTGTAAACACAATTTTTGGTACTTTCTTCTGCGTTTTTTGGTTTTGTTTGTGTTAGTATAGATCTCAGTGTGTTTGTTGTTCTAAATGATGTTCTCACATCATACCTATGTCCAATTCGTTTGATCTTTTCAGATAATCCGGGGACATAAGGTATTATGTTGGTTGTGAAATGTGTAGGTGGTGGGAGTACTCCTGTTGGTTGTTTGATGGGTTTTTGTTTTCAATGTTAGTGATTGTTTTTTCCACAAACTGATCTGGATATGCATTTTCCTTGAGAACAGATTTTATGAGGTTTATTTCTTCCTGTAGATTCTGGTTGGAATTGCAAACCGTTTGGGCTCGATTATAGAGACATTTAACTATGCCTTTTTTCACACTGGCATGATGGTTTGAGTAATAGTGTAGATATCGATTGGTATGCGTCTTCTTTCTGTGTACAGATGTTTCGATTCGGGATGATGATTTTTGGATCATGACATCTAATAACGGAAGTTGGTTGTTTTGTTCTGATTCTAATGTGAATTTCAACGCAATAACTTATCGGGGTGAACTAATCAGTTTGCCCTTTCTACACTTGTATAGATTTTCCTGATTATATTTTCATTTTCAGACTGTGGAAGGTTACCCAAAAAACATGTCAAGATAGGTCAATATATTGATAACAGATTGAAATTTGAAAATCACATCAACAGATTATGCAAAAAATTGTCGTCAATTGCTATGCCAACACTCTCGACCTTCCGTCAGCTAGAAATGCATACTTTGCACTTTGCGAGTCTCACTTGCATTATGGAATATGTTTCTGGTGTGTAAGTTCCGAGTATTTAATAAATGCTGTAATTAAAATTCAATAAAATAATTAATAATAAACCTTTTTAAAGACAAGCTTTTATTCAAATGCGCTAAAAAGTAAAAAATACTTGCTTTGGATGTGTGACTTAAGATTTAAGAGCTTGTCGCGCAAAGTTTTCAGTTTGAATACAAAATTACAGAGATCGTCCGGCATTTTGATGTTATGAATTTTGACAAAAAAATCATAATCTTCGACCCCAAAAACCCCCACATACCAATTTTGAATCGAATCTTGGAGCTGCCATTTTGTTTTTTTTTCTAAAAAAATTCCATAATGCATTGTCACGGGAACTATGAACATCTGCCAAATTTCAAGTTAATCGGACAACTAGATGTGGGTCAAATTTAAATAAGACATGCGACCAATATACACCTATTGTAAAGGTTTTTGTAGTCAGCTGTCTTGAGAAATAAGACATTTTTAAGGAAATTATGGCTGGCTATCAAGAATGTAACAGATTTCTGTCTTTTATTGCAGATATTTATCTCCTGGGATTCAGGATGACATTCAAAGTTGGTAATGTTTTAGTTGAAGTAGTCGAGTTGAGATGGCGTTACCTCCATTCTACTAATTCGATCCCAGCAAATACTTTGAAATGGATTGATATGAATTGTTTCAATCATTAATCATTGTCGGCTTGGCATACCCTGTACTGATGAGGGCAATACCTAACGTGACCATACGTCCCTAAAATACGTAAAAATTTCCCGCTTTGATAAAACAAAAGCATAACAGCAAGTAAACCTTGTTACACGCGCTGTGATTGTAGGTCCTACTACGCGTGCATTGTTTTTAACGGGAATGAGCGGTGGCATGATGTGTCTGGATACGGGACGGGCGGGAGTGGGCTTGGAGCAGTGGTATCAGTTCAATAGAGAATTAAAAGTGTTTAAATGGGCGAACCTGACCACGGTCCCCACATGGGATCAGATTCAAAGTGTGACGGATTTACTAATAGAGAAGGGATTTCTTAGTAGTGGTCAAGATACGTTTGATTAGTTTTCATTAATTTCCAATGACATTACAGCTCTGAAAAATATATATATATATATTATCGTCCCGCTCTGAGTGAAAAAATATATGGTCACGTTAGCAATACCCCGAAACCGGTCTCCAGGTGGGCAGCTTGAGTGAAGTGGTTTATATTTATCCATTTCACAACAAACATTTGCAAAGTACCTTACTTTGCACGTTTACCCATCGGATGTAATTCAACGTTCGTCGAGGCATTGGCCAGGGAAATAGTTGTTTTTTGATGGATATGCGACCACATACACCTATTGTATAGGTTTTTGTAGTCAGCTGTATTGAGAAATAAGACATTTTTCATTTTTAATTAAATTAAGAGATTTGTAATCACAGTATTTATTGATCTCCAAAAGACTTTTGATGTGGTGGACTATGGGATACTCCTCGATAATTACAGACAATATGATACTCCTCGATAATTACAGACAATATAACAAGGAAGTTTAAGCGCATATCATTGAAAAATAATAAGAACTTGCCTAAAAAAACGTATCTGAAATTGTATACTTACCATAACCTGTTTAACTGAAAATATATGCTGATACCAGCATGCTCTTTGGTGTTAAGGAGTATTTTTTTTTGCTATATAAAAGAAAAAAAGGAATATACTGAAATATGTACATTTCAACCAGTATTATGTAGATTTTGTTGTATTAATGTGTTTTTTCTTTTGTATATTTTTATTTATAGTATATTTTTTATTATACATTTATATTATGTAATTTGATATTGTATATATACTACTTTTGAAAATTGAAATAAATATACGACAAAATTGGAAACTGTTTTTGTTTTATTTCTGCAGCATATTTACTTGATATATTTTATTTATTACTTTTAAGGAAATCCCAATTTTTCCATGGTGGAGATTTCATTCATGGAGCTTCTAATACATTCCCTGGTCACATTCTAGCTACTTTTTATAAAGTTGTCGTAGTAACTTTCAACTATCGTTTGGGAGCATTAGGTTTCCTTAGTACAGGGGATGTTAATTCTCCTGGAAACTATGGAATTCTTGACCAAGCTATGGCTTTACGCTGGGTTTATGACAATGCAGAAAAGTTCAATGGAGACAGGGAAAGTATAACTTTGTTTGGCCCTGGAGCTGGAGCTGCTTCAGCGGGATTACTTATGGTGGCGCCACAGACTAGCAGTATGGTTACGAAAGTCATTGCACAGGTAATTGCTACAAAAAATTACAAATAACAAACAGCATTCTGAATACTCACCAGAAATATTTCTAAAATAATTCAATCGGCATCACAAAATAAGATATCAATGCTAACTGCCTGGATTTGACTGACTAGAGAATCACGGTTAGGAGATGTGTGTGTGTTCATATGTGTGTATTTCTTATAAACCAAGGATTTTACAAATAACGAGTGATCATAGACTCTGCAGAACATTTTTTTGAAATGTTTCGATAGTTTTTGTGTGTTAAATGTATATAAAGCTGAGTTGTCTACTTGGTGTATTTCAACATGGTCAATTTGATTCATTTATTTACTAGCAAATACTCATGAATTTTGAAAATAATTTAAATTGCCTATTAAATTATTATCTAATAAGTGAAGCAAGCGACCGAACAACAGATTCTTTTCTTAAGAGGTATGATGAAAATTTGACTTCGCAGTTAGTTTGTGCTTGAAAAATGAGTAAATAACAACCTCTTTCCTTTTTTCATATGGTACTCTAAACCTGTCAAACTTGACGATTTTTTCGAAAATCCTCAAAAAACAGTTATTTTTAAGAAAGTTCGTAAAATGCCAAAGAAAAAAGTTGCTCAGTTTCCAATTTTATACCTTTCCCCCAAATTTGGACTCTCTACTGTCACTTCGACTTTTTTCCAATTTTTTTAATTTTTCGAATCTTTCGCTCTACCGATTTGAACGAAACATGATTCAAATTTCATAATTTTGATGAATACGAGACTTCAATATCATATCTTGCCCAGAAAATACTCACATTGGACTGTTACCAGAAAAAAAAATAAATGCACCTCCAGAAATTCGTCTTTGTTGTTGCCAAGTTCATCTAGTTTTTTCATTTCATTGTGAAACTGATTCGGATTTTCGAAGTATGGACGTTAATATGTCAGTAATCGAATAAACAAATTTCTCTTCATTCTTATTACACTCGCATTTCTTTTTTTAATAGATTTTTATCCAGTTTGATTATTTTTCTGACCAATAATTCAGTTACAAACAAACCCGAAATATCATACTTTTCTGTAAACTAAACGATGACCTACAGTTTCATAACTATCCAAAAGACTTTCATTCTAGCGACTTTCGTTCTAGCGATTTGTACTAAACATGATATAAAATTTCGTGATTTCAAACAATACAAGACTAATGCAACATCTCGGAAAGAAAATAGTACAATTGATCGAATCAAAATAAAATTTTCCCTTAGTAAGCTTTTGAAATAAATTTTTAGTTTTGGTTAATGTCAAATAATTGCGTTTAATAAATCGAGTTGTTTTGTGTACAGATTTTCCTACATTTATAATTCACAAATAAGTTTTATGTACAATGTTATCCACACAAGACAAAGTGGAAATCGTTCTTTTATGTGGTGAGAATGTGCCATATCCAAATGTTGCTTGTATTTTCAATCACCGGCATCCAGCAAGAAATATTCACTTTAGTACCGTGGGAAGAATATTGAAAACATTCAAAGAAACTGGCTCTGTGGACAATCGTTTCAAGAAACCACATAATCCAATAAGGTATACACACTCTTAAAGAAAGAGATTTCGATATTCGAGCAGGATTTTCATTTTGGTTCCAAGGTGATAGAGAAAATTATATCACATTTCCCTACAGGATTTTATGGACAGACGAGGCAACTGTCACATCGAACGGAACAGTTAGTTCCCAAAATTGTCGCTGGTGGTCCAACAATAATCCAAATTTTGTAATAGAATGCCGTGACCAATATTCATTCAAGACAAATGTGTGGTGTGGTTTATTACATAACCAAATAATTGGACCATATTTTTTTAGAGAAAATTTGAACGCAGACATGTACAGAAATTTCAATATGAATCAGTTGTCTGAAGTTTTGCCTCTGATGAAATTTGTGGTATCAGCTTGACGAGGCACCGATCCACCAAACGGTAGAAGTGAAACAGTGTCTCAGTCAGATGTTTAGGGACAATGTGATAGGACGAGATTGGGAAGATTATTTGCCATCAAGATCACCGGGCTTATCTCCAATGGACTTTTTTCTATGGGGTTATCTGAAACAAAAAGTGTATAAGCACAGACCATTTCCAAACAAAAAACATTCAGAGAATACCATTAGGGAGTGTTGTGCTAACATAAATCCCCTATTTATTAAAAATGCCACAAAGTCTGTGAATGAAAGGACTATAATTTGTATAGAACGGGAAGGACGGCATACTGAATGATGAATTCGGGTTCTTTATAAGATTTTTGAGATAAATCAATGAATGTTACGATGTTTTGTTGTGAATTTGGTTATAGTTATTTTGGTTTAATGTTTTTTACACATCTAATGGTGAAAATGAAGAATATGAGATTCATGAAATTAATTCAAGAAACATTGTGAAAAATTATTATTTGCTCGAAAATTACATCAAACAGTTTACATCCAACAGTCACACTGTTGGGTGTAAACTACATCAAAATATTTCGAACTCATCTGCAGCTAACGAGATACAAATCTGTTAAAAAAAGAAATACGAGTGTAATAAGAATGAAGAGAAATTCGTTTATTCGATTACTGACATTAACGTCCATACATTGAAAATCCGAATCAGTTTCACAATGAAATGAAAAAACTAGATGAACTTTGCAACAACAAAGACGAATTTCTGGAGGTGCATTTATTTTTTTTTTTTGGTAACAGGCCAATGTGGGTATTTTTTTGGCATGTATAACATTGAAGTCTCGTATTCATCAAAATTATGATATTTGAATCATGTTTCGTTTGAATCGGTAGAACGAAAGATTCCAAAAATAAAAAAATTTGAAATAGTCGAAGTGACAGTAGAGAGTCAAATTTGGAGCAAAGGTATAAAATTGGAAACTGAGCAACTTTTTCCTTTGGCTTTTTCGAAATTTCCAAAAAAAACTGATTTTTTGAGGATTTTCGAAAAAAATCAAATTTGACAGGTTTAGAGTAGCACATGACAAAAGGAAAGAGGCTGTTTTTTACTCATTTTTCAAGCATAAACCAACTGCGAAGTCAAATTTTCATTATATCTATTAATAAAAAAACTTCCATATGTTGCGTTCTTTATGTGTGACACTGTATAACCAACAAATTTGTATATGAACAGTATTTTAGCGAAACAAACAAAGTCACATTTTGAAATATTGACAAAATATAAAGAGGCACTAACAAACAAAACTTATTCTGTGGTTCTCGAGTTCTGAAGAAGGGCAGTAGAGGGCATATTGTTTATTTCTATCGCAAATTGAAGGCATAGAAACTAAGCAAAACCACATTCCAAGTTTCTTGAAGATATTATGATCATAAATGTTCTATACCTTTCAGGCCATCTAGTTACACCACTATGGATTTTTGGAATCCATTAAGTATGTATTTTCAATAGTTAGTGCTGCTTCCTTTTATGTTTTAACACTGCTATATTACATTAATATGTTGTGAAGTATTATGAAAAAATTTAGTTCTAGTGGATAGTAACCTCCTAATTGTACAAAACTTAGGAAGGACTGATAGCAAGAATTTTATTTGATAGAAAATTGATTCAATAAATTGAGTAACTTCTTGTTCTCGCACATTGACAAGTGTTGTACTCGTGTTTTCAGTTGTAAAAGAAGCACATCTTATAGAGGTGGACACAACCTGCATAACTGATTTAAATTAAAACTGAACTTGCTCATTGGTAATATTTGTCTTTTATATGTATAAAATCCATTGATAGAGCTCGTCCAGTATTGAAACGACCGTTTGGTAGGTAGAGAGGGAGAAAACACAAGTGGACACGATTTGATGTGGCTGCTTATGCTACGGCGAATCTTCACCAGTGGCTTGTCATGCAGCGTTTGAAAGGTTAGGTTTGTTTGATTAATAAATAAGTAGTGCAGTTATTTATTCAACTTTGACAAAAAATTCCTAATCTCCGACCCCGAAAACCCCCGCATACCAATTTTGAATAAAAATCGGACCATAATCACAAAACTCGTCCGACAAAAACTACGTCTCGTGTTTCGCCTATACCAAATAATTCGGTATGCCTGTGGAATTTCTATTAATAGCCACAGTTAGACAATGGCTCGGGCATCTTCGAGAAAAATTGGTTGTTAGGTAGGGGAAGGCCAAAGTGGTCGTTTCAATACTGGACGAGCTATATGCTTTTTAATTCGCTGTCACTAAGTGCCTTCATACTTTCTGTTTCAACACAAATTACTAAATACTTCAATAAGATTTTCATCAAGTATCGGCCGCATCAATTCAAAAACAAAATAGTAACCTTCTATCTATTATTCACCGATATAAGATTGCAATAACTCACAACAAATATTTAATAGAAAAAAATACTTTTATATCTTTTCTGCATTCGACTTGAAGCTTGTCTTTCAGGTTATTTGAATAGTTTTTTACTTTTTGGTGTTTGTAAAAATTTGGATAAGTTTGTTTCTTAAATTGATCCGACCAAAAATCAAAGACGCTTGCTAGATAGTTTATGTGCAGGGTCACTTCGCATCCTATTGATTTGTGCTAATGCCTCACTATTACATGATTTCTTGTTAGTTCTTTACAGTCTATTTCTCCAATCTGCAATCCATCAAGATACCTTATGTGGTCCTAAATATACTAGAGACAGACAGAAATGAACAGAACAGTGCTGATGTGATATAATGATTTCCAAGCATGTTTCGGATCCAGATGCTTATTCATTTAGTAATTCCCCTACATTTGATTGGTCGATACATCGATTCTAGTAGGGTATTATTAAATGCTCCTTTAATCTTGAGAAAAGCAGCAAGCGCAATTTTTCCTTTTTTTCCAGTGGCTAATCTTTTCTGCGAGATTGTTGAGTAAGAAATCCGTAGAGTTGCCATGTTGGTAGGCATATTGGTGAGGTTTGAGGGTATTATTCTGCAATAACCTTTTCCTAACGAGCCTATCTTAAATTCTTTCTAGTGTTTTCAATATGCAGGATGTGACGCAAATCGGACGGAAGGAGTTGGGTAGGGAATTGTTCATCCGTCCTGCCTTTTGTATATACAGTATCGGAAAGTATTTATCTTGGGTATGGTGGTTTCATGAGAGCATAAAGAATAGCTTGCTATATTTTGAGAGAGCATTACAATTTCTCCTCGACTCGCTCGAGGAAGGGATATCGACGTCACGACACAGAGATAGGAGAGTCAGGGCGGTCAGCTCAGGACGTCAGTATCATACCAGCAGCAGTCGGGAGAATGTGTGCGCTGCAATGAAGAAGAATTATTGACGATAATTTCACATCAGATAATTTGAACAAATTAAACTGAATCATTGATTCAATTTAATCTGTCGGACGACAGGTAGATCAAAATATCTTTGGTGCCGTGGTGGCCGCGAAAACAAAAGAAAATTCTTATACATAAACAAAAGCAAACGATATTTCTGTAAGACAATAAAAACAAAAAACTTATTTCTAACAGAAAAACAATTATTTCTTGAATGGAGAGAAAAAAAAATATTTACAAGAAAAGACAAACCAAATTAAATATTTTGGGTACGGAATTATTTTATTAAATGTTTGAACAAACCACCATTTTGGGCCAAACAATAGCCGAATCTCTTGTACAATTCTGTTCTGGTAGCCGCAAGGATAACTGGTGTTACCTGAGCACACAACTGAATAATGCTGTATTTGCCCTAAGTTCATCTAAATTGGTGGCACGTTCGAACTCATGCCGATATACCTCCGATTTTAGCATGCCCCAGAAATAAAAATCGAGAGGTGCCACATCTGGTGATCGAGGTGGCCAGTTATTGATTGTACCTCGCGTACAAATAAACCGATCGGGAAATAATTGATTCAAAAATGTAACCACTCTGCCTGCATTGTGCAGTCATCATTTACACGAAATGCCCTATTGCATTTTTCGACCATCGTTTCACAAAACTCCATACGTTGAAATGGTCTCCAGGCAAAAGTTCTTGTGTGGTCTTGACTTTGAAACAATGATAACCGTTTCTCTTCAAAATATTCCTTACAGTTCTTTCATTCAAATTCACTTCGTCGGCGATCTGTCTACTCGAACAAGGTGTCGTTTCTGCCAATGCACTAGTGTTTCTCTTATTTCCCGTTCCTCGGGTATTTGTCTAGGATGCGGTGGTGGATTTGTGGGACAATATTTTTTGCAATGTGCTGCCGCACACCCAAAATTTTGAAATTTATTGATAATTGAAAGGACAGTCGCTTCCGTAGGTACAGGTCTATCTGCAAAAGCCACTATGAATAGATTTCTAGTATCTTGTACAGAATTACCCCTAAAGTACCACTTAACGATCTGTACTTTCTCTTCGGTTGTGTAAATAGGCGGCATGTTTCAAAAGGTAATAATTGTCACGGTCTTTTGTTTTCGCAACCACGGCTCGGCAAGAATGAGTCGCTGTGCGCTGTGTCGCATTGCCACGTGGTCAGTTAATGCGTCGGGTGGGGTAACAGGAGGGGCGCACAGCAGTGCGTCTCTCTTGTTTATGTGGTATTATCATATCATTGTGTTCCTTGTTGGTCGTGTAGATTTCTGTCGATACCCCAGATAATTTTTTTTCGATACTGTATACCACATTTGCCATCCACCATCCTGTTGGAAGATAGCCCTTGGCCAAACTCCCCCTATCAGTAGAGGTAGCGAAAATTCACTTGAGTTAATATACAAAAAAAAACGAGTTCAATGAACTAAAGAGACAAATATTTATTGAAGTCATTATTAACTTTCAACTTTTTTTTCATATTTCAGAAGATACCGATAAGAAAATAATTGTATGTAGTTTTTCGAGCTTCAGTAAAGCAGTTATTTTGTTCAACACATATAAAAGTATTGAAATTGTTTTTTTTTTTATTTATTAATGTACTCCAAAAGATACAGAGATCCATAATGAGTATAACATACAGGATTATATGAACGACATGTATGTCCTAACATTTTTTTGACTTTATAACTATTATAGTACAGAGGAAGAGATCACTATTTACAGATTTAAAAAAAAAATTATTATTGGTCATCTAGGAGAAGTTTTTTCATCTTGGCATTGAAAATGTCAAGGACGGGACTGTTTTTTATATGTTCAGGGATTTGGTTAAACCACTGTAGAGCTTGATATGTTGTCCTTTTGTTCCCGACATTCGAAGCACTTGGTTGTATATGGAAGTGTTGATTTGTTCTCGTGTTGAAGTGATGTATATCACAATTTTGAGTTAGGTTGATTTCTGTTCCAGATTGGTTATTTTTGATTTTGTATATAATTTTAACACTGTCTAGTTTGACTATATCAGTGATTTTCAAGATTTTTAGGTCTTTGTCGAGCATAGTTGTGTTTGTGCTATATGGTAGGTTAAATAAGGTTTCAACTGTGTTATTCTGGTCTATTTGAAGTCTGTTAATGTCTTGTTGTCTTGCTTTTCCCCAAAAGTGAGTACACATTTGAAATTTAGTTTTTTTGTTGAACCTCATGGCACTGTGTTGTACCTATATGATAACATCGGAAGTTCAATTTTGTGCATTGGTTGGTGATATGTTTTTCAAACGTTAATTTATTGTCTATGATTAAACCATATTTGGCATTAACTTCTTTTATTTTTTCGTTATTTATGTTTATTTTCCGCACTACCATTGAAGATCATATAGTTGCATTTATTTTTTTGTGGTTCACTCACTTATACAGTTCAGATCCTCTTGAGCTTGCTGGAAAATTATTATAAATCTGTATATAATATATGAATCGTAAACGCATTGTCAACATGTACAAGACAGATGTTATCCTCAGTGTTGGAAATCCAATGCCTACAAACTGGAGACCCTCTGAGAAGTGGAAGAAATTTAATTTGATGACTGTAGCCTCTTAATGAATTTATTTTTCAAGAACACTTTTATTTTGTTATATCTTAATAATATATGTTTAATCAACCTGTGAACTAATAATATTTATTTTCAGTCAATGAAGCAAATGTGTTCAATTAAACTTTTTATTACTCTTGCTAATCCTCTTTTATTCATTTTTCCAGAGTGGTTCAGCAGTTGCTGATTGGGCAATGATTTATGATAGATACCGTGCACAAAACACTAGCAGAGTTTTTGGTAGACAAATCGGTTGTAGCATTGAGTCATCTTGGAAGTTGGTCAACTGCCTGAAAAACTCCAGGAGTGCTTTGGAAATAGGAAATGTTAATTTTCCACCAGAAGTTGGGCTGTTTCCTTGGGCGCCTGTAATAGAAATGAACGTATCTATGCCCTACTATGAAGGATGGTATGAAAAAGATTGGCATTTTATCAATGAGAGCCCTGATAGTTTGATAAAGAAAAGGTCGTTTAATCAAGGGCTGCGGTATATGTCCAGTGTAACTTTACAAGAAGCTGCATCTTTCATAAGTGAGTTAGATGATTTAAAATATAAGCATTTCTCTAATAAAAAGTGACAATCAATTGGAAACTTCGCTGAGTGTGTGAAACTACCAAGACTAACAACTTTGACAGTATCTATCTAAGATAAGTAGTTCGGAAAAATATTTTGAATTGTTCCAAATTTATTATTTTCAGCTACAAACAGAAGCTTGGAACCCCAATTCATCGTGACTCAGGATTTTGTTGATCAAAAAATTAAAGAATTGGTTTTGAGGTATAATTATACTCTGAACCCAAATGGTACATTTGATGCAATAAAATATATGTATACATATTGGCCAGATCCTACTAATGTAACTCACATAAGAGAGAAATATATTCAGGTAAGTTTCAGTATATCTTCGTCATATCAACCTAAGTGATTTTGTTTATCAAATTGTGTTACAATGGATGCATGCACTATATTCAGAAACTTCAATATATTTGGTTTTTGAGAATATAAATATTGAATGAATGTGGTTTTTTGTGGAGGAACAACGTTTCTTGACATGTTTTTTGGGTAACCTTCCACAGTCTAAAAATGAAAATCTATACAAGTGTAGAAAGGGCAAACTAATTAGTTCACCCCGATAAGTTATTGCGTTCACCAAATTATATTTCCTATAGAAAAATGATTCAATTAGTCAATAACTTGACGTTTTCTGAATTTGCCTATCAAAAAAAAATATTTTTTTTAATTCAAAAGATACTTCTCTATATAGTTTTTGCTTGACGTTTCGGGGACTATATCTGCCCCCGTTCTCAAAATCTTCTAAATCTCCTTTAATTGTTTTAATCATTTGGATTTTTTCTCGCAGAGTCTTTTTCGCTTTTTCAACTGACTGATGTCAATTGAGATCTGCCAATAAAGTTTGAGAGTGACATATTGCTCATTTGATATATGGGGTGTTGTTCAGATCAGTTTATTAGCATTCTACCATATCTACTTCCTCTCTGAGTAAAGGTAACATGTATGATCCATTTCAACAGAATTTGTTGAAAAGCAGTTGTTATTGGAAAAGAGAATACAGACCGTTTCTTTCAATTTTCTCCTCTCTTGATGTGGTTCTTTCATCAAGATTTTTGTCGTATTCCATTCAATCGTATGATCGCCATTGGATGTGAGGATATGTTCTGCAATTTTTGATCCGGTTATTTGTCGATTTCTGATGTAACTCTGATGTTCACTTTGGTGCACTTCCAATGGTCTTGACGTTTTACCTATATAACTATCACCACACGAACAAGGTATGTTGTAAACACAGTTTTTGATACTTTCTTCTGCGTTTTTTTGTTTTGTTTGTGTTAGTATAGATCTCAGTGTGTTTGTTGTTCTAAATGATGTTCTCACATCATACCTATGTCCAATTCGTTTGATCTTTTCAGATAATCCGGGGACATAAGGTATTATGTTGGTTGTGAAATGTGTAGGTGGTGGGAGTACTCCTGTTGGTTGTGTTAATTGGTTGTTTGATGGATTTTTGTTTTCTATGTCAGTGATTGTTTTTGCCACAAACTGATCCGGATATGCATTTTCCTAACATTTCACAACCAACATAATACCTTATGTCCCCGGATTATCTGAAAAGTTCAAACGAACTGGACATAGGTATGATGTGAGAACATCATTTAGAACAACAAACACACTGAGATCTATACTAACACAAACAAAACCAAAAAACGCAGAAGAAAGTACCAAAAACTGTTTTTACAACATACCTTGTTCGTGTGGTTATAGTTATATAGGTGAAACGTCAAGACCATTGGAAGTGCGCCAAAGTGAACATCAGAGTTACATCAGAAATCGACAAATAACCGGATAAAAAATTGCAGAACATATCCTCACATCCAATGGCGATCATACGATTGAATGGAATAGGACAAAAATCTTGATGAAAGAACCACATCAAGAGAGTAGAAAATTGAAAGAAACGGCCTGTATTCTTCTATCCAATAACAACTGCTTTTCAACAAATTCTGTTGAAATGGATCATACATGGTTACCTCTACTCAAAGAGGAAGTGAGATATGGTAGAATGCTAATAAACTGATCTGAACAACACCCCATATATCAAATGATCAATACGTCACTCTCAAACTTTTTTGGCAGATCTCAATTGACATCCGTCAGTCGAAAAAGCGAAAAAGACTCTGCAAGAAAAAATCAAAATTATTAAAACAATTAAAGGAGATTTAGAAGATTTTGAGAACGGGGGCAGATATAGTCCCCGAAACGTCAATCAAAAACTATATAGAGAAGTATATTTTGAATTTTTTTTTTATAGGCAAATTCAGAAAACGACAAGTTATTGACTAATTGAATCATTTTTCTATAGGAAATATATTTTGGTGAACGCAATAACTTATCGGGGTGAACTAATTAGATTGCCCTTTCTACACTTGTATAGATTTTCCTGATTATATTTTCATTTTCAGACTGTGGAAGGTTACCCAAAAAACATTTCAAGAGAATATAAAATTATTGAAACTTAGTAAATTATTTGATTATATTGACTAGGAAACTTGTCACTATATAAATTCAAAAAATATATTTCCACTGTACTTCTCTCTCTTCTGAAACTACTGTTCTTCTCACTTCTCAACTCCTACAAGTTTTTGTAAGTCAACCAAGTGACCATTTATATCATAGGAAAAGTTGATTGCCACAGTGGCGTAGTGTATTCTCAACAATATTGCTACGAAACTGTGTCCGTTAATTGAAATACTTAAATGTGTGTGATTTCAAACAATAAAGAGCTGTTCTATTTAGCTCCTGCAAAGTACTGTTTTTTTGGGTGAAAAACTGTTACCAATTCATAGTGTGTCATATCAATCTAAAGCTTATTACTAGAGCTATAATTGGATCTTATTGTGATCATAATATGTTGTTACATAACTTGTTGTTTTCCATCTGAAACATCATTGAAGTCGACGATGTTTAATAGTTTTTATCTCATAAAAAGTTATCTTTCAAATAACTTAATTTAGCTTTCAAACCAATAAAAGTACGGGAAATGCAATCTTTCGCTTTCTGAAAAATATATATTCTACTCTGAAGAAATTGAGCGCTGCAGTGTTTTGTGATATATCTAAAAATGTTTACTGTTACGTAAGCTTCATCTCTACAGCTTCAGAGGATGAAGCTTCAATTAGTTCGAGTCCTATCTGAGTGAAAGAACCCAAATTGTGAAAACTGATGATAGTCTCTTAGCTTTTGAGCAAACTAAGAGGTGTTCACTATTTTGGTAGACAACACGACTATCTTATTGCAAGAACTCAAATTACCTTCATAGTAAAATGACTCATATTGTATTAACTTTTTTTCAACTTGTGATTGTAATTTATCTAGTAACTAGCAAGTCAAAAAAACTATTATTTTATATTTATTTTTTATATAATATACAGGGTGTCTTTATATAATATACAGGGACTTCCTCTTTTCCTCTCGTGAATGTATAGATGGGGTCAAAATATCACCAGTACTGCATATAACTTTTGTTCCTAAAAGTCTTCGTTACCAAGTTACGGGCCCTCAAAGTTACAAAATGAAAAATGTTTTTCTTTGATAACTTTCAAAGTGAATATTCAAAATCATCTAAATTTTGGTGATTGACTAAACAAATGAATTCCTTCGATGAGCTTTCATGCCAGGAGTCAGTTGTTTTGCTACAAAGTCAGGAACGGACTACCCCCGATGGTCCACACCCCAAAACTTTGAAATGACTGGGATTTGTCAATATGTTTTAACAAAACAAGGTTACCTGGACAATTTCCTGAATAAAAGTACGTGTAGAAAATCGATCGGAGCAACGATTTTTGATAAAAATGCATTTTTGTTCGACGACATCCAACCTGAGATGTCTACCATTATTCGAAAAGATTAATTTGTAATGAAAATAGAAATGATAGGTACAATGTTTATAACGAATTTTTATCATGCAAATACGTTTACCTTACAAAACTCATGGTGTAAATAATCGATCGCAAGCCTCAAGAGCAAACAGAAATGCAAAATCCGCTACAAAAACTACTCGATATGACCCCCGTCTCTCTCAATACATTTTCTTAGTCAGCGCAAACACCCTCTCTGCACTTGAAATAGCATGCCAGGGTCGTTTCGTATGGCTTCACAATGTAATGTAATTCTATTCAACAAGGCATCTCTGGTGTGAATAGGTGTAGCGTAAATGAGGCTTTTTAGATGCCCCCACAGAAAGAAATCCAATGGATTTAAATCCGGAGACCGCGGTGGCCATGAATATGGCCCACCTCTACCAATCCATCTATTGGGAAAAATCTGGTTCAGATGGTCCCGCAGAATCAAACTAAAATGAGGAGGAGCGCCATTATGCATAAACCACATATAACGTTCGATTGGAAAAATGCTCGGCATACAGACGACGGGCTTCTGCAGCATTACCAAATGCTCGTCCATACAATGCATGCATATCTGCATATTCGTTGAATGTAAACTGTTCGGCCATATCAAAACACTTCAAACTGTCCTATTAGAATATTGACAATACAATGACAACGTACCACTCAACAAAACAAAATCGCATTCCAGTTGTCATTTTTTATCCACATTAATTTTATTTCTTTCTACAAGGTGTTTTTGTCAACATATGTGGAAGAAATGGAACATAAATTTATTCACCGGATATTTTTCACCTATTCATGTGCAGCCGTTTTTGTAGTTTATTCGTTTGCTTTTTATTAGTTATGTCTTCCGATGTGCGTTTTTTCAGCTAAATTTATCTTTGGGATAAAGATTTTCTCCCATGAAATTATACTTATCAGTGAAACTCCTCAACATTTAAGCTGTGAATACGAATTTGCAACATCCCAATGTTGAGTTTCATGAGATTCAGATAACACAACACGAAACGTGCTTATTCCACGTGTACATACAAAATATGGACTGAATTCGATATTTCATAGTGGAGTAGCTTGTTAGTTCAAAAACACCACGAATCTACATAACTTGATAATTCATTTGAAAAAATATCTACATTGTGAATGAAACTTTCAACTAGGTACTGTACTTTTTGTTTACGACTTTATTTTAGCATATTTTGTATTATCCCTATTATAAATGTTGTTGAATTAACGTTAGCAGTAGTATTTCTACTGTGAAAATTTTTCATTTCAAATAATGGTGGACGATCAGGTTTGATGTCATCGAGTAACACTGCATTTTTATTAAGAATTGTTGCTCCGATCGACTTTCCACACGAGTACTTTTATTCAGAAAATTGTCTACGTAACCTTATTTTGTTGAAAACTATTGAAAAATTATCTGTCATTTCAAAGTTTTGGGGTGTGGACCATCGGGGGTAGTCCGCTCCTGACTTTGTAGCAAAACAACTGACTCCTGCATGAAAGCTCATCGAAGGAATTCATTTGTTTAGTCAATCACCAAAATTCAGATGATTTTGAATATTCACTTTGAAAGTTATCAAAGAAAAACATTTTTCATTTTGTAACTTTGAGGGCCCGTAACTTGGTAACGAAGGCTTTTAGGATCAAAAGTTATATGAAGTACTGGTGATATTTTGACCCCATCTATACATTCCCGAGAGGAAAAGAGGAAGTCCAGGGACACCCTGTATATATTTTGACAAAAATTTCCCATGAGATCCAACTTCTGACTATAAGTAATTTGATTTGGAGATGGAAAATTCTAAATATAGTGGATATTTTATTTCAAAGAGCCATGGGACCCTCTGTGCCGGTTCGGATTTCACTAGCCAAAATCAAGATATCTTATAGAATGAAAAGTCCACTCACCTTTGTTAGTATGGCTCACCATTTCCGGATAAGTCATTCTAAGATAGCTGGAAGCAGCCTAGTCTGTCGCAGACCAGTATTCATCGATTTCTCAACTTTATCAGCAAATCAGCATATTTTATGATATCTACTATGAACTCTCTGATTTTGTTTAGGTCAGAAGGTTGTTAGAGGTAATAGTCCGGCAAAGATGGGCAGTGAATGGCTTGGTAATAGTTTGTATCGGAAAGTTTAATGAAACAATGTCATCGGGGACATTTTCCAATACCCTCAATTTTCAAGTAAATTAATCGTCTAGAGATGTCAGTCCACTCTCCTACCTTTTCTCCTTCCTTCGTGAACGTTTCCATGATCCAAAAAGGGCGTTTGAGAAGAAATCTCTTTGGAAAAATCGCCAGGTAGACTTCAATAAAAGATCCAACAAAGGTCCTCGACTCTTATTGATAATATTATTGTTAACAGTAGAGCTAACTTGATCGATTGCAAAGTTATAAAATCAAATCTTCACAATGGCATCATTGAGTCTTACCTATGAATCAGAGAGCCCTGTTTTTACCAGGAGAACTTTTACTGATAATATTGAGGCGTTTTATTTCTACCTGTCACGGGAAAATTGGTCAGATGTATTAATTGAGGTCAACTGTGAAAACGCCTTTGAAATTTTCATGCAAACAGTACTTTTTCACTATGAAAATTATTTTCCCTGTAGGAAGTACTAGACAAAAGTAAAAAATTGCTACTGTAACATTACACCTGAACTGATTAAATTGAAGGAGGAGGTTTCTCTGTATGGTGATCTAAGTAGGCAATACTCAGAGTACCGACATGTTTTCTAAGAAGTGAATCAAAGATATCAAAACAAATTATCTGAAAATGAAAAAAATATATGAATCACATAATAAAAGCAAAGCAATCTGGGATATAGTAAATGCAACAAGGGGTAGAAAAAAGAAATCTAATCATAATATTGAATTATCCGTAAATGGAATTAAAATAGGAATTGAAAACTGTGCCAATGAGTTTAACTATTTTTTCACATCGGGTCAGTCTACCCTAGGTAACAACAATTCAAAAAATGTTGATTATGACTACATCGATAGTAGTATCCCGGTCTCCAGTGCATCTCTATTTATTTGTCCAGCAGATCAGCTTGAAGTTAAGGAAGGAAATATGAAAAACACCAATTCATCAGGCTGTGACGAAATATAAAATTCAATATTAAAAAAAGTCTGTGACGTAATTATTGAACCACTTACTCACCCGATAAATTTATCAATTTCTCAAGCAGTTTTTCGATCAAGACAAAGTATTCAATGGTATACAATTGCACATAAAAAGTGTCACTGAACAACTCGCAAACCTAGAGCTATAACATTATGCTCAACTTTTAGTTAATTATTTGAAGCTATAATGAATAAGAGGGTTCGGAAATTCCTGACAGATAATGGTAGAATCTCAAATTGTCAACATGAGTCTTGAACCACACTGATATCACATGCTCAGAGTCCACAAAGCTTCTAGGGCTTACCCCTGCAAAATAATCTGAAATGGGACACTCACTTTAATACTTTGTCAACAAAACTTGCAAAAATGTGTTATGCACTAACAATGTAGTATAAGTATTGTTTAAAGCCTTTACTTTGTCTGTTTCCATTCAAATATGAAGTATGGTATAATGCACTGGGGGAATTCTACAGAAAAGAGCTGTCCGTATATTGAGTAAAAGTGGACCATTGGACTCATGCAGAGAACACTTCAAAAGCCTCTCAATTGTAACAATACAGGACGAATCAGTGCATCATTCTTAACCATGCTTATGAATGGCCATCCATGGAGCCTACTATAGTAGATGATAAGCTGTTTTTCTGAATTGACTTCACAAAATGTATAAGAATTGAGCTGATAATGAATTCCTTTTATGAATTAGTGAATGTTTCTATGAACCCATTCTTTATTCTAAGTAGCACCACGTCTTATTTGCCAATCAACATTCTAACAACAAAGTTAAATTTTTAATATACAGTGCTTCTCAAAAGTCCCCTCCCCCCTCTTATTTTTGGAACGATTATACATAAACAATTGAAATTTGGGAACTGAATATTAAAGGTTGTAAACTTCCCTACTAGTGATGATAGATGACGAAATCGTCAAAGATGACGTCACAAGGCCATTGTGACCAATAATTTTAAATGGAACCCTACGGCAAGCGACACCTCTTTTAAAAGGTATCGAAAAAACCTATTCAATGATACTAATTTTGTTTGTGTTTATGGCAGTTTTAATGGCTCATTAGTAAACATTAAAATTTAAATTCCATTCAGTATGATATTAATTACAGATTTAAGAATCAGTATCTACTTAAAGAAATTGCTCGAAGTGACCTCCATTTACTTCCTGACTGTGAAATATCCTATTTTTAAACTCTTCTCGTACTTTTGCAAATGTGTCTGCGGAAACAGCCTCACATTCTGCAACAATACGTTGTTTTAAAACGTCAATATTATCAGGTTCAGTGGCGTAAACCTTTGATTTAAGGTACCCCACAGAAAAAAAAACAAAGGTGTGAGGTCCGGTGATTGAGCTCCATTCCGTTGAACCTCGTCGTCCAATCCATCTACCACGATACTCCTCATCGAAATACCGTCTTACTGCACCGTAATAGTCTGGAGGAGCACCATCATGTTGGAATGTTATTTCCAAATTGCCGAATTCATCTGGATTATCTTCCAAAATTTCAAGGATTAACGGTTCTATTGCGTTTTGCAACAGCTCCAGATAAACCTCACCAGTTAAATTAGTATTTAAAAAAAGAGGCCCAACGATGTGGTTTCCCAGGATACCTGCCCAAACATTCACTTCCTGGGGAAATTGGGTATGTGTTTCACGAAACAGGTGAGGATTTGCGTCACTCCAATACCTCACATTCTGTGTATTTACATTTCCATTTAGATAGAAAGTACTTTCGTCACTAAAACAAATTGTTTTGACATAGTCTGGCTGTTGGTTAATATTAGTTTCCATATTTTCACAAAATTCTAGTCTTCGGTTTGGGTCGTTGGCTGAGAGTTGATGAACCATTTTTAATTTGTATGGATGTTTTTTTTTTTTTTCAACTGTACTGTACTGTACTTCGACTGACTTCACAGGTGTTGAAGAAGTAGGATTAACTATTACTTCTGCCAGTATATCAAATTTTTTCTCATCAGAAATTTGTGGTCTGCCAGATCGTTTCGCATCATTAATAGTACCCGTTGTTTCAAACTTACGAAGAAGCTCCCTTAAATAAGTCCTTGAAACGGGGCGATCGGAAAACCTCTCATTAAAAATGTGTTCTGCTGCATGAATATTTTGTCCAGTTTCACCAAGAATTAGGATCGCTGCTACTTTATCACCTAAAGCACGAACCATTTCGCTTCTTGAAGCACTTAAACGTTCGGCTCACAACAGTTTAACAAATTATTAAAATGTACAAAACTATTAAAAGTACCAAAAGCTGCTAAAACAGTTAAACGTTTGATCAACAATACACAAATTATTAAATGTACAAAAACTTGGACAATTACAAAAACGTCGAATTAGGGAGACTAACAAAAACGTCAGCTTATTTGACAACTATCCAGAGGCGGAGCTTGAATTTTGAATTTTGGTATTAACTGATTTAATTCATCACAGCTTTGCATTTTTTAAAAGCGAGTTGCCAAAACTGTCCTCAAGTGTTTTGAAGAGTACCTAACTAATAGATCACAAGCAACCAAAGTGGGTAAATCGCTCTCTAATGAAGTTCTCAATAACATAGGTGTACCCCAAGGTAGCGTACTAGGACCTCTACTTTTTATAATATATCTAAATGATATAAATTACATACAGGGCCACGATTTCCTCAACTTATTTGCAGACGACACTATGGTTGCTTGTTACGCGGTGACCTTATTGAAACAGTGGGGCGTTTGAACCAAGTCCTGACAAAGTTTGAGGCATATCTAGAGGTGAATAAACTGAAACTGAATACGAAAAAAACTAAGGCAATGATCATCAGTAATAAATACAAACTAAAATTAGTGGATTATCAATCCCTCAGACTCCAAATCGAGGATGACAAAATTGAATGGGTATCTGAATTCAAATACCTAGGATTTATGCTTGATGAATCGTTAACTCTCAACAAGCATTGTGATTACATATGCAAAAAGATATCAAAAAAACTATTTTTCTTCTCTAGGATATCATCCGAAGTCTCAATATTTTCAAAAATTACCATATATAGAACCATCATTCAGCCCCATTTCGATTATTGCTCAACCCTGTTATATCTATTAGATGTGAACAATATGCAAAAGTTACAGAAACTTCAAAATCGGGGTATGAGAATTATTTTGAGGTGTAACAGGTATACTCGATTCAATATATGCTTAACACTCTTGGTTGGTATGATGTAACGAAAAGATATTTCTATTTAACTATGGTATTCATTTTCAAAATTACCAAAAACTTATTACCAAAATACTTCGATTCCTTCATCACTTATAATAATCAAATCCATGAGCACAATACAAGGACAACTGATCAATTTCACATATCTAGAACAAGAACAAAAAATTCAATGAACTCGCTATTTTTCAAGGGATTGGACGATTTCAATCAACTTCCCAAACCAATGAAGAACTCAGCCACGTTACATTCTTTTAAAAACCAGCTAAAAAGCCATGTTATGTCACTCAACTCATGAATCAACATATTGTAGTTTTATTTCGATGCAGATTTGATATTCAATGTCTTTAAGATATACTTTTTTTCTCTAGAGATATATTTGTTTTAGTTATACAGTTTTAGATATACATTTTATATGAGATATTTTCTTTTAACTTCTTTTAACTGCCTGTAATGTGTTTTAATGTGTTCAAATGTCTCAAGATATGGTCAAAAATGTGTTCAACTGTGATGTCATGTCATGTAATCAACTGTACTTTGTGTATTTATTTTATTTTTATTTTTTAATGTTGTTTTTTAATTCAAATTAGTATAATCTGAACAACCATTGTATTTATATTAGGAATTCCTATTTCAATAAAGATTTCATTTCATAGACACAAACAAAATTAGTATCATTGAATAGGTTTTTTCGATACCTTTTAAAAGAGGTGTTGCTTGCCGTAGGGTTCCATTTGAAATTATTGGTCACAATGGCCTTGTGATCTTTGACGATTTCGTCATCTATCATCACTAGTAGGGAAGCTTACAACCTTTAATATTCCGTTTCCAAATTTCACTTGTTTATGTATAATCGTTCCAAAAATAAGAGGGGGGGGAGGGGACTTTTGAGAAGCACTGTATGATTCATCATATGTAACAAAACTATTACCTTTAATTTTTATTTGTAGTTGCTATCAGACTTCTTATACACTGCCCCAAACGACAAGATGATCAAATTACTGGTTGAACAAAATGTACCAGTGTACATGTATGTATTGAACACAACAGTAGAATCCTTTAGGTTAGCAGAGTGGAGGAAAGTACCCCACAATATAGAGCACTATCTGCTGTGCGGCGCACCATTCCTGGATGTCGAAATGCTACCTTCGAGAGAGAGATTCACCAGAACTCAGTGGACTCCAAGTGACAGAAATATGAGTCACTTCTTTATGAAAGCCTATACTGACTTTGCAAAGTATGGAAATCCGTCACATACACAGATATTAGGGCTTCATTTCGAAGAATGCAAAAATGGTCAGTTGAAATATTTGAATTTGAACACAACTTACAATTCCTCAATCATGTGGAACTTCCGGCAAACTGAGTCAGCTTTCTGGACTCATTATATACCAACTCTGATAGGACATCTAGTACCCACTTATCCACCCACTACTGAGGTAAGTCTTTTTCAACATCTGATAAACTTCTCATCTCAGACTGTATATCTGCAAGGTTAGACCCATGTTGAACTTAAATAATTATATTCTCAAAGCATCTTTGATTGGTGCGCCTAAATAACACCGGTTCTAATGTCTTGTATATTGGGGCCCATCTGATAATGACGTGGTGTTTTTCTTCTTATACGATGCTATCATTCATGGTTGGAGGGGGGAGCGGTCTGGTCTAGCGGGTTTAGTAGATTAGAGTGCTGGGCATCACGTTGTTCCTGACTATATTATAATTTTGGTACAGGATCTGATAACTTGCCTATAAATGGCAATTTGATGAGCAATTTCCCACCGCCGTTCTGATGTTTACATAAAAAAAAATTCACAAATAAAAAAAATATTCAATTAGTTGTCATATTCTGAATTTAGCCTGCAAAAAAAAAAGTTGATGCTTCGGGAACATTTTTGAATCTTGAGAAGAAAGAATATGAAATTGGTAGAGCACTATTTCTTTACCCTTCTACATTTGTATAGATTTCCTGACTATTTTTTCAGATTGTGGTAGATTAGGTAAAAACGTATCAAGGGGAATGAAAAAAGCATGTCAAGAATCATTGCAATAAAATCGCATATAGTAAAAGTGCCTAAATATACAGTTCAGTCTAGATTTTGTGACTGATGTGGCCGTAGTTCGCGAGATTTCATTAATATTGGTGGCGGGTGGGCTGTAACAAAATAGGAGTATGATATTCAAATAATTAACCATTTCTACAAAAATCCTCTCTTGAGGTTTTTCTTCAATATTACTGAAAATAATGCAGATTGTCATGTACTTTTAGAATTCATTCTTCCATATCGGGCTTCTACACCGGGTGGACTTGCCACCCAGTATCACTGAAATGTCCAGGTCCTTTGCTCCTGGCAAAACTCGGAAAATCGCCAAAACGATCGACGGTGGTTTTAAATAAGTAACTTATGTCTTTCAATATTCACCCATGCGGTATAATATACTGGATAACAAATTTTTCAAGAACTCGGTGGTGCTTTATAATAGAGAAATAGAGCTTAAAAAATGTATGAGATGAATTCTCAATATTTCTCAACTTAATTTACACTCTCCTTATATAAACTGAAAACTCCATCCATTTATATTGTATACACGCAGAATATGAAACATAAATTGAAATGATTTTGTAAAAATCGACTCCGGGAAAATATTGGGGAGGGGGGACCTCACACCGCTGTGCATCTAGTACATATTTTCCAAATTAATTGCCGAAAAAACTCGGTAGTCCAGCGATTGTTTAAGGGCATTCATATTCGACGAAACTTGAACTCGTTGAGGATCATATTTTCAAAGCGAATCACTGACTAGTTTCAGTTGAATCAGATATTCTTCGTCCGAGTTGGAAGCAATGAGGCAATCATCGAGATACGGAAAAAAATTAGCCCATGAAACACCTCATTTATAAATGTTTAGAAAGGGCCTGGTGTATTACAAAAGCCAAAAAGCATAACATTAAACTCCAACATGCCAAATGGTGATATGATCGCAGTCTTGCAAGTCTTCTTCCTAAAAGGATATCTCAAAATATGATTTTGAAAGATACATGTTGGAGATCTTTTTTCCCATTTTATTTATACTATTTATAATTGAGAGCTGATGCTAATAAAGATCATTATTATCAAAAGTCCATTTTTTTATATAAGCCAGGAACAATTTGGTCAATGAATGAGCGAAAATCTCCACAGGGACGCAACGTGACATCTTTCTTGGGATCAAATGAAGAGTGCTTGACCATTCGGATTTTGAAGGTCGGGTGATATCACAGTATGAATTCAAATTTTTCCTTGGCTGTAGTGAGTTTTTTCGAATCGGGTGGTCGTGGGTGACAAAAGACAACCAGAACATCATGTTTCCCTTCTGATGGTGTCAGACTTAGTTCTGTTAAATTTGGCCAATCGATGAGTTTTTGAAAAAGTGCTATGAACATTTAGGTTATTTACAGATACCATGCCGTCACTGACACCCATTTTGGTATTACCATCAATCAGTTGTTTTCTTGTTAGGTCAACAAGTAGATTGAAATGTTGAAGGGAATTAGCACCCAAAATAACTTTTTCTGTCTGGCTTCAACAAATGGCCATCTGAAGTCCCAAGTCGACATTCATGACACGTACACCGAATGTAAGAATTTCCGTTTCATTAGCAGCGAATAGTTTGCAATTTTTTACCATAGTCATTCTTTTCAAACAACAATCGCCATCTATACGTCGGGTTAGGTACTTCTGTGACTACTCTCGTACTGAAGCGGATTTGAGTTTGTGAGAAAAAATCCCTAATTTGAAGGAAATGTTGACAACACTTCAATTGATGCGTACTTTGTTGGCGAGGCCACTGGAATTTATAACATAGTTTCCCTATATTTTTCTTTGTGTTGTTCCATCTGGTTGTGCCTGTTTTGTCATCTCATCCTGCGGCATATCCAGGTTTGGTGGTTTCCAGGGAGGAGTCGAAACTTGCGTTTGGTGGTTCCCTCTCTAGTCATTCTGTATGTTGTCCTTAGCGCTATAATCCCCACTACTATATGGAGGGGTGTAAGGCTTAGGATTACTTCCATATCGGCCGTTGGTCACGTTCTCATTGCACATGTTTTGCATACACAGGCTAGTCTTTAGATTTTCGATAGATTTGCCCTTGTACTAGCCAGCTTAGTTCTACTGCCCCAGACCACCGCCCCGTAAGTGATGGTCGGTCTCCCTATTGACTTGTACATCCACTGCAGGGTCTTTGGGTTACATCCCCAGTTCTTTTCCGCAAAGTTTCTGCTCACCATTAGGGCTTTCGTGGCTTTGTTGATTACTTTTTTTTCGTGCTTGTTCCAGATGAGTTTATTGTCTAGTGTAAGTCCCAGATATTTGACCTTTCAGTAACTCGCATACCAAAAGTGAACTTGGCTTAACATTTTTGAGGGTGGGTTTTGAATTTTTTAAAAAATATGGACAAGTATGAACTAGCCCTTCAGTAATACGTATACCAAATATCAACTTGGCTAAATATTTTTGAGGGTAGGTTTTAATTGTTTATCTGAAGCCATATCAAATATCTCTTGGTATATCATTCTGAAGTTTTCAATGTTTTGTGTTCGACCATTTTCTGTTATATTGAACCCCCATTGCCATTCCAAATCCTCAGCCGCCATTCATTACTCTCGATTTGGTTGAAAATTCGAATTTACTTTATTACCCGACACGCCGCCATTGGTCATTTGACCGCCAGATTAAAACGGCTGCCAGAAAATGGCCGCTAACTTCACACCGGTAAAATGAACTACTATGCAAGTGATATGTGTCAAATTTTCACAATAGGTCTAGTAGTGATCTTTTTAATTGTGAACAATATATCTCAAGTAGGTTACCCGTAAATAAATAAATAGAATTGGGGAAATAGGGGAAGAAAATATAATAACTCGGAACAAAATAAGACCATTAACTGAAATGAAAAAAATTGGAATGGTAACACCCATAAAAAGATAAAAACGGCCGCTAGAAAATGGCTGGTAACTTCACACCGGTGTAATTTTTATATTATATATTAAGGAAAAGAAAAATACTTTTTTATACGCTTTATATTAGCTTCACTTGTATGTTTGTTTGTAACCGACTCCTTTGGGCGCGATTTTGACCCACTTCCAGACGTACGAATGATTTGAAATTTGGCAGGTGTACATAATTCCGGTGACTATGCATTAAGAAATTTTTGTTTGAAAAAAACAAAATGGCGGCTCCAATATGGCGTACGAGTTTTGTGATTATGGTCCGATTCGCTTCAAAATTGGTATCTGAGGGTTTTCGTGGTCAGAGATTATGATAATTTTGTCAAAACTGAAAAATTCAAGATGGCGGCTCCAAAATGGTAGACGAGTTTTGTGATTATGGTCCGATTCTTTCAAAATTGGTTTGGGGTTTTGGGTCAATATTATGATTTTTTGTAAAAAAAAAAAATTCAGATGGCGGCTCCAAATGGCGGACGAGTTTTGTGATTATGGTCCATTCTATTCAAAATTGGTATTGGGGGTTTTTGGGGTCGATTATTTTGTCAAAATAAAATTCAAGATGGCGGCTCCAAAATGGGACGAGTTTTGTGATTATGGTCCGATTCTATTCAAAATTGGAGAATAATAGTTAAAAAAATTAAATAAGAATAATAATAGTTTGAAAACTAAAAAACACGCTTTAATAGAAAACTAAAAAGTTGAAAATAAATAGTAGTTTAAAAACTAAATAACACGCTTTAATAGAAAACTAAACTAAAAAGTAGAAAATAATTTTAAACGAGTTTGAAATAAGAATACAGTGATTAACAACAAATTTATTTCATCGTAAAAAAGCGTGGGGTGCTTTTTAAGATATTTTCATAATTATTCTACTTTTACCAATATCTGTCCATGAAATATTAACAACAATTGACATCAAGCACCCCACACTTTTTTACTATGAAATACATTTGTTGTTAATCACTGTATTCTTATTTCAAACTCATTTAAAATTATTTTCTACTTTTTAGTTTAGTTTTCTATTAAAGCGTGTTCTTTAGTTTCTAAACTATTATTTATTTCTGTGGTGAATATTTAATTAGGTACACTAAAAATGGGGTGTTGTAATAAAATTTAATTGGGGTTGGTTCTGTAGGGATGTTGGAACAAACTCAGTGTTTTCTTGGGTCTGTCATTATTTGCAGTTTTTTCTTGTGGTACTAAATCAAATATTTTTTTGGCATTTCGGTAAGCGTTATATCAAGAAAAATAATGCCCAAGCATCAAATTTTGTGCAACTAACAAGTGAAAATTGGCAATTTTTTTTTTAATTCTGAGCAAAATCTTTTTTATCCTAAGGAACCATTGTGGCCTAATCTGACCTGAAGAATATGATGTATATTCTTTGCTAATAGTGAAGCGACGATAAAAAATGTTGCATGCTCAATAAGTGCCCAGATGAAGCATGTGGCAATTTCAATAATTGAGACACCACTGTATAAAGGACTTCATTAGGTTTTTACTCTGTTGAGTTCATGTTCACCTCCTCAAAAACGAAAATTTATTTGAACTAGTGTTTTGGGCCTATTTTAAATTTTGTTTTTATTTCCAGTTCTGGTGGGAACCTAGAGCTCCTCTACAGATAGCATTTTGGAGCATTTCTGGATTTTGTCTTCTATTGATTGTTTTCTTGGTTGTATGCTGTATGTTGTGGAGGAATGCTAAGAGGTAAGAAGGTAAAGGAAACTTTTAATTATGGGTTTTTGTAGAAGGTTTCCTTTTAACACACGTTGAAAATAGTGACTACTAAGATCCGTCAATTGGTTGAAGAAATGTATGAGTTGTTCTCAAAATCCTTAAAACCCCCTTTTGAATACCATATTGCAAATGGAGGAGTTTCGTCCGAGTTGCCAACATAGATTTCTTACGAAAAACGTGTCTCTTCCATTGTAGAAATGTTTGTGTAATCATATATACAAACTTTGGTCATTGGGTCCTAAATAAATATTTTATGGATTGAAAAATATTTCTAGGGAATTTTGTTCGACAAGGTACATATTTTTGACAGTTGACAACTAGCCTGACTTCATTTAACATTTTCACCTATGCTGTTTTTATGATGTCTGTATAGACCAGGGCTGAAGCCTTTAAAAATTGTAAAAAGTGAAAAAAAATTATATTAGGATGAAACCCATTGGAAAAGGAAGATAATATAATAAAAATGAAAGGAAAAATAATTTACGGGCGATCTGAGGTCGGGAAGTGGAAGTGTAAAAAACGGTTAATCTCGATTTCCGGCAAAACTACAAGTCCTATGGAAAAAAGTTGAATTGCAAAGTTGTAGGTAATAAAAAGATCTACAACTTTTGTATTTACACTTTTTTCACATAACCTCAAAATGTATGTGAAAAAATGAAATAACCAAGTTTTTGGTTTTTTATTTTTATCTTTTACAAAAAAAAAAATTTTCACGAAATTTGGTGAAAACTTACCTTTTTATGACCCAAACACACAGTAATTTATTTGATTTGAAATATTTATTTTTTCACCTTATTTTGACTTTATATCGAAAAACCACCCTAATTTTCAATCGAAAATTCTCGCGTCAAAATATCAGCTTTTTTTCAAAAAGTCGGCGGGCTTTTCATTCGTTGAAATCTCTACTTTCTGATGGTGAAAAAAAAAACATTACTATGGTAAATGTTCTCAGAAAATGCAAAGAAATAATAGGTAGTAAGGCCCAGATCCTCCTAACCCCTTCCCCACTTCTCTATGAAATACCTTTTGATGGGCTAAAATTTTCCGTAGGTCACTCAGGTATATGAGTTATCTTAAAATAGCAATAAATAGGCATCTACGCATATAATTTAAAGAAGATTCTACAACTTTATATTTTTTTTTTTTTTTTCTAGAACATTTACCATAGTAATGTATTTTTTTTCACCATCAGAAAAATAGAGATTTCAACGGATAAAAAAAAAAGCCCACCGACTTTTTAAAAAAAGCTGATATTTTCGATTGAAAATTAGGATGGTTTTTCGATATTAAGTCAAAATAAGGTGAAAAAATAAATATTTCAAATCAAATAAATTACAGTGTGTTTGGGGCATAAAAAGCTAAGTTTTCACCAAATTTCGTGGAAAAAATTTTTTTTTTGTAAAAGATAAAAATAAAAAACCAAAAACTTGGTCATTTCAATTTTTCACATAAATTTTGAGGTTATGTGAAAAAAAGTGTAAATACAAAAGTTGTAGACCTTTTTATTACCTACAACTTTGCCATTTAACTTTTTTCCATAGGACTTGTAGTTTTGCCGGAAATCGAGATTAACCGTTTTTTACCCTTAAAAACTCACCCCCTTCCACTTCCTGACCTCAGATCGCCCGTAAATTATTTTTCCTTTCACTTTTGTTATATTCTCTTCCTTTTCCAAAACGTTTCATCCTACTATTTTTTTTTTGGTTTCAAAAATTATCGACCCTGGTCTAGTATTCGATTTAACCATATTTTATATTATCCCCCTAATGCATGTAATACATATTTTGAATCAGTTTGTGGATGAATTGTCATGTGAACTTCGATGGTTATCACATGACGGTTGTTGTGTCCACTCAACATTGATAATACATGGGATCGGATGAAACATAGTATATTCAAACTCTGCTAACAAATCGTATTGATGAGATAAAAGCTACTATTACTGTAAAAAGAAGTGACGAATGAGTGGATGAAAGCGATGGACTTAATATTTCAGATGTGAATAATTCACATCATATTACTTTGGAAATTAATTCAATCTTGTCAGTATGAATGGGGACTGAATTGTTTGTAAACAAAAAAGAAATAAGACACTGGCCAAATCGGTTTACTTTTCCAAACATCTATTATTTTGTCATATCGCATAAAGATACACTTCACTAGTTTCTCCTAAATTGGTTGGTTTTCTGAAACTAAAGTCAGTCTATACATTATTTTCAAACCAAGCAGGCAAAACTCTAGAAGATACAATTTTATTCAATTAAATATGGGTACTTTTTCACTAATTGTTCATTAAATATGTTTTTAATGAAATATACATGTCTCAACTACAATGGTTATTGACACGGGTACAGTAGTTATGTTACAATATCATTTGTTAAAGATATATAAAGTATAATATTTGAGATATTACAGTTCTGATAGATGGAAACGAGTTAGATTTTATTATTAAGTTTAGTGTCTTTTAGAAACTCGATAATTGTACTATAGAAATTGGTCTCGTTGCCAGCTGCACCTCATCCTCTTGGGCTTTTCGTGCCTTCCGGTTTTTGTTTTACAGCAACCACTCCATAACTCTAGTCCCCTGTATCAGTCTGTACAGGTTCTTCACTGGTTGGCTACTGTATTCTTCAGGGTTAGCCTTGGCTGTCCGAATATTTCTTGTCTTTTGAGGTCTAGCGCCTCGCATTCTGACAATATATGTTTGGCCGTTTCTGCCCCTTTGTCACATTGTCTGCAGGAAAGTTCTCCTTTGGGCAGGTGTCCTCTCATTGGGCTATGACCAGTTAGAAGGCCCGTTATTGTTCTGACTTGGTTCCTACTCATTTTGAGTAGTTCTTTGTTTCGACGGTTCTTTAATATATGTTTTCCTGCGCTCCCTTTGTTTTTGTTTGACCTAGTCCCGTACGCAGCCTCAGATGCCTGATTTTGTCGCTCCGAATGCAGGTTCTGGGCCAATATATGGAGTTGATGAGCCTATCCTGGCTAGTTCATCAGCTTTTTCATTGCACTCGATGCCCAGTGTCCTGGAACCCCAAATTATTTTTGTTTCTGCTAGGACACTGAGTTCTTCTCGTCATTCCCATACCAGTCTTGATGTCACTTTTGGGTTCGTGAGAGCCTTCAGTGATGCCTGGCTGTCTGTGCATATTTTGATCCGTGTGTTGCGCACTTCCTCATTTTGTTTTCTCTCACGCAGTGTAAGATTGCGTACATTTCCGCTTGGAATACGGAAGTATATGTTCCCAGTGAGGTGCTCATTTGGGAGTTTCTTCCCTCACTGTATATACCAGCACCAGTTCCTTCCTTGGTCTGGATCCGTCTGTATACCAGATCCTCTCTCCAGGTTTGCCCTTGATGGTGTCTCTGTCCATTCCCTTCGGTCTTGTATGATCACCTCAAAGTTCGTGTTAAAGAAGTATCTAGTAGTTGTGTGGCCCGTTGGTTTCATTTCAAGAATGTTGCCTCCCACTATTTCCTTTATCTTGTTGTGATCCGATCTGTTGCTCATGTTTTGTAGCCTTAGAAGTCCCATTCTTGCCAGTAGTGCTTCCATGGCTGCTGTTGGTGTTGTTTTCATAGCCCCTGTTATGCTGAGGCAGGCAAGTCTTTGTACCTTGCTCAACTCAGACGCTGCTATTTTTTGGGTTATCTTTGTCCACCATACCAAAGATGCATAGGTGATCATGGGTTTCACCACAGTATTGTATGTCCAATACACCATTTTGGGACTTAGCCCCCATGTTTTTCCGTGTGCTCGTCTGGCAACCATTAGTGTCACCTCGGCTTTCTTCTTTACTTTTGCCAGTTGTTGGTTCCATGTTAATTTCGAGTCTAGGATTACCCCGAGATATTTAACTTCCCCCGACAACTGGATGTTGGTCCCTTGGAGGGTTAGGGGTCCCAGGCCCTCTAGCTTCCTTCTTCGGGTAAAAGCTACTATGGTTGATTTGGAGGGGCTGATATTTAAACCCTCTTCATTTATCCATGTACTGACCAGATTTAGGGCCCTTTGCATTCTCTCCCTAACTGTGGTATTGAATTTTCCTTGGACTATGATGAATATGTCGTCTGTGTCCATTCCTTTCTAGTGTGATTGGCAGGTCTTCCACCACCAGGTTCCAGAGCAGTGGGGACAACCCCTGGCGACTTAAGCTGCCAGTGTTTCTCCCACTAGAGAGGAGTAGATTATTCTTTCTCTGCATGCAGACTATCCACCTGCAGCAGGTCTCATTGATGCCTTTTCATTAAGAAGAAAAGGCATCAATGAGACCTTTAGATGTATTGTTGAATGCTCCTTCGATGTCTAGGAATGCACCCAGCAAGACCTCTTTGTTTTCCAGAGCAGTTTCCACTTTCTCTACGAGTTGGTGTAATGCTGTTTCTATAGATTTACCTGTTGTGAAGGCATGTAGGTCCTTGTGCAGAGGTTGGTTTACCAACACTGTATCCCTAATATGCCATCCAGCAGTGTTTCTTGCGTCTTAAGCCAATAAGACTTATTGGCCTCAGTGCCTTTGTCCCATCTTCTCCAGTTCTTCCAGGTTTGGGAATGAAGTACTGTACTGTACTGTACTGTAATTTCTCTCCATGCTTTTGGTATGTATCCCAGTGCAAGACTGGCCCTTAATACCATGCATATTTTGTGTGCTAGTAGGTAGGATAAATGCCGTCCGGATCTCTATTACATTCCCTTGGATTTTATACTTCATTCTCATATTTTGGTTGAATGGGCAGTCTTCAAGTATATGTTTAACCATCCGTTGGCTACCGTTGCTTGTTGACAGAGCTGTGGATTTTCTGAGCACATCAGGAAACCAAGTGTAAGACGTGTGTCTTCTAATGATTGCTTTATCTCTTTTCTTCATTTTGGGCATGGAAATAGCTTTGATCGACTGTTGTATGGTGTGTAGATGAGTGTCCTTTGTCCTAGGCATTTTGTCGATTTTGTCGGATGCTCCTCTTAATGCTTGATTTTAAATCAGTGTGCAGCTGAATATGGATTAGAGGTGAATCTGATAATGACGCCTCTTTGGCAGCTTGATCAGCTAGCTCAGTTCCGTTGATTATATATATATATATATATATATATATAGGTGCACCTCTGGAATGAATTATTCGAACTTCAGGTTCGCCATTTTCCGTGTCAAGGTTGACCTCGTGCCAAACTTTTCCGCACTATCGTCTTTTCTCTTCGTCGCCACTTATTGTATAACTAGGTTCATGCAAAATCCTATATACATGAATAATGCACTTAGTTTTACTTTCTGAACTTCATCATAGTTATATTCTACAGTACAAAAGCATGTATCGACATCGACCACCATAATTGTTCTACCCCTTTGTAGCCCCGTGTAAACTGTAAACTGAGATATGTCTTGTATATATTTTCAATGTTTATATACGATTTTACAAAAATTAGGGCAATTGAAAAGATGTATGTTTTTCGTGATAAAACAAGGTTGGCAACTTGGAAGTAACTCCTCCATTGAAAAGTTTCATCGTGAAACAGATAAAATGGTAGACCTAAAGGAAACATCCTTATCAAAATTATGAATTTTCTGTATAAACTATGTATACTATACTATTCTTGAATCATTCATACTAACGAGCATGCTTTTGAATTGATTAAGCATTAACAAATATGAGGTTCAGTTGTTACGTCTGTGGTTGGATAACGCATACAGATTGTAGCGACATGGAGCGAAGTTGTCGGCGGCGTAGTTGCTCATCATATCTAATCCTTCTAGTGGAAAGTCTATGTTGACGGTGAGTTTGCTTCGGAAGCGTTCGGTTAAAGAGAAACGTTTCAAGTGAATCACCAAAACTTTGGGGAATTTTTTAATCGACAAAGATTTCGTTGATTTCCTGTTCTTTATGTATCAGACACACTGTTTCAAGATTTAAAAAAGACGGAATGGTGAGGATTTTCTGTTCTTTGAATAGTTCCTTACATGAAACTCTAGGCCCTACTTTACAGAGATAGCAAACAGCACGTTTTTGAAGGATGAAAATCATGTTGAGGCGTTGTTTATTGCAGGTTCTCCAGAAAGGAATACCATACCTGGCATGTGACTCGAATACATGGTATACTACTTTCGCCGTTGCCATCCCCAATTCATTTAAAATCACACGCAAGGCGTAGCACCCTAAAGAGAGCTGTTTACTCAGTTTATCAACGTGATTTTCAAAATTGAGATCACAGTCTAGAAATTTATTGGTTAAGTTCAATGAGATAATGTCATTCCCTAAGGGGATGTCTGGTATATTACATTGGAATGGAAAGTAAATTAGAGTTGTACCATTCTCTTACAAAAGCAGAGATGTCCTGGACCATTTTTCTGTGGAGATTATTTAGATTTTTATCATGCCATAGGATAGTTGTGTCTCTGCGAAGACAGTGAAGATACCTTCAATTTTGATATTTACCAAGTCATTAATATACAAGAGAAACAATAAGGGTCCAAGGGCAGAGCCCTGTGGTACACCATGCTTAATGAAAGTATTTCATGATTAATGCAGTCAAAGGCCTTTGACAGGTCACAAAATACTGACATGCTCGCTTCTTTCAGCTTTGAATAGAGGTATTTCAGGAAGTGAAAAATAGCATCCCCTGTACTTTTATTGGGTTGAAAACCAAATTGTTGAGGGTTTAAAATGCAGTGAGTAGCCATGAAATTCATTGATCTACTCTTTGCCAATATTTCTAATAATTTCCCGAGAGTCGGAATGAGTGAGATGGGGCGAAAATTGGACGGGTCAGAGGGTTCACCGCCCTTATAGAGAGGAATCACAACATTGGTTTTTAAGAAAAATTGGCAAATTTTCCAATTATTTTATAGACATATTTTGTCAATACCGATGGAAGTTTTGTTTTTACTTGCTTTATTGTATCCATTATCTCCTTAAGATTCGTCTCGTGTAGGACAAATGTGTCTGCAATACCGGGTGACACAGGATATCGGGCCACCCCTGTAATTTCTGCATTTGTGAACGGATTTTTCTGAAATTTCGTACAGTTATATAAGCAACCATTTGAGATTTGATCACATTACAATCCAATATGGCGGACTTCCGGTTTTTTCTGGAAATGCCAGTAACTTTGTTTTTTCAAATGGAACACCCTGTATATGTTTACATATTCAAGTTCAACAGGTCAAAACAAGACGATGGAAGATAGTGACTAAGGTTTATCTTTCAGTCGCAGATGATTCCACATCTGATTTTATGAACATCCTGTTTATATTTTCAACAAATCAAGTCCAAACCTTATGTCAAATGTAATTTTTTTTAAACAATTGAAATTAAAATGGTTTTTTTATTTTACCTCGTGGATAAATAAGATTTGGTCGAAGCTATTCACAATGAGTCGCAAATAACAGAAAAACTTAATTTTTTCTGAAAAATTATTTGTTGTGTCACTTACTGGTTAATCAATTCAGTCACATAAAATTTTGATCAAAAATTCATTTTTGTCAAATGGAACCCCTATGGGCCACCTACCTGTCTCTCTAGAACATACATTAAGGAAAAAATGACATCATTTTTGTATTTCGGTGCAGTAACAAATTGTATAAATTCAAAAATTCAAGATTCAGAAATGTTGTTTTCCACAGCTTACTAAGTTGAAAAACTATTCGAACTGCAAGGAAAGTCATGAACTAGTGGTAGATTTTTGAATTTATACAATTTGTTACTGCACCGAAATACAAAAATGATATGTAATTTTTTTCCTTAATGTATGTTCTAGAGAGACAGGTAGGTGGCCCATAGGGGTTCCATTTGAAAAAAATTCATTTTTGATCAAAATGTGATGTAACTGAATTGATTAACCAGTAAGTGACAAAAATAATTTTCAGAAAAATTTAGTTTTTTTTGTTATTTGCGACTCATTGTGAATTGCTTCGACCAAATCTCATTTATCCACGAGGTAAAATAAAAAAACAATTTTAATTTCAATTGTTTTAAAAAAATGACATTTGACATAAGGTTTGGACTTGTTTTGACCTGTTGAATTCGAATATGTAAAAATATGCAGGGTGTTCCATTTGAAAAAACAAAGTTACTGGAATTTCCAGAAAAACCGGAAGTCCGCCATATTGGATTGTAATGTGATCAAATCCGAAATGGTTGCTTATATAACTGTACCGAATTTCAGAAAAATCCGTTCACGAATGCAGAAGTTACAGGGGTGGCCCGATATCCTGTGTCACCCGGTATATGTTCCATCCAGATACCGCAAGGGATCTGAATTGTCAGATAGTCTCTCAGATATGGAACAATAAAATTCATTGAGAGTATTGGGATCCGGTGTGTGCTCGATTTGATGTTTCGTTTTCCCCTACACTGAATTACAAAACATGCCAAGTTTCTTTGATCGTATTATCTCTCCCAGAGATTCTGTTGCGGAAATAAATAGTTCCTTTTAGCCCTCTTTATGACACTTCTGTAAATCCTTCTATATTTTATTTAATGGTTATGTAGAGCCATATCATTAGAGTATTTTCTGATGTAGGGCAGGTTTCTTAGATTCACTGCAGAAGTTCGGATAACCAGGCCTTTTTGGTCTTTTTGTTCTTTATTTTCTGGATAGGGAAAAGGAGGATTCGAAACAATCAGACAGAGTAGTATAAAAGGAAAGAAATGAATTGTCAGAGTACACCACATTCCAATCCACATTCAAACACATGTACATTTTTTCGTAATTTGATTTGCTGTACAATCTCCCAAATTTGTATTTACCTTCACTGCTCTCGCAGAGAACCACCACCTTACAGTGTACAGCCCCATGATCAGAAATATTTGCTGAGATTACCGAGCAGGTAACTTTATCTTCATTAAAATTAGTACATATTTAATCAATTTTGATCTCAGGATATTGTGAAATCCTTGTAAGTGCATTTGTGTGCATGGTTAAGTAGAATGTTGTAAGTTCTGTAGTTGTTTGGTTAGGAGTGAGTCAGTATCATCATAGTTAATGTTATAGTCCCCGGTCAAAATAATCATTACCTTAGGAGGTATTATGGAAAGAAGGATTTCCAATTTTTTTGAGGAATAGATAACTAGGAGATCTGTAAATACATAGTACAAAAGCTAATTCAAATAGCTTTTGATATGACTGGGGAGTGTTGGGGGAAGTAAATACCCCACATCTGACCAACCAAATGATATGCCCGGACTATACGGGGTGTTATGAATTAACAGAACACACCGGTAACACCAGACTCCTTGTTAGATTGCGAAAACAAGCATCGAGAGCATCGACTATCTGAGGATGGTCGAACCGAAATTATGTTCCTGGAGCGGTCTACAGGAAATTACCCCTTTCTCTCTGTGCTTGGGCGTGAGTTGTTTATCCAGGAAATACGTACCGTGTTTCAGAAAGATTCAAAAAGTAAGAATAAAAAAATTATAATGCACTCATAAAAATGTTAGGAATAGACATATATATTTAATAAAAATTTGACAATAATCGTTCATCTGTTCTATAAACGGATAATATTGACAATATTCAGAAAAACAACTAGAGTGTAGTTTACTTTACTAATTTTAACTCAGTCTACAAATCAATTTTGATTGACTAAAAACAATAGTGGCATCAATAGTTACAAAAGACTGTTGATAATTATCTTTTGAAAAACTTTGTTAACATGAAAATATGGAGATACCTTTACAGACACATGCACATTATAAATGATTCGATTTGCCAACCCATAAATACAGAAAACATATATAACTTACGATACATCAGCAGAGTCAACACTTATTCACTGAAGATGGCTTTTAAACGACAATTAGTTTTTAATTTTATCATTAGTTTGAATAATCCCACGGAAATTGTTATTTTAATTTTGCTCGCACTGTATATTAGTATAGCGTGTACGGATATGGTTTTCTATGAGATCATGAACTACCGATTTGAGGTTTTTCGTTGACTTATTCACGTTCTGGAAGCGTTGATCAATAATAGGTAATTTTTGAAAAAAATACTGGTTTACTGGGGAATTCACTTGGATACTCGGATTAAATTGAATATAATTTCTATTAATGGCTACTTAAGTTCACTGCTTGACAACTATATTCGTACTCTCCTCATCTTGATTTCACTATGTCGTGATTGAATGAAATTCGAACCTCATTTTGAACGTACTTGTTTGACTGCTGAACACCGAGTGAGTGTTGATCCAAAAAAAACGCGCATTTTTATAACTTGTTACCGGATCACGTGAGAGTTGGGCCAGCCGCGGGGAAAAATGTCTGATATTATAATTATCTTCAACTTGTCAGCGGCTCAATAATTAATGGCTTTGTTTCTGTCATCAAAATGTATAAAAACAAAATGTATGCCTTCCGAGGTAGAGTTATATTTAATGGTCTGTCATAATCTATAAATTTATAGCGTTTTTATGTCCTTACAAATACATAAAAACAATTTTATGATATTTCGTGGCTCAATGTAATTTTGAGAGCTGTCAACAATCTTGGAATTCATAATTTTGTTTTCATCGTTAATTTGACTAGATATGGGATCAGCGGACGTGATGAGTTATCTTAAATGCATTTAATTGTCTTCAGATAACGACATATTTTTAACTGGCATGTGCTTATCAGCTTTGGTCGCTTATTTGAATTTAGAACCTATGTTCATACCCATGGAATTTATTTTCTGGCTATAAAGGTCGTATTAAGTAATATCGTGTTGTTTCTTATGAATTAAAGTTTTTCTGTAATTATGGGGCTCGACACTTTTCTTCAATGATATTATGTTTATCAATGTACAATGTTTATGTATATCAGTAAAATTAAAATTAATTATTATTAACTAAAATTACGGATAAATATATTTGTGTAATGAAAAAATAGGATTTTAGATATAACAACAATATGCTTCTCAAACAGATCATGAGATAGGCAAAAAAAGAAATTTTTTTTAATGAGATATATGAACTATATCATTTAAAAAAAACACAATTTGACCAGAACTCAAATTTTATGGAATATGAAAAAGCTTCATATTCCTCTGCATTTTATGTTTGGAAAGTAGTGAATTGGTCCCGATACGTTAGTGTTTTTTAAATAACTCCATTTTCCCGTATTCAAAATATGCCATCAAACTAATAATTCTCACTTCCAGGTAATAAAACACAAAAAATGGACTGGAATGTGAATATGAATAAAATCAATTGCTTATTCTTGATGACAATCTAATTAAATAACCTTTTCAACAGATCCTCAGATAGATACTTCAACCCATATTTATACCCATCGGATCAGGAAACTGATAATGAGGGGATAGAACATCATCGAGGTCCTGAGGAGTATTCCGAAAAATATGGTTCTCGTGTACCTGCTAGAAGTAATAGTGCATCATCATTTCATAGTGTTTCCTTGAAAGAAATGCAGGGTTTCATGAGCCCTAATGGAGAAACTCTTCCTCCGAGAAAAGGTACTCCTGTAGTTCCATCAAAAAAATCGCACAGTATACCTCAAGGAGTTCCACAAACTGATGTTTAAATTCTATTTGTATTTCAAGTGAAGAAAAATTTGCACATAAGCCATAATAGGAAAGCTAATAACAAACGTGGTACTCAAGCATTCATTTTGTAGCTTCAGGCAGAATTCAACTCCTATCGATGATGAACACTGAATTTAATTTGAGTAGCACAAATGAAAGTTAAATAGAAAATTATGCTGGATTATTAGAAAACTCTTTGCATTTGTCCAAATCTAAATGTTGCAGAAAGCACCTATTTGAACCCCCAACGATGAAAATAGATATGATCAAACAAAAATGCACTTATCAAGGGCAAGTTTTGTGCATAATGGAAATAAAGCCACACCTGTAGTTTGTAGTGATGCAGATGAAGCGATAATAAGTGGAACTCGTTTCAATGATCCAGTGAAAGAAATAAATCCACAGGGTTATATATAATATATATACAGTGTTTGTATAAAAAGTTGAAGAATTTATTTTTATTGAGTGATCAAGTGAGTTGGTAGCTAATTCCATTTGCATTTACAAATGCTTTTCTCTTTAAATAAAGCTATTTAAATAATTTTAGGATGTGTCCGTCCATTTCATATGTATGTTAGTACTATTTAGGTATTTTGAAGATATATCAGAAATGTAATATAATTTCCAAAGACATTTAATAAATTTTTTGCATATTTGTACAGGATTTTAATTTTTGGAATATTCCTGATTTTCATTGATCCGAAATGAATAATAGGTAAAGTATGATATTTCCATTGAATTGCTGATTTAACTATTCTGAGTTATGAATACTATCAGAAGCTCATTTCTACAATTAAGAGTGACTTATACTAATAATAGTGTACTGCTTGGAAATATTACTTTGATAAATTACAAGAATTTTATTTAATATATTCATACGAGCTTTTACACGCTTTCTATTAGCTTCACTTGTATGTTTGTAACCGACTCCTTTGGGCGCGATTTTGACCCACTTCTAGACGTCCGAATGATTTGAAATTCAGCAGGTGTACATAATTCCGGTGACAATGCATTAAAAAAAAATTGTTTGAAAAAAAAAACAAAATGGTTGCTCCAATATGGCGTACGAGTTTTGTGATTATGGTCCGATTCGCTTCAAAATTAGTATTGAGGGTTTTCGTGGTCCAATATTATGATTCTTTTGTAAAAATTTAAGGATTCAAGATGGCGGCTCCAAAATGGCGGACGAGTTTTGTGATTATGGTCCGATTCTATTCAAAATTGGTATGTGGGGGTTTTCGGAGTCCAATATTATGATTATTTTGTAAAAATTGAAAAATTCCAGACGGCGACTCCAAAATGGTAGACGAGTTTTGTGATTATGGTCCAATTCTATTCAAAATTGGTATGTGGGGGTTTTTGGGGTCGGAGATTATGATTATTTTGTCAAAATTTAAGGATTCAAGATGGCGGCTCCAAAATGGCGGACGAGTTTTGTGATTATGGTCCAATTCTATTCAAAATTGGAGAATAATAGTTTTAAAAAAATTAATAAAATAACAATAGTTTGAAAAACTAAAAAACACGCTTTAATAGAAAACTAAAAAGTTGAAAATTAATAATAGCTTAAAAACTAAAGAACACGCTTTAATAGAAAACTAAAGTAAAAAGTAGAAAATAATTTTAAATGAGTTTGAAATAAGAATACAGTGATTAACAACAAATGTATTTCATCGTAAAAAAGCGTGGGGTGCTTTTAAGATATTTTCATAATGATTCTACTTTTACCAATATTGTCCATGAAATATTAACAACAATTGACATCAAGCCCCCACCTTTTTTACGATGAAATAAATTTCTTGTTAATCACTGTATTCTCATTTCAAACTCATTTAAAATTATTTTCTACTTTTTAGTTTAGTTTTGTATTAAAGCGTGTTCTTTAGTTTTGAAACTATTATTTATTTAGCTTTTATTTCCCTTTCATTGATAATCCATAACAATTGAAAGAAGTAAGTATGTACTTTTTGGGTGGTTCGACGAGAACGGCGATTTATATAAGGAAAACTGAAATTAAGCATTTCTGAACATTCATATATTTATTTATTAATTTCAATTCTTGTGGCAACCAAATATAATTTTTTTAATTAACTCATGGTTTAGATCGAATGTCATGTATCAAATCATGTTCCCAAAATGAACTGTTAGTCAACTTCTACACACTTCATGTAAAGTAACATTCAGATTCACCATCAAACAAATGAAAAATTGCTTGGACACCACAGGCTTACTAAACATCCTAAAATATCATAAACTAGGGTAGAGCAAAAAACGCATCCAGAAACTTCATACTGCAGAAGCGAATAATCAGATTATCATTCGGAATGGCTTTTCAAAAAAGTTGCAAGCTGGTATTCATCAGGGAAAATATCCTGAGTACCCCCTCCATTTACCAAAATATATAAATGCTTCGAGATACCGCTTCTTCCTAGAATTTAATGTTGTTAGGATGGGTTACAAAGGTAGAGGGAATCTGTGGCCATCAATTTTTCCTTTTCCCTAATGTCACCATCTGCCTTGAGGTTTCTGCCAAGGTTCAGGAGGTTCATCTCCGACCACTGGACGAGATTTGCCAAATATATAAATGCAAAAGGAAAATATAAGTGAAATAAAATTGGGGCACTTCAGACAAATTTTAAATTTGAGCAGGAATCGAACCTGCGACCTCTAGATTGCTAGTCTGTGCTCTAACCAACCTGAGCTATTCCATTCCTGCTCTGGAATTTAAAATGTGTCTGAAATGCCACAATTTTCTTTCACAGACTATTTTCCTTTCGCATTTATATATATATATATATATATATATAAACCAACCTGAGCTATTCCATTCCTGCTCTGGTCCGTTTCAGAATAAGTTGTCAAACATGGAAATAATATGGAAATCAGTGTTGTCAGTGGTCATCAATGAACAGATTCACCATCGCGAATTTCTGGCTAGTAAATAGACAGCCCTCAAGATGGCACAGGGGAGTCTGAACGAGCCCATACGATCGAGCTATACAGTGGCGTAGTAATATAAATTAAGTTGTAGATTAAGTGTGAAATATATTAGTAAAACCAAGTTAAGTTTATTTACGTTACAATATATATATATATACATAAAAAACATCTTCGAGCAGGATTCTAACCCACGACCTTAAGATTACTAGTCTTATGCTCTACCAACTGATCTATCGAAGACCCTGGATTCAACATCTGCATTTCGTGGTACCGTTTTTTCCCAGAATTCAATGTTGTTCAAACATGGAAAGTGAAAATATGAAATGTAAAATCAACGTGTGTTGTCAGTGGTCATCAAGAACAGATTTTACCTATCGCCGAATTTGCCGGCTTCAGTCGATGTTCAGGGGGCTCTGATTTCCGGCCACTGAGATCAAGATTATATTGCCAAATCTAATTACAAGACATTGAATTCTGGGAAAAAACGGTATCGCGAAATGCAGATGTTGAATCCAGGGTCTTCGATAGCTCAGTTAGTAAAGCATAAGACTAGTAATCTTAAGGTCGTGGGTTCCAATCCTGCTCGAAGATGGTTTTTTACTGGAATTAAAAAAAATCTGTAATGCCACAAATTCCTTACTATTTTCTATATATTCTCAGACATTAAAAATGATCACTCTTGTAATTAGATTTGGCAAAATAATCTCGTTCTCAGTGGCCAGAGATCAGAGCCGCCTGAATTCGGCGACGTCGGCGATAGGTAAAATCTGTTTTTAATGACCATTGACAACACACGTAGATTTTACATTTCATATTTTCACTTTCCATGTTTCAACAACTAACATTGAAATCTGGGAAAAAACGGTATTGCGAAATGCAGATGTTGAATCCAGGGTCCTCGATAGCTTGGTTGGTAGAGCATAAGACTAGTCGTGGGTTCGAATACTGCTCGAAGATGTTTTTTTTCTGGAATTTAAAAATTTGTCTGCAATGCCACAAATTCCTTACTATTTTCTATATATCCGCAGACATTAAAAATTATCACTATATATATTTATATATATATATATATATATATATATATATATATATATATAAACTTATTGCACATGTGTTTAGTGAGTTAAGCACTGATATTTTTGTGTATTTTTTTTTTCATGCCTAATGTAACTTTTTTCATGGGGCAACATTTTGGTGGCCAACTATTATATTTCAACCTTATAGGGGTTTCACTTTAAAATATATCCATTTAGATCAAAGGTTTAATTCATGATATATATATATATATATATATATATATATATATATACAGTGTGACCCATTTAAAATGGAACCACCCCTGTAGAATACGCATTTTTCAATCATTCTCAAAAAATTTTTTTTTGTAATATTGAGCATCAAAAACTATATCTTGACACAAATTTTCATAACTTTAGTTTCATTTCCAAGGCACTCTATGGTTTTTTTTCTTCGTCAAAAACGGCAAAAGTTTATTAGGCAATTTTTGTTTTGAAATTTGACTACACCACTGGATTCGTAGTCGTTATAAATGGAAACCATGGAAATTTCATAAAAAAATATTGGTTAACAACGAAGTTACAACAACTTCAATTTTGGAAACAAAGTATTTGATTATAATTTTTATTTAGATTATAGACATATTTAAAATCTGGCAACACTGCCGATACAAAGTAGAACACCAGTGAATTTGTACAGCGATAATCCGAAGTCAGTAGCTCATTCCGTTCTACAGTTATAACTCCTGAAAGTATGGTAATGTGAGCGATTTGTGGTGGAAGCGATTTTGTAATAAAAATCTGACTACGCCACTGGATTTGTAAATTATATTCCCTTAAAATAATTTATTTAAGTTAAGGTTATAAGTGAAAAGAAGAAAATTAAAAATTCATTTTCAAGTTATGCAGTCTTCCATAGCCGATAAAAACGAAATGAACCGAATCAAGTTTTAAAGTATCAAAATTATTTATTGAATGATAAAACAGAAAGCAGGACAAAATATGTTCTCTTTAAATTCTGCAAAACTCAATTGAAACAAGCTTTTAGAGAAGGTATCAATAATTTGAGGAAAGGTGAACTAATACATTAGGCATAGGTATTGTACTAAATCAATAGTAGGCTGTGATTAGTACACCACAAATCGCTCACATTACCATACTTTCAGGAGTTATAAATGTAGAACGGAATGAGCTATTGACTTCGGATTTTCTCTGTACAAATTAACTGGTGTTCTACTTTGTATCGGCAGTGTTGCCAGATTTTAAATATGTTAATAATCTAAATTTAAAATTAAATTTTGTAACTTCGTTGTTACAAATATTTTTTTATGAAATTTTGATGGTTTTCATTTATAACGACTACGAATCCAGTGGTGTAGTCAAATTTGAAAACAAAAATTGCCTAATAAACTTTTGCCGTTTTTGACGAAGACAAAAAACCATAGAGTGCCTTGGAAATGAAACTAAAGTTATGAAAATTTGTGTCAAGATACAGTTTTTGATGCTTAATATTAAAAAAAACATTTTTGAGATTGACTGAAAAATGCGTATTCTACAGGGGTGGTTTCATTTTAAATGGGTCACACTGTATATATATATATATATATATATATATATATATATATACATAAATAGCAATTGAAATGTATAAAATATGGAAGCTACTTTTAATGATAATTTCGCTTAATGCTATATAATGTACTGTGAATTTAAATACATAACTATGTTAGAGATCTAAAAACTCAATTAGACAATAGTTCATCATTTTTCATTGACTTAGAAGTTGCTCCTAAAACAATGTTTTTTTTTATCCCATCGACTCCTAGATTATGCGATCTTCCTGAAATCCATAATCTGATGAACACACCGATGATGCCTGTAGTTAGTTTCTACAATACACTTATATCTAAATTAGCAAAATTCCTGAATAATTTACTGAAAGAGTGGCTAAATTACTCTCCCAAATTCACAGTTCATAATTCCTCTGACCTGGTGAATGAAATCTCCATCCTAAATCCTCCAAATCAGTAATCTTATTTCCTTACTGAATTCTGCTTATTCCAAGATTTTTTCTCTTTCAATCAGAAATTCTACTGGCAACCCATTACCCCCCCTACTAGCTGATTTATTCCTTGACAACTTAGGAATCCAACATATACCCAACTTCCCAAGTAATTTCTTGGTTTAGATATTTGTATGACACATTGGCGTATCTAGGGCTATTTTCGAGGAGGGCGGGGCCCTGAGATGCGATGGCCGATGAAGCCGAGTCGACGCCCTATGTACAGTCAGTGAGCACGATTAGTATCATAATTCATAAATAGCTCTACACTTCTTATGTACCTTGTTGCTATAACGTCATGTTTCAAACACATGTTTAGTATAGTATAGTATAGCTATTTGATCAAATAATTTGATGCTGACCGTACGTACTAAAAGTAATTTGAACTTAGTTATGAGCTAGGTGTATTTCGATCATCAATTTTTGGAATGTAATTTACCTAATTTTTTTAAGTTTCGTGAATCGTGTTTCTTTCGATTGAATACAAGAGCATGATTGAGTAATTGAACCAACTTTAATTTACGTTTCTTCTCTGTAAAAATATTCGAAACTTTTTCTGGCATGACATTTCCCTTGACGTACTTATTTTCTACATGGAGAAGAGTAGTGCTTGAGAACCACTCTTCTCTTATTTTCTATATGGAGAAGAGTAGTGCTTGAGAACCTCAGCAACGTCTTAATTCCCTGCATTGCTAAAAAGCTCCTCTCACATCCGGCTGAGCTGACTGGAATGACAATTGCAGCTTAGATTATTTAGAATGGGGCTTATTGCTCTAACAAACAAATACACTTGAATTGTAATTTCAAACCCATGTTAAAACATTTCTGGGACTCCCAAGAAGATTAACCTACTTAATAATAATAAAGGTCTTTATTATTTTAAAGAACTATCCATAGAAGTTATAGTAAAAAAAACAGATTTCTGAAAATAAAGGGCGAATTTCATTTTCTGCAGAGAAAAAAGTAGCTTCACAACGAAAATGTTCTTCCACTTTTATTTCATTTGTTAACCTTTTATCTTTGTTATCAACTGTCTGTCATTTTACTTAATTTTATTTTAACTTGATACGTCAGATAAGTTATAATTATTTTACTCCAACCGTTAAGTTAGCCGGTACTTCTAACCTAACCCATCAATTTGTTCTCGGAAGTCTGTGATTCATTTATCTGTACCATAGAATATCTGTACATATTAACACGCTTTTATTAGTTCACTTGTAACTAACAAACAATGTTATCAAATCTTGGAAGCCAATTTTAACCTACTTCTAATTGTATCGAAATGAAACTTGGTGTGTATATGTAGTTTGGATCTTGAAGCTGATCTGATGATGGGGCCAGGAGGTGAATAGTGGAACTCTTCAGTGGCTACTAGTAAAATATGGTAAATGCACTGAGGCCGTTCTCAGCATATTCGCCAAAATTTAGTTATTAATAACTTCCATCTCATGTGGATGAATCAATCGAAGAGTTTTTCTCCTGTAGTCTTTTTCAGTCTTCTGTAGCAATATGGACTAGAAAGTTAAAAATAAAATTATAGTTTAAAATATTTAAAAAAACACGCATATATAGCAATAAGGACTGAAAAATTGAAAATAATAAGAAAAAAGACATTGACCAAAAAATGTTCTATTATGTTATGTTATGTTATGGGGTGCTCTTCACTCACTTTTCATAATAATATTAAGATAACTGATATCAAGCTCCTCACACTTTTTTCACATAAAAGAATGTTTTTTTGTCAATTACTTTATTGTTATAATTTTAAACTGTTTAGTCCTATATGCCATATATGCGTGTTTTTTAGTTTTTTAAAACTATAATTTTGTATATTTTAAGATATGGAATCTCACCCTAATTTGACGGTATGTATTTAATAGATTCATATTTTGTTTTTAACATTCCTTACATTTTTAGTAAAAGTTCTGAAGATGGCTAACAGCCGAAAGCGCTCAGCTTAACTAAGCATTTGAAATAAAGATAAATAAATGTATAGTCAAAAATACATTTTTCCCAACCTTCCTCATATAACCAATCGTTAATCATGTTTCTGAAAAAATTTATATGAATGTTTAATATAGTATTTGCGGAACAATTGGATACTTTTTATTTTTATATAATTTGTTTACTAAACTCTTTTTCAAAGCACGCACCCGTATAATCCTCGCTCTCCCACGAATACAATTACGCTGGTTACACACCCGACGGATTTATCCGATCGGAGAATTTACCGTCGCCTCTCAAAGAAATCTAAACGTTCACACACAGGGCGGAAAATTGTCCGACGCCATCGCACGAGTAGGCTGGTATATGCAGAATATTTTCATCTTTAAATCACATCATTTTAACTCTGTTTAAGTCTGTTATGAACAAAGAGCAGTGCTATGCGAGTAAAAAACTTGTGCCTCTACAGAGTGTGATCACTGTCAATTCTAGAATCTCAAAAACGAATCTTTTACGACCCCTACCACTTTCTAGTACGTATAGGTATGTGAAAAATATGGATTTACCAGAATAATTTTTCTTTTTTCACAGATGCTTTGATAGCTTCACCTGTATGTATGTATCTTTGAAATTAATTTTCACCCAGTTTCAGATGTCAAATCATTTAAAATAATAAGAATAAAATCATCGACCAAAAATTCACTTTAATGTAAAGAAAGCATGGTGTGCTCTCTACTTACTTTTCATAATAATAATAATAAATCGACTTTATTCATCAAAAACAGTTTGGTGAAAAGGTGGAGTGTCAGCAGAACCTTTCAACTCAACCTGCACAACAATTATAATTACAAATAGTGGATGATGTACCTCACATCAACATACATAAACTATATTATCAAGAACATAAATGAAAATTCTTAAAAAGTGATGATAATATTAGAAAAACAATACACGATCTAGTCAAAGCTCGTGTCATGCTGAGTATACCAGTTGACACAGGATATCGGGCCACCCTGTAACTTCTGCATTCGTGAACGGATTTTTCTGAAATTTGGTACAGTTATATAAGCAACCATTTCGGATTTGATCACATTACAATCCAATATGGCGGACTTCCGGTTTTTCTGGAAATGCCAGTAACTTTGTTTTTTCAAATGGAACACCCTGTATATTTTTACATATTCAAGTTCAACAGGTCAAAACAAGTCCAAACCTTATGTCAAATGTCATTTTTTTAAAACAATTGAAATTAAAATTGTTTTTTTATTTTACCTCGTGGATAAATGAGATTTGGTCGAAGCTATTCACAATGAGTCGCAAATAACAGAAAAACTTAATTTTTTCTGAAAAATTATTTTTTGTGTCACTTACTGGTTAATCAATTCAGTCACATCACATTTTGATCAAAAATTCATTTTTTTCAAATGGAACCCCTATGGGCCACCTACCTGTCTCTCTAGAACATACATTAAGGAAAAAATTACATATCATTTTTGTATTTCGGTGCAGTAACAAATTGTATAAATTCAAAAATATACAACTAGTTCATGAGTTTCCTTGCAGTTCGAATAATTTTTCAACTTAGTAACCTGTGGAAAACAACATTTCTGAATCTTGTCAACTAATTGTGTAAGTTATACTTATAAGCACGATAATGGTATTTTTTTTTAAATTCTTCTAGCGTTTTCTCGACTTACATTGCATTGGTATTCCAATTCCCGCGTCGGAGCGGTTGGATCAAAATCAACACAAGCAAAACGTTCATTTCTGCCTCCTCACTTACGATCATCTTCTCCATTGTTGGGTTCTTTTCTGTGTGAACCTATAATTTTGATTTTACATTTCTACTAAACTAATTCTCGGAAGTTAACTAATTTTCGAGAGTTGAGATGAAAGATGACAGCGAAACACAATTAGTTGACAAGATTCAGAAATTTTGTTTTCCACAGCTTACCAAGTTGAAAAATTATTCGAACTGCAAGGAAACTCATGAACTAGTTGTAGATTTTTGAATGTATACAATTTGTTACTCACCGAAATACAAAAATGATATGTAATTTTTTCCTTAATGAATATTCTAGAGAGACAGGTAGGTGGCCCATAGGGGTTTCATTAGAAAAAAAATAATTTTTGATCAAAATGTGATGTGACTGAATTGATTCATCAATAAATGACACAAAAAATAATTTTTCAGATAAAATTAAGCTTTTCTATTATTTGCGACTCATTGTGAATAGCTTCGACCAAATCTCATTTATCCACGAGGTAAAATAAAAAACAATTTTAATTTCAATTGTTGTAAAAAAATGACATTTGACATAAGGTTTGGACTTGTTTTGACCTGTTGAACATGAATATGTAAAAATATACAGGGTGTTCCATTTGAAAAAACAAAGTTACTGGCATTTCCAGAAAAACCGGAAGTCCGCCATATTGGATTGTAATGTGATAAATCCGAAATGGTTGCTTATATAACTACCGAATTCCAGAAAAATCCGTTCGCGAATGCAGAAGTTACAGGGGTGGCCCGATATCCTGTGTCACCCGGTATAGGAAAGGGCATAAGTTATTCCTATCAAATATTTAAGAAGATGTAGTTTCAACTCAACCATTACTACAACAATTACCAATTACATTGGGAGATGAGGTACATCAGCATACATATATTATCAAAAACATTAATGAAGATTCTTAAGAGCATTCACCACCTTATATTCCAGAAATTTTTTGAGTGAAAACTGTCTTATCACAAAAAAAAATTCTCATTTGTTGTAATTCCGGACAGTCAATGATTTCCATCTACATTGAAAAAATCGGAATGAACCTACATAATCGAAAAAATAATGACTCTCCGGTATTCATATATACACCACCTGATTAGCCAAAAAATAACAATTTTCATGAAATCGTTTCTGTTTTTGAATGGCACGTTTTCCAAGATTGGAAAATCTACATCCGATTCATGCTGCCTCCTTCATAGGTTTGTAGAATTCAACAGCGCACATTTTTTTTTTTTCATTTATTTAATATACAGGAAAACCCCATTACGGTTATATATATATATATATATATATATATATATATATATATATATATATATACATTATGAATAAGGTCTACATTTATAATACAAATCAAAATATAAAACTAAAAATACATAAAAAACGTAAAAATACATAAGAATACAAATACGGAAATACTAGCAAACGGAAGAGAAAAAAAAACTTGAAATTTATAAAAGAGAAAAAAGACTTGAACAACTAGAAAACAGTATTGATTAAAAGTGAATATTGTTTATGGATGATTTAAATTGTGCTAGGCTGACACCAAAAACATTGACTTGCTGCTTGTTTATAATATCTAATGATCTATCTAGAGGAGTATTTTTACCATAATTAGTACTGTGAACATTTACTAGAAATGTATTAGGATTTCTCAGTTGTTTGTAAGGTACATTCAAGATTACTTTTAATGGTCTTGGTTTCATTGAGTTCTTAATTCCAACACGTAATACTTTTATAATATTCTCTGAAGCATCTTCCACTCCCATCAAATCCATGACGTCAGTTACCGCTTTTTTATCCGCTTCAATCAGGGTTTTGAGCTCAGATGAATCATTTTCTGGTGAATTGTATAACATGAAATTGCAAGACCTAGACATACGATCTTGAACTTCAGACATAAAAGACTCCATATTTTGATGATTTGTTCCTTCAGCTTTCTCTTTTACTTGGTCAAGTTCCTGTTTCAGAGTTTTGACTTCTGCTCGAAGAATTTCAATTTGTCTGATTACTAATGGAGTACTCTTAAATGCTAGACGACACTCCTTGCACAGAAACATCAATCTATCTATCTAAGTTCAGAAGTGGCCAGACCTGTACATTCTTCAGTTGGGTGCAAGACTATGTAACAACTGTCACAACAAACCAACTTTTCTCCAAGTTCATTATCACATGAAGCACAATTGGAATTCATGACTTACAATTTCCTGAGTCCGGCTCTGTTTCAGTTGTGTTTAATGGCTTAGTGAAGTTTTTACCCTGCTCTGGGTCGGAGTTTTTATCATTGAAATAATTTTTTTGCGAGATAAAAACTGTATATCCTACGACTTCTGTACTGGATAGTGAATTAGATGGAAAATAACAGATTATGCAACCACTCAGTGAGATCCAATTTCATCAAACTATATAACTTCTACTAAGCTATAAATTTAGATTGAACTTGTTTATCACTAGAAAAAACAATAGGTACTTTGCGGAGCTTTATACTCTCACTATCAACCTTCTTTCTCACCAATTGTCATCATTACTACCCTACCTAGTTTCGAGAACAATATTAATCGCTGTCTTTGTTTACGGCCTGATCTACGCGATGTACATGACCGTCGTCGTATGTGTTGGAGTGTCTCAGATTAATATCGCTATTAGATGAATTTGAATCCGATTTCAGAGGCGTCTCCACAAATCACAAATATTTTTCATTTGAGTCTGGTTATTAGAGTTAGAGTTGTGAAGTGTTATTCTTGGTGTTGTGAGTGATACAGTTGAACAAAATTATGTGCCGAAAAACAGAAAGGGAGAGAACAAGTAAACGGGAAAAATGCATGAGTACCAAGAGATTGGCCTGACCTCGAATAATGTTACGGTAAGAATTTGATTACAAAAAGAATTCAAAATATAGGACCCTTTGCCTCAAATTTTATAATGCAAGTTTTGACGGGAAAAAATAGTTTCCTGGATTCATCCTACTAATATTAAATCAGAAAAACGGCTGAATAGATTTGGATGAAATTGGGCTCACAGATAGTTTATAACCTGGATTAACATATAGGATACTCTTCATCCTACTACTACTAATAATAATAATCAGGGAAGAATCGGAAGTAAATTTTGGGGGGGGGGGCAATAAGTAAATTTTGCTAACTCATTTTTATATTTCATTTTGGTAAATATTTAGTTACATCACTCATGCACTCCGAATATGGGGAAAACACTTTTCTTACGTGTTTTTGCCTCCTGAACACGAATCCGGAAGAAAAATGTGGCGGTCTCATACCGTTTCAGAGTTACATCGCTTTTTCCGAAATAAATTTCAAGCACCGTTTTCTCGCACAAAACCCACTCAAAATGCCTCCCTCTCTTTTACCAGCATAAACAATACACACTAAATGACTTATTTTCGGCACAACTTTGCACAAAATATCGTCGTTTTATCGAAAAGGTCCTCCTTCTTACACAGTCCGATTCATTTATTACCAACATGAAAAATTAAAAGTTAATGAATGTCATCTGTCAAAAAATTCATTTGCAACTGTGTAAGAAGGAGGATTTTCGATAAAAACGACGATATTTTTCAAGTTGTCCGAAAATAAGATTTAGTGTATTGTTTATGCTGGTAAAAGAAGGAGGCATTTTGAGTGGGTTTTGTGCGAGAAAACGGTGCTTAAATTTATTTCGAAAAAGCGATGAACCTGAAACGGTATGAGACCGCATTTTCTTCCGATTCGGTTCAGGCAAAACACGTAAGAAGTGTTTTCCCCATATTCGGAGTGCATGAGTGATGTAACTAAATATTTACCCAAAAAACATATTTTTTGTGCGATTTTTCGAGAAACTTTGTTGACTGAGGGTTTCCGGTGAATATATTTCATTGGAACGGTCAAAAATGATTGCTTAAAACATATTATGGGCCACCATAAAAAAAAATTCAATCACCGGGATAGTTTATAGTTGAGATTTTTGGAAGAACTTTTCTGACCGGGGGTATCCAATGAATATTATGGCACAAGATATATTATTCGTGGCACTATTGAAATATTCACATCAGATACCTTGTAAGGGTAGTTTATACTTAAGTTTTTTCGAAAAACTGCAGACCGAGGAAACAAATATTAGAAAATAATTTAAAAACTATATATATATATATATATATATATATATATTATTTTCTATGCGGATTCTGACAAAATTATGTCACAAATAAAATGTTTCGTGCAATCATATTCCAGAGTTTCATTGAAATATCTACTGGATACCTCCGGTCAACAAGTTCTTCGAAAAATCGTAAGTTTGAACTACCCTTATGAGGGGGGTGATTTGTATTTTACCTATAATCGCGCAAAAAATATGTTATATGAAATCATTTTCTACCATTTCAATAAAATATCTTTACCAAAAACTCCCGGTCATTAATTTTTTTTTTTTTTCGAAAATTCACATATTATTTTTAATAAGAGGAAGCTGATTTTGACCCATTTTTATCCCATCGAGGATTGCCATGAATAAACAAAATATTTGAATTTTATTTGCATTGTTAGTTAAAGAACATGACGAGTAATAAAGTGCATACCATAGAGAAACTAAAAATAAAGAGAGTTGTCAAACCTGCAGAAAAAGTTGGCACCACGGTTAGACAGTGGCGACGTATCTCGCAACTGGTCGAACTAAGTTAGTACAGGCGGGTTTTTTAAATGTATCACTTTTATATGGTTGATATAGTAAATATTTTATAAGTGATCGATTTGCCATTCCAGTATTTCATATGAATGGTTGTATCATATGAAATACATGAATGGCAAATCGATCACTAATAAAATATATAAAATAAGAATAATAATTTAAACACCTTAAAAAACACATTTTATTTTATCTAGGACAAGGTACAACTACAGACAAAACAATAATAAAACTCTGAAAAGCAACAAAATTAAAAATATTCTTCAGTCAACATGAAATCAACCAAAATGAAAACAAATTACATTTACAACATACCTTCAATAATTTTGTTAATTTATTAGCACAAAGGAGAACGAGTGGTATAACAAATTCTCCAGTTTGATGATAATCATTAAGTAGACCATGTACTTCGTACTTCCTCAAATGGTGATAGAAAATGGGACTTTTGAATGGAAAGTACCAATTTGTGAAAAAGATTCTGCAACTGATGGATGGAAATAAGTATCAGTTTGTGAAAAGCAGCTTATATTTTACCTTGTAAAGAATATTTCCAGGAATTTCAGCTACAACTCGAATAACAAAACATTCGATTTTCGACGTTGGTTCGAATTCAAGTCCATAGTATAATTTCTATCATTAATTTTTTCGATGACAATAACAGTAGAGTTATTCTGAAATTATTTCGTGTTTTGTCATTTTCTGACAAACGTCGAAATTGGAAAATTATTAATGTCATCATTCGTCTGTCGATTGCGGGCAGCGCCTCCATGCGCGACTGGCCGTACCAGAAACTTGGTGGTCAAGATCGCCAATGTTTCAAACAGTCTCTTTATTTTTAATTTGTCTATGGTGCATACAGTATATTGAAAGAGTACCGTACAAATAGAATAATGGTGAACTGAACTGTAACATATGTAACACGAGGAGTCATGTTTTTTATAGAATTTTGAAGTATATTAATCATGAGATTGAGTTGTTTATTATAAGCTTTATTTTCTAATATTTATTTCCTCGGTCAGCAGTTTTTCGAAAAATCGCAAGCGTAAACTACACTTACAAGGTAGCTGATGGGAATTTTCCCTATAGTGGCACGAATAATATGTTTTGTGGAATCATATTCCAGCGTTTCAATAAAATATATCCATTGGATACCCCCGGTCAGCAAAGTTCTTCCAAACCAGCTCAGGTTGCTCATTTCATTGTGTCGGTGTTAACGTCTTTCATGAACCTGTACATGTATTTATATTTTATGTCGAAGTTATTTATATTACCACTTTTGAACTCGGAAAGCCACTCTAAATAGTCCTGGAGATGAAACAACAGTTTCGAAACGTCGACAATTTAGCAACTGGTTTTCCTCAATATTCCGACCTAATTCCCGCCAACCAACAATTCAAAGTTATGTATATATATCTATATATATATATATATATATATATATAATAATCAGATCTCTATATATTTACAGTTATTTTGATTCTTTTAAAAGAATACGTAGCTTATGCCACGTAAGGCTAAGATGCATATGACGACACAAAATTTGTTGAAATCAATCATTCTAGTAGTACAGGCTCTAGGAGGAAACTAATCTACATATTGAAGACATAAAGCTGACAAAATTGTAAAAATTAAAAACCTTTCAAAGGCAAGCTTTTGTTCAGATGCACATCCTCAGAAAATAACATTGAAAAATTGGGTGTTTTTTTACGGCGCCACTGCTTCCATCCACGCTATCGAAGAATACGGTATTATACAGAAACACTTTTGCCAATATTCAAACAGTTCACTATCTGCACTCCCACTCTTGGTAAATATATGCCTACAAACTCAAGCTGGCAGGGTGAGGAATGAGGAAGAAATTCGACTGTTTCTTGTGACGCGCTAGTGTTTGCCCTTTAAAGAAATGAAAATTATATTATATTTAACAAGTGATGATAATGATGAGACAATCCATAATCTAATCCAACTCGTGTCATGCAGAGTATATACGGTAGGGCACATTTTAATCCTAACAATTTTTAAGTAGATGTAACAAATTGTAAGACCTAAATTTACTGGGCAGTGAGTTGTAATGTTTTGCTGCGTTGTACGAGAAGCTTCCAGTAATTATTGAAGTGTGATGTTTAGGGATAACGAGTAGGTACTTTACTGTTGTGTGTCATAAATCTGTTGATATTGGAGAAAGATGTCAGTCTACGGATGAGATAATCAGGTTTTCGAGAAGTTAGGATTTTATGTACATTAGTTAGTAGATCCAGATTTCTGAGTTTTTCGAGTCTCAACCATCCAGATTGTTTCATTTCTGATGATATGTGATGAAACTTGCGGATTCCATAACAGAGGCGAAGACAGGAGTTCTGAATGCATTGGACATCAGACTGTAATAAGGCGGGCAATGCAATCACAATATTAAATTTTAGAAAAAATCAGCGATTCGCAAAGTTTCATTTTAAGTTTTGTGGAAATAATGTTTCTATTTGGGTATAGCTGTCGCAATGTGCTATAAGAACTTTGACATAGGTAGCTAACGTGCCTGGTAAATCTCAGCTCAGGATCAAAGTATAGCCCTAAGTTCTTATTGTCATTAACATACTTCGAATGATACCAGTGCAGATTCTCTTATTTTTCTGCGGCCCAAATAACATGACAACCGATTTTTTTTTATTCAATTTTAGTTTATGAGCAGTCGAGACATCAGATATTGACTGAAGGTCGTTATTGATAGTATTCTGTGCTTCTCCAAGGTTACCACAAGGAAATGAGAAATATATTTGGGTATCATCTGCGTAATGGTTTACGGTGGATATAGTACAAGAGCAGTGGAAGTCAGAAATATATATACACTAAAAAGGAGAGGGCTTAAGATAGATCCCTGTGGTACACCTTTAGCCACCAATAGAGACTTTGACAATTCACCGTCGATGATAACACTTTGACTGCGGTCAGCTAAATAATTCTGTATCAAGCGGACTGAGCTATTTGAAAATCCAAAGAAGTTGAGTTTTTTACATAGAATTCCATGGTCTAAGGTGTCGAAAGCTTTACTGTAGTCGAGTAATACCAGACAGGTAAGTTTGCCGTCATCTAAGGCTCTGAGAATATCATCAGTAATCGTTAAAAGGACAGTGGTAGTACTATGTTGTGTTCGGAAACCTGATTGGGCACAAGTAATTATGTCATGTTCATACAAATAAGAAGAGATTTGAATCTTTCATTGACATTTCTGCAACCTTGGATAGAGATGGGAGAAGAATGCTGATGGGCCCGAGGTCTGAAAAGTCTGAGGGAGTGTTGCATTTAGGTAGGGGAATAACCATGTTTCCACCTTCTACCAAAATCGTATTTACTATGTGCGTGATGCTTTTGGAAAAACCTGGGGGCTTAAACCGAAAGCCATGCACTGGCTTTACACAGCGGTAATAAGACCAAGAATAACTTATGGCTCACTCTTATGGTGGCCAAAAACAAATCAAAGACAGGCAAAAACCAACCTTGGGAAAATCCAGAGGCTTGCTCTGTATCACGGGTGCAATGAATAGCACTCCAAGAGTGCGTTCGATTATTAACTCCATCGAGTAGAATTTACTAAATAGCGTTCGAAAATCGTAAAGTTGTGTATATTTTACTATAAGAGTGTCGTTCGAAAATACCCGAGTATTCGCTACCGAGTTAACTCTCGTAACTCTACAAAATAGCTGGGTTTATTTAACTCCATAAAATTGACACACCTCTGGGGGACGGAAAATCTCTATATGCTGTGTCTCACATTCTCACAGCTAACCCAAGATTGAGATTATTCATGTGTATGTGTTTAATACTGTTCACTGATAATAGTTGTAATCTTGGAGAAACATGGTCTACAAAGTTCATACTGTGTCACTCGAATTCCTAACTTAGGACCTATTTTTAATCAAACTGCTTCGAAACCATCACATTTGAATATACCATTGTCATTCCCTACCATAAATACCAACATTTAATTTACAATTGGCGAACAAGATTCTAGAAAAGTTATCTGCTATTGTCAACAATATTTTTCTCCGGTTTTCATCAACTTTCATTGATCTTGCCATTTTTCGTTTTTTTAACAATAACAACCTATATTTCAGAACCTTCTGTCACTCGGACTTTGTAAACAACTCCAAATATATTCCGCACTGTTCGAATATTACATGAATAGTACTCAACTCCAGAGTAAATTTAAGAAACCTTCAAATACTTTACTCTACTCTAGGAGTCTATAATCGAACGCACCTCAACAGCTGCAATGAAATCATCCTAAACCCGAACCCCTTGACTTACATGTCATTGGAGAGGCCAGGATGAGTGCATACAGACTGAAACAAACAAAAAACTGGAGAATCCGAACAACTGGACATACCAGAATCACTCATGTAATCAACATCGAAGAACTCGAAATGATTTCAGACTACATGCAACCCCTATACTCATTCGAAAAACCATTCAAAACACGAATTGATGGATCTGGATGGGCCCCGAGTATAGAATCACAATCAACTGCGGACATAGTCTGGTATACAGACGGTTCAAAGACAGTTGAAGGAACGGAGCACGAATACATGGGGTAAAGCCTGGAAGGGCTTACAACATATGACCTGGCAAATGCTCCACGATATTCCAAGCTGAAACACATGCTATCATGGTATGCATTCAGAAGAATCTAGAAAGTGGTTATAGGAAAAAACACATCTACATTCTATCTGACTGTCAAAGTGCTATTACAGCACTCAACTCTATAGAGATAAAGTCCAAACTGGTCTGGGACTGCCTCCAGAACCTCATCGAGCTGGCAAAACACAACAAGGTCACCTTGATGTGGGTGCCAGGTCATAGAGGCATTGAAGGCAACGTCAAAGCGGACCAGCTAGCTAGACAAGCATCTGAAACGCTATTCACAGGGCCAGAACCTGCACATGGTATTAGCAAAAACCGATGCAGGACCCCGATCGACGAGTGGATAAAAAGAAGACACCAACAATATTGGGATCAAACTGTCGGGCAAATACACAGCAAAGTCATGGTAGGGCATCCAAACCGGACCCTGACGGCTGACCTTCTGAACCTGAACAGAACGAAGGCTCGTATAATGATAGGTCTGTTGACTGGACACTGCGGTCTAAGAAAACACCCAAACACCATGGGAGTACGCAGGGAAACCGTGGAGTGTAGGCTATGTGATGAAGAGGAGGAAACAGCCTCTCATATTATCTTCGACTGTGACGCCCTAAGTAGTAGGCGACACAGAACCTTTGGAGAGATCAGCCCGGAAACAGTCATGAATCCGAGGAACCTTATCAACAGGCTTCTAAACCTAATTAAAGGCACAAACCTGTTTGAATGAGGAACCACTGACGACAGAGTGATACAATAGACCCCAGCTGGTCGCAGTGTCAAGGGAAGCTGAGTGCCAACCCTGTCTCTGGCTCCTCAGCTTTCAACCAACCAACCATGTGCGTGATGTGATTTAATAGATGGTCAACTATCAAGTGAATCATGCGGGTTGAGAAGTTATCAGACCCAGTGGCATTAGTACTAATCTTATAAATACATTATCTCACCATCTCACTGGTAATATTCGAGAAGTTGAAACTATCCGAGTCTTGAGCTCCATCGTATATTTCAAGTAGCGACAACTATGCATCCGAAGATTCTTGCTGTAAAATATTGTTGAAATGATAATTAATGCGATCTTTGTCTTCCAGATTGATCGGTGTTTCAATATTGTTTTTGTTTCTGAGTAAGCTGAGGGAACGGAGGGCATTCCAAGTGGATTTGGAATTTTTTTGGTGAAGAATATGGTCCAAGTAGGTTTTTTTTTCGCGGCGTATAGCCCCCGTGGTGTAGTTTCTCAGATCTCTGTAGGATCGCCAATCCACTATACCGGGTGACACAGGATATCGGGCCACCCCTGTAACTTCTGCATTCGTGAACGGATTTTTCTGAAATTCGGTACAGTTATATAAGCAACCATTTCGGATTTGATCACATTACAATCCAATATGGCGGACTTCCGGTTTTTCTGCAAATGCCAGCAACTTTGTTTTTCAAATGGAACACCCTGTATATTTTTACATATTCAAGTTCAACAGGTCAAAACAAGTCCAAGCCTTATGTCAAATGTAATTTTTTTGAAACAATTGAAATTAAAATTGTTTTTTTATTTTACCTCGTGGATAAATGAGATTTGGTCAAGGCTATTTACAATGAGTCGCACATAACAGAAAAACATGATTTTTTCTGAAAAATTATTTTTTGTGTCATTTATTTTTTCAAATGAAACCCCTGTGGGCCACCTACCTGTCTCTCTAGAACATTCATTAAGAAAAAAAATTACATATCATTTTTGTATTTCGGTGCAGTAACAAATTGTATACATTCATGAGTTTCCTTGCAGTTCGAATAATTTTTTCAACTTAGTAAGCTGTGGAAAACAACATTTCTGAATCTTGTCAACTAATTGTGTTTCGCTGTCATCTTTCATCTCAACTCTCGAAAATTAGTTAACTTCCGAGAATTAGTTTAGTAGAAATGTAAAATCAAAATTATAGGTGAACAGGTTGATATGTTATTAATTTACGGCGAATGTCTTTAAAACAGTGTCGCCGCTTGTCAGTTATACTCTGAACGATACCCACACAGAAAAGAACCCAACAATGGAGATGATCGTGAGGAAGCAGGTTTTGCTTATGTTGATTTTGATCCAACCGCTTTGACGCGGGAATTGGAATACCAATGCAATGTAAGTCGAGAAAACGCTAGAAAAATTAAAAAAAAAACACCATTATCGTGCTTATAAGTATAACTTACACAATTAGGTGACAAGATTCAGAAATGTTGTTTTCCACAGCTTACTAAGTTGAAAAATTATTCGAACTGCAAGGAAACTCATGAACTAGTTGTAGATTTTTGAATTTATACAATTTGTTACTGCACCGAAATATAAAAATGATATGTAATTTTTTTCCTTAATGTATGTTCTAGAGAGACAGGTAGGTGGCCCATAGGGGTTCCATTTGAAAAAAATGAATTTTTGATCAAAATGTGATGTGACTGAATTGATTAACCAGTAAGTGAAACAAAAAATAATTTTTCAGAAGAAATTAAGTTTTTCTGTTATTTGCGACGCATCGTGAATAGCTTCCACCAAATCTCATTTATCCACGAGGTAAAATAATAAAACAATTTTAATTTCAATTGTTTTAAAAAAATGACATTTGACATAAGGTTTGGACTTGTTTTGACCTGTTGAACTTGAATATGTAAAAATATACAGGGTGTTCCATTTGAAAAAACAAAGTTACTGGCATTTCCAGAAAAACCGGAAGTCCGCCATATTGGATTGTAACGTGATCAAATCCGAAATGGTTGCTTATATAACTGTACCAAATTTAAGAAAAATCCGTCCACGAATGCAGAAGTTACAGGGGTGGCCCGATATCCTGTGTCACCCGGTAGACTGTTTTTTTTTATATTTGTTAAAGGATTGATCTCTGAGTTTGAACATTTCTTTTATATTGATAGTGAGCCATGGAGCCGGAGGCCTAGTTACTCTTTTCATTTTGAGAGGAGCGTGTTTTTCAAAAAGTTCCATAAGATGGTAAAAAAAGGAAAGTTTATCATTCACATTATTCAAAATGAAAAATAGTATTCCATTGTATATTTCCCAAGTCGTCTTTGAATGAGTCATAGTTGAATTCATGAAAGTCGCGTAAAGTGATCGTTTTTATCTTATTTTCTAATATACAATTTTGGATTTGACGTGAACATAAGAAACATCGACAGAATTACTTGTTCTTCATCGGACAGATCAAGATATCTAATAGTGTCGAGTGTTGTTATTACGCTGTAGGTTTTTGAACCAATTGTCTAACATTGTAGGAGGATAAAAAATTGTTGAAAAGTGTACCTACGTCTATGTTTTTGAGCAAATCAATATTCAGATCACCCGCTGCGAGGAAGAAGTCGCGCAAGTTGGAAATAAATTGGAGAAGCTTTCATCAAGTTCGCTCAGACAGAGGGGAATACTTCCATCCGGAGGAAGGTATAGCACTTCAAAGACGAATTATTTTTCTCTAGTTGTGGATGTGATTCATAACTGCTCTAGATTTGCGCTTATTTACGAATAGGTAGCGATAAAAAATGTAAGTCAACATTAAAGTAATTTTTTTTGTCAATGAGTTTATTCTATAATTATTAACTTTTTAGTTAATATTGCTACAAAAGCGTGTTTTTTAATTTTTTTAAACTAATTTTTTCTTCCAACTAATTGAAGTCGATTCGCAATCCAAGACAAACTTCATGCCAAGTGTTTCTTATAGCGTTTTAATCCTTCAAAAATGTCGAAGGTTTTATCCTTTAATGCAGGTCCCTATAATAAGACTTTCATCATCTATGTCGACTCATGTTCATGAAACTTTTGACGAATATATTGATAAACTGTCAAGAATACAGTTCAAAATTTGGTAACGTGGGCCACTAGTTCAATGCGACGGTAAAACTTCCGTCGGCTCCAGTGGTACTTGACGGCTGCACAGCTACCGCCGACGGAAAACTAACTTTCTTCAGTGGGCTACTGTTGGAATGGTGGCGACGGTAAATTCTCCGATCGGATAAATCCGCCATGTGTGTCACCGGCGTTATGCTGGCCTGGCCGGCGCTTAGAACTGTCCATACCAATTGGCTTTTTGAAACATGACTTCAATTAATAAATTGAACAATTCTCAAAAATTCAGCATTGTTAAAATACCGTACACAGAGCAGCTTTATTATAGGTTAGTAGGCACTTCAAACCCATAAAAATTGCCTGGCAATTTTTTATGGCATATTAATTACATAATGTAAAATACAACATACTAAAATTTTGTTTTCACAAATATTAAATGTCACCTTTCGTGGAGCCAAAACATAAAAAAAATACCGTGTAGGACTGCCAGGTATTTACTTTCTTATTTTATTAGTATGAATCATAACAAATTCTTAGCTTTGTTAGAACACTAATTCAGATTGACGCTCTCCAAATACTAGTTTTGCAAGATGTAGTTTCCCAACCATATAAGGGTATATATTGTTGAGTTTCAGGAAATAGAATGGGAAACGTTTTCACATTTCACTTGCTCAAAAATCCTTGCAAGAGTTTTCTCTTTATTATAGATACTTTATATATTTTCTTCTCACTTTCATCAGAATTTATATTCCCTTGAAACGAGAAAAGTTATTCTAAATTGTTGGAAAAGGAATTCTGCCAATGCTTAGAAATTTCACAAAGCTGAATTATGAATTAGTGTTATCAAACTAAAGATTTATATTCATTTTTCAGACGACTGAAGTTTCGTCCATAAAATACCGACTCCCCACAAACGCAACCTATTTCCAAATGACAAAAAGTACAATACAGTAATGAATGATTTTAACGTGGAAATTAAAAGGTAAATAAAGAACAAGTTTTTGCGTATCTACATCATTTATTTTCTATTACATCTATAGAACAGTGGTAATTTTGTAGGAATATAATGCACCATTTAACCCTAAGGTAAAGAAATATACAAAATATATAACAAAAACTACAAATACAAAATAATGCATGAGTTTGGTTGGAGCTTTTCCCCAAAAGCATCTTTCCAAAATAGGTAATTGTTAACAATAAGAAAATAATTCAAAAATACATTCGCTATTTCAATACACAATATTCACAAGTTGAATAACATATTCGTTTTTTAGCGGCATGGCCTATCAAAAATGATAATGAAAAGTACTATGAACAAAAACTATCGCGTTTTTTATTTATAAATTTAGAAGAACACATCTTCAACATCAATGAGATTTGATATATTGCTTCCTTTTGGTTTTGATTTGAGGCTTATGTTCAGGGCTAAAAGTGTATAATGTATTCCTAAGGTCAACAATTACCATGAATGCCCTAACTGATACCTATTTAACTATTTACAGATTATATATTAAAAATAATTTTTCAACAACGGTATACAACTAGTTAATACTGGGGATTAGGTGAATGCTGATGATGATAAGCACCCGAATTGGCTGCAGTAGATAACAATTGTGGTGGAGGAGTAGGTCTGCTTTCTGTACTAGAACAGTTTCTCCCTGGATAAGCAGATTGGTTAGATTTCTGTGAGTTATGGTATGTTGGGTTGCCTGGGGGGTTGAAACCATTTCGCGTACTACTGTTTCCAGTGTAAGAACTGTAGCTTGAATCGTCAGATTGAGCTGTGGATGACTGAACACGCCGAGCTTGTGAACCTAACATTCCGTACATGGACTCTGGCCGGACTCCTCTAGTTTTAGACCCTTCTTCAAATTTCCCAATAGCTTCAGTATTTGAGGGGTTTATCCTAGTGCCATAAGGATTTTCAACAGTAGCTTGGTTTTCCCTCCGCTGCCTCTCGGTAGCGGAGTAATTATCACCTCTCTGACGTTCTGCAGTTGAATAGTTATCTCTCTGACGATCTATAGGCCCATGAGGCTCTTGTCTTTTAGCTGTTCCAGGTGTTACACCTCTCACACCATATACTCCTTCAGATCTCTGCTGCAGCTGATTTTGTACATTTTGATTGGTAACATGACTGTGTTGGTTCATTCTTAAAGGATACATTGACTGGGTGGGCACCAAGGGTCCAGGCTTGGGTAAGAGATCCTTGTTTATACCTGTGTTGGATTTTGCATAAACTGACTGGGATCTGTTCAAATTTGCTCTGGTTAGAGGAGGGGAGTTGCAATATAAAGATTTTGTTCCACCATATATTGATTCACCCCTTTCCAGTTTACCTACAGGAGCATTATACAAACTTCCACAGTAATTTCCACCTGCAACACCTACTGATGATCTGTAATTGTTGTAAGTTGATCCATGGAATTTAGGTGGTGTTGGTTTATCCAAATCGTCATAGTTGTCCATGTCTTCAGAGTGAATGCTTGAAGATTCGTCATCTTGGGAGTCTTTCAGCCGTTTTGGTCTACGGGTGTTGAAAATATATTCGTATATCAAGCCAGAGGCTATGGCACCACATAACGGTCCCAACCAGTATACCCAATGGTTGTCCCATTTGTTTAGTACAAATGATGGTCCGAGAGATCTTGCTGGATTCAAATAAGGCATCTGAAAAAATTAAGGTGTCAATTCTAGAATCAACTCATATGACCACTATGTATGTATTCTGAGATATTTGTCCGTAGGGCTTGACGTTTCAAATTGAACTTTTGGATTTCTGAGGTAAGTAATATCGTATAAAAAAATCAGAGCATGTACTTTTATTTCCGTGATATAGCAAAAAATCAAGAAATTCGGACTCTCGACATATAATTATTGGGATACTGCAACTTTTACTGAATTAACGCTTGAACATCACAAAAAAAACTGACTAAATAATTTTTTTTCTTTAACACGTTGAATGCCACCGTGGACAAAAAAAAAGTGGTCCGTTAGGCCAAATTTTTTTTTCGCTTTTCTCCAAAGGAAAATAACCATAAATAACTTATTTTGCTACTAGAAGCTAAAAGAAAAAAATTTGGAAATTTAAATAGAAAAAACAAAAATGGTGACACGTTGGTCTCATGCGGCCACTGACTTGCAATTTTGCCCTCGGACCATATAGGACCAATGTGTCACCATGCCGATTTCATGTATTCACAGGTCTCGACATGTAAGTAGAGGGCTGTGGTGGCTCACTTTGTTTACAATATCAATTCAGTTGTTGTTGCACTTTCGGCGCGTAAACATGTCTCGTTACGAGGAAGAACAGCAAAATTACAAAGTTATTGCAAGAATGTTTTTCCGATGAAGAGGATATGAACGATTTTGAACCCGATCGGAACGTCAGATGAATTTGAACTCGAATCAGATATTGAGTCTGACTCTTCAATAGAATATGAACCGCGCAAAAGAAGAAAGTTTTAACAAAATAAGTGGCTCAAAGCACCTGCCAATTTACACCCAGTGAACTTAGGAGCATCGGCGTCTGGTGAAATTACCCAATCAGCCAGTAAACCACAACATAATATATCAGATACTATTGAAGATGTTATTCAACAAATGCAGGTTTCTTCATCTGGTGACGAAGAAGATGATCAACAAGTGACTCATGGTACATATGTCCGGGACCAGTGACTAGCAGTTACCTAAAGAAATTTGATTTTTTGGAAACCGAAAATGGTACTGGATTCAAAGCAGAATTGTATGAAACTATGTACAATAAAACTCCCTATGATTTTTACAAATTGTTTGTAAAGCGCGATATCATAAACTTGATGGTATGGGTAAAAATACTTACTTTTGGCATTTTATTTTTCTACTTTTGGTGACTGAAACTAATCGCTATGCTGACCAATGCATTGAGAAAACCGTTTATCGTAATGCTCGCGTGAAGTCTTGGAAACAAACTGATTCAGATGAGATAGAAAAATTCTTGAATTATCCTTTGGATGGGTTTATGTCATCTTCCTCAAGTGCAGAGCTACTGGTCCCGAGACAAAATATATATACTAATTATATCTGCAAAGTTATGTCTCGCAACAGGTTCCAACTTTTACTCAAGATGCTCCATTTCAGCGATAATAGAATTTTGTCAGACGACAGGCTGCAAAACTAGAGGCCGCTACTAGAAAAATTGAGAACTGTATTTCAAAACCCGATTTTACTTTCTATTACATCTATAGAACAGTGGTAATTTTTAGGAATATAATGCACCATTTAACCTAAGGTAAAGATTATACAAATATATAACAAAACTACAAATACAAAAGTAATGCATGAGTTTGGTTGATTTCCCAAAGCATCTTTCCAAAATAGGTAATTGTTAACCATAAAAATAATTCAAAATACATTCTATTTAATACAATATTCACAAGTGATGAGCATATTCGTTTTCCATGGCCTATCAAAATGATAATGGAAAATTATATGAACAAAACTATCGTTTTATTTAGTAAATTGTAGAGACACATCTTCAACATCAATGAATTTGGTATAGCTTCCTTTGGTTTTGATTTAGGCTTATAGGCTAAAAGTTATAATGCAAGGTCAAAATTACCATTTGAACTGCTAAACCGAAATATTTAACTTTTAAGAATTATTAGAAAAAATTTTTCAACAAGGTATACAACTAGTTAATACTGGGGATTAGGTGAATGCTGATGATGATAAGCACGAATTGGCTGCAGTAGAAAAATTGTGGTGGAGAGTAGAGTCTGCTTTCTAGTACTAGAACAGTTTCTCCCTGGATAAGCAGATTGGTTAGATTTCTGGAGTTAGGTATGTTGGGTGCCTGGGTAAACCATTTTGGACTATGCCATAAGAACTGACTTGATGGATTACTGTGGATGACTGAACACGGAGTGTAAGCATTCTCATTACATGGATCCGGACTCATAGTTTTAAGACCCTTCTTCAATTTCCCAATAGCTTCGAATTTGAAGGGTTATCTAAGTGCCATTGGAATTTCAACAGTAGCTTGTTTCCCTCCATGCTCTGTAGCGATAATTATCATCTCTGACGTTCTGCAATGTTGAATAGTTATCTCTCTGACGATCTATAGGCCCATGAGGTCTGTGCTTTTAGCTGTTCAGGTGTTACACCTCTCAAATAACTCCTTAGATCTCTGCAGCTGATTTTGTACATTTGATTGGTAACGACTGTGTTGGTTCATCTAAAGGATACTTGATGGGTGCTCCAGGTAGTTTGGGTAAGAGATCCTTGTTTATACCTGTGTTGGATTTTGCATAGAACAACTGGGATCTGTCAAATTTGCTCTGGTTAAGGGATTGCAATATAAAGATTTTGTTCCACCATATTTGTTCCTTTCAGTTTACCTACAAGCATATACAAACTTACAGTAATTTCCACTGCAACACCTACTGATGATCTGTTATTGTTAAGTTGATCCATGGAATTTAGGTGGTGTTGGTTTATCAAATCGTCATAGTTGTCCATGTCTTCAGAGTGAATGCTTGAAGATTGTCATCTTAGGAGTCTTTACATGTTTTGGTCTACGGGTTTGAAAATATATTAGTATATCAATTGCGAGGCTATGGCACCACATAACGGTCCCAACCATATAGCCAATGGATTGTCCCAATTTGTTGTACAAATGATGGTCGAAGATCTTTCTAGGATCAAGGCATCTGAAATTTAAAGTGTCATCAGAATCAACTCATATGCCACTATGTATGTATTCTGAGTATTTGTCCGTAGGTTGACGTTCAAATTGAACTTTGTTCGAGGTGCATTCTTAAATCCAGAGCATGTACTTTTATTTCCGTGATATAGCAAAAAATCAAGAAATTCGGACTCTCGACATATACTTATTGGGATACTGCAACTTTTACTGAATTAACGCTTGAACATCACAAAACTGACTAAATAATTTTATTTCTTTAATACAGTTCTCCCCATTAAACAATGAGGCAATTTTTGAAAATTGAAAAATGTTTTAAAAAATACAGGTCCCTATTCCAAAATCGGAAGTTGGTGGTGGCCCACTATGTATTTCATTTTGATTAGTATATTCGATAGCCAAAGAAAAGTTCAAACATTTGGACTTTTTGAAATAAACCAGAACTAGGCAAATGTACCAAAACCAAGCACATGTTGAAAGTAATTAATCTATACTAATGAAGAAATACTGTGAGTTTGTTTATATTTATTGAGTCCTCAGTAATTACTGGAAAAAAATCACTTCTCTCACTGCACAAATTAAAAAAACTATCGAAAATATGAGGTACATGATTTTTTTTCAACAGAATTAGTAAGTACTTGAAAAACAGTAGTTTCCTAATAAACAGATTTTCAATTATGAAATCAGTCCAAAATTGAGTTGGCAGACAAATGTCGACTTTCCATGTAACCCTTCATTTGTTGTGGAATAAAAATAGAAAAGAGGCTTGTTTCACATAAAAAATTCACAAAGACCATTTTAGGTGTGGGGTGATACAGCTTTGGTATACTCAGAATATTGAAAGTCCTTATTTAGATATTGATGAGGAGGGGATTGATCTATCCGGAGAACAAGGATCTATAGATCCATGAATGAGACGATGCAACCCTTTGACGTTAATTTAGCAAAATGTATGTATATTTTTTTTAATTTCCTAGAAAATATATAAAGCCGAATTGACAGAATATTTGAAGTAATCCGATTTTCCGAAATATCAATTTTAAAGTATTAGTCATATCTTGAACATTCACGAATCCTCGAATACCAATAATACCTATTAATGTGATCCTCTAGGTTTGCCATATCCATCACCCCAAGAGCAAAAGGGTGTTATTTGAACTAACAGGGTAAATAATGTAATAATGTGTCGATTATTAGTGTTGCTTGGAGTATCATATATTTCAAGAACGAAATATTTAGAGTAATTTCCACCTACGTAATTCAGTATAAAGTAAACTAAGAACACTTCGCTACAGTTTTCACAAAAAAATGGTTTACCAAAACCCACGACACGTGTTACAAAATTTCAGCTAAATTTATTGGAATTTTTAACATAACCATACCTACTAGTTACATTAAATGATTTGTATCGACAAATCAACAAAAAAATATCAAATCACTTACTGAAACGAATGTACAAGCTGAATACGTGGATCCAACGGTCAATGATGAAGTTCCAGTCCACTTCCTGTAAGTGTCCATCGAAATGAAGTAGGAAAATACTACGACGAACGTTAAAATGAATTCGATCCCAAATCTTTCCCATGGCGCCATGCTTGCTGAGTGAGTTATCACGGCTGACAGATTTCCTTGGTAACCAGGAACAGTAACCCTGAAAAAAAATAGAATAAATACATACAGAAAAATTGGTATATTTCACGTGGAAGCTCACTCCCTCATAATGTATAATCTGTTGGGAGAAATATGGAAACAGTCATGCGTTATGGACATAAAAAAAGACTGCACCACAAAGAGTTAGAAGAAGTTTTGTGACTGACTTACTTAGGAGCTCCAGATCGGCAGTGACCAGAATTATAAATAAATGTTTATTCATAAAGCTATTTTGTACTTTTCAGTGGCCTTTCTTTGAGCTTTGAAATCAAATCGAATGTCTTATTTTCAATTCAATGAGAGTTTGTCCATGCATCATTCGTATTTCTATAAGCCAACATTGTTGAAGGTATAATCAACTGAATTCGACTCGTTACTTTTTTAATTTCAGGCTTACTAATCTGGAAGGTATCAAAGGTAAAAAAACGAGTTCTTGGTCCGTTATAAATAATCTCATGAGTGACTCAGGCATGTGCATTATTTTCTGTAGCGTTCCTGGAGGAACTGACCATGTGAAAAATTAGAAATCACACTGTAGGGAAAATATCCAGTAGGAAGCAACTCATTACATTTTCAATATTTTATAAATGTTTTCTTTATTTTTTATAATTTTCCATTGCTTCTCATTACTTTCCATGGTTCTTTATGAAATTTATTACTTTGCAACTGTCATTATCTCCTCATAACTTGTTAATTTTTCTTATTTTTTTTTCATTAATCATCCATACTTTTTTCTTTCCTGTGGAATATTTATTAAGGAGTCGCCTGTCATGATAGGTATCGCTAAACATTTGGGAAAAGTTTGTGGGCAAGAGACTGATCTATTTTTCAATATATAACAGGATCTCTCACATAGTTTTGTGTTTTACCTCTTAGATATTATCCTCCACGCTTCAAAGGTTTTGTTGAGCACGTGCCCAAAATATGACTGGGTTGATATTGTTTATTTGCAATTAGATTTTTTACTATAGTTATATGATATTATTGAGCATATGCAAGACTGCTATAAACATTTTGACAAAAATAGCTTTTGAAAAAAATCGTGTGCATTCGTCGGACCCCCGTCAGGAACGAAGTTCCTTTATGTGGCTTGAGGTAGGTGTTGACTGGTAGAAATCATCACGTAATACCAAGCAATAAATACTATACCTATACAGGGTGTTATGTAAGTACTTGGCCAAACTTGAAGGGGTGGTTCTTTGAGTTGAGTTTGAGTTGAAAAGTTCATATAAACATAGGTCCGGTAATGATTCGTTTTCAAGATACAGGGTGTCAACATTTTTAAAAGAAATAGTTTTTTCCTAAATATCTTCATAATCCTTCGGCTGATTTAGTTAAAATTTGGGGTAGCAAGGGGATAATTTGGCCCTAACTAGATTAAAAATTTCATGTCCAGTGGCGTCCTTAACCAATATTTTTGACAAAAAAATGTGCGCCACTGATTTTTTTGCAATTTTTGTATTGTTATCGCATTAAGCTAGTGAAACTACAACTTATTTATTTTCAGCATTTTTTCGTATCTTGCTTTGTTTTTGAGGAAAAAAAAAACTTTATTGTTAAGTGGTAACGCCGGAAATTGAAAAACATGAAACAAGAAGAACCCTTCATTAAAACCACACTTGAACAAATGGTACGCAATTTTTTTCAGTAAGAAAACATTTAACAATAAGTAACACAAAACTTACAATAGTTGCTCAAAATGTCCTCCTTCAACTTCAATGCAAGCATTACCTCGTCTTAACATCGATTGCCGAACACGTTGAAATATTTCCGGCGTATGTCTTATCTGATCACATGAATCCCGTATCCGTTGGATTAATTCTTCTTCAGTGTTGACTGGAGTTTTATAAACGAGGGACTTTAAATGTCCCCAAAGGAAGAAATCCAAGGGATTTAAATCCGGTGACCTGGGTGGCCATGACTGTGGACCTGCGCGACCGATCCAGTTTTCTCCATAAGTTGCATCCAGAAATTGACGTGCTACCACGCTAAAGTGAGGTGTGGCTCCATCGTGCATGAACACATTGCTCCTCTCACTGACAGTGGGACATTTTCTAATAGTACAGGTAACAAAAATTCCAAAAAAAATTCCTTTAAGGTGCGCGACCGATCCAGTTTTCTCCATAAGTTAATCTCGGGGGGTCAAAAATGAGGTCCAATGAGATAATCACCCACAATACGGGAAAAACACGCTTCATCGGTAAACAATATACGGGATAGAAATGTCGGAGATGCTGCCTGTTGTTGCAAAAGCCAAGTAGAATAAACAACCCGCTTGGTAAAATCCGCAGGTAATAAGGCTTGCACACGCTGTATGTGGTAAGGATACAGTTGATAGTCCCTTAAAATCTTCCATACAGTAAAGTGAGACATGTTTAAATGTTGTGCAATTTTGCGTGTACTTGTATCGGGGCTACGCTCAACTTCACGTAAACCTGCTTCCTCCAGCTCCACTGTTCTTACCGTTACAGGACTCCCAATAAGAGCAGCCGACCTTTGGAAAGTGCCTGATTCGCACTGCCTTTCGTGTATTCTTACAAATGTTTATCTATTTGGTACAATGCGATGAGGATATCTTTCTTGGTAACGCTCTGGAATTGCCATGGGCCATTCCATAGACAAAATGCATATCGGTCATTTCTGAGTTTGTAAACCGAACCATTTTCTAATATCAGTAACGAATTTTATAGCCTAGAACTCTTAAAAACACTTCAAATAATTACGTATGCATTGTTTCAAGTTATGTCAAAGTCAAATTTGTTTGAACAATTGTTTTTCCTTCCATGGCACTCTAACTTTATTTTCAAAACACTGCAGTAATAATTAACGTTCTTTGTTTCTTCGAAAACAGTTCATCTAAAAACTCAAAAGATGACTTTCGTTTAATTTTAATTGTTTAATCTAAATAAAAATTTCGTAATTGCATATCCATGAACAACAATAAAAACATTTTTTAATAATTAATAATTTATTGCTTGCATTATTTTATAACAGTTTCTAAGACTAGAATAGACTATTGATATGGAAAAAAATAACAAGTACCTACACCCCAGTTTTTGATGGTTTGGTGGTTAATTTTTTTTATTATGTTGTGCCAGGGACACGCAATAAAGTGATTTTTATGGTTTTTCTCAAAAACAAAACAAGATACGAAAAAAATACTAAAAATTTGTAGTTTCAGTTGCTTAATGCGAAAAAAATACATAAATTGCAAAAAATCAGTGACGCACATTTTTTTGGTCATAAATATTGGTTAAGGTGCCTTCCGGGACGCCACTGGACATTATGATTTCAATCTAGTTAGGGTTAAATTAGGCCTTTACTACCCCAAATAACACTGCCAAATTTCAACAAAATCGGCCGAAGGATTATTGAGATATTTAGGAAAAAACGATTTCTTTTAAAAATGTTGACACCCTGTATCTTAAAAACAGAGCATTACCGGACCTTTGGTTATATAATCACTTCGTCTTAGAATCACTCAAAGAATCACCCCTTCGAGTTTGGCCACGTACTTACATAACACCCTGTATATCCAATTTCCAAACACCTGCGCTATAGTAAAAGGTATGTTATTCCTGATAATACTATTCGTTATATTATATGAAATTGGCGTGCCACATATTCAATGTAACCATTAATCCAACTTCGGCATACAAAAACCATAAGAAAAGGATATAATCATCTAAACACACGTTATATAGAAATATAAAAGAAACAAAAGTATCTTCCACGTATTACCACTCAACGATAATATCCGACTTGTATTCGCATAGATATCCTTCCGCTCATGTATCGAGGGTAATATCATAAGTGCTAGGGGTTTTATCGCTCAAATTTTTTTGAAATGTTCGAAGTGCGATTTGCGGTCTTATTATCTGATTAAACCACGAAAGCGAAGCTTGAGTAGTTTAATCTTTGATAATAAGGCCGCAAATTGCACGAGTTAAATTTCCTAGAGGCAAAATGTTGGAAGGAAAATTTGAAAAAAATTGCGATAAAAGTCTCTAGCACGAATGATATTTGATGAGAATACTTCCCGAATCACATTTAAAACTGGATAAAATTACCAGAATTCATGTTATATTATAATTTTCAACGGGGAAAGCTACAACAATTCTTTTCGATCCAAAATCGAAGGAATCGTGTCCGAATAATTACTACAGATTCATTCATTCACAATGATCATTCACTGCTCTTGAACTCACCCAAAAACCTGAAATTTTTCACCATCAGATCTAACATGTTTGTATCTGAAACCAATTAAAAAAAGGGTTCCTTGGTATGGGATCGAAGCCGAGCCTACCGCGTATTGATATACAGAAAATGACACAATAAAATTATTCTTTGCTTTACTTGAAAAACTAAGGCTTTCTAACATGCTGAAAAAGGTATATTTGAATTCAAATATCAAATCACTGTATGTAGTGAGTTCAAAATCCCTTATTCCATCAACGTTGCATTTCCTAGTTCCCTATGGGTGTAACATAAGTACGCTAAAATATTCAAGTGACGTATTCCTGAGACGATTTTAAGAAAAAAAGTCTATATAAACTTGTGTCCGGAAATGCTTCGTTTAGAATATACAGGGTGTTCAAATTGATTTTTTTTGTTCGCTTTTTAAAAATAAGTTATTTGCACGAAATTTGCTGCCCGGGGTTTTTTTGGCGTGGGAAATCATAATTTCCTATGAATTTTCATGTAACATCTAGAGGGCGCTATGTACGCTGTCATTATTTATTTCAAATTGCCCTAACATTTTTTACAGTAAACTTTTGGTACTTTTCATGAAAAAACCTCATTCCCACACCTTTTCCAAGTAAAAAAGGTACACTTCCTCAACAACGCTGGAGGTGATCGTTTTCGAGATATTTACAATTTTCTATATCGATGCATGTTACTTAGCTCCTAGGGCGCTAAGTGAAGTTGCTGAGAACATTACAAAAATTAAGTATGTGGTAGGTCTCGTCAAAATAAACTACTTTTTTCCTATGAAATGTTTATCGAAAAATGATTTGTTTTCGAGATACAGATTGTTGAAATTTTTCAAAACATGGTTGGTTTTTGTCATAAGTTATTTGCAACTGCAGTTATTTTCATCAAACTTTAAACACAGACTTCTTTCAAACCGAGCATTATCAAACTGCTTAATCAATCCAAATTAAAAAAAATTGTCAGGTTTAATTATTCAATTAGAAAGTGCTACATTTCGGAGTTTGTAAAAAAACAATTTGGAGAAGTACTATGTTATTTATTAGGCAATTAAACATATGAAAATTGAACGAAACAACTATTACAACAACTGTTCAAAGTGACGACCCCCAACAGTAATACAAGCTTCTGCTCTCCTCATCAAAGAATTCCGCACCCGTTGAAAAATGCCGGGAGTGTTTCTTATCGTTTCGCAGCAAGCTATGATGCGATCCCTTAACATTTCCTCGTTTTCAATGGGGCTAGCATAAACTAGTGATTTTAGGTGTCCCCAAAAGAAAAATCGACGGGATTGAGGTCCGGTGACCTCGGGGGGCCAATGCTGAGTGCCTCCTCTTCCTATCCATCGTTGGGGATATGCTACAAAAATTTTAAAAGGGGCTCCATGTCATAAACCAAGAGTGATTTCGGAGACCAATGGGAACATTTCCAAAATTAAATTGGAACCTTAAAAAGGAAAAGTCTAATTCCTACCCATACATCAAAAGAGAATCTGTCTTGGAAATGAGTTTGCGTTATCGCATGTGGGTTATCTTCCGCCCAGATGTGGTTGTTATGGAAGTTCATGATACCATTTCTTGAAAAATTAGCCTCATCTGTGAAGAGGATTTTCGAATAAATTTGGGGATGTTGTTCGACTTTTCTTTGAAGCCATTGAGCAAATTCGATACGTGGTTGAAAATCACGTAGCGTAAGTGCCTGGACACGCTGAATATGATAAGGATATAATTGCTGTTCCTTTAAAATTCTGTAAACGGTCATGTGACTCTCATTTAAAGTTTGACTAATTTTTCTGGTACTTGTCTCTGGATGTTCACTAATTTCTTCGAGAACCGCCTCCTCCAATTCCACAGTTCTTGTAGTCCGTGGCCGTCCTACTGCAGAATTTCTTTCAAAGCTTCCAGATTCGGAAAGTCGCCGGAAAAGATTCGCAAATGTCGCTGCACAAGGAGTGACGCGTTGGGGATACCTTTCCTGTTAGATGCGTCAGGCCTCGGTTGAATTTCCGTCAGCCAAGCCGTATGCAAAAACCATACCAGCCATTTCAGCATTCGTAAAGTCGGGCATGGTACCAAAAAATTTCAACAATCTGTATCTCGAAAACAATTCATTTTTCGAATAAACATTTCATAGGAAAAAAGTAGTTTATTTTGACGAGACCTACCACATACCACATACTTAGCGCCCTAGGAGCTAAGTAACATGCATCGATATAGAAAATTGTAAATTCTCGAAAACGATCACCTCCAGCGTTGTTGAGGAAGTGTACCTTTTTTACTTGGAAAAGGTGTGAGAATACCAAATACCAAAAGTTTACTGTCAAAAATGTAAGGCAATTTGAAATAAATAATGACAGCGTACGCAGCGCCCTCTAGATGTTACATGAAAATTAATACGAAATTTGATTTCCCACGTCAAAAAAACCCCGGGTACCAAATTTCGTGCAAATAACTTATTTTTTGCAAAAGTTATTTTTAAAAAGCGAACAAAAAAAATCAATTTCAACACCTGTATCTCCGAAACGAAGCATTTCGGGACACGAGTTTTTATAGACTTTTTTTTTTAAAATTGTCTCAGGAATACATTACTTGAATATTTTAACGTTCTTATGTTACACCCTGTATAGCAATTGAATGCGTTGACATTTAATTCTGACAGGACCAAGGGTAGTTGTCACACATTTATTTAGCGTATGGCTTACATGGATTTAGTTCTTGAGAGAAATGTCACAAATATAAATTCACATAATATGACAGAGGATACAATAGTACAGACAACTTAATAAAATTCTATGTGCAGCACAATTAAAAATTAAATTTTAAAATCAAGGCCACACACATACTCGAATATAATAGAAAGAGAGAGAGAGAGAGAGAGAGAGAGAGAAAGTCGCATGGAGGGGACATAACGCATTTTTCTTACGTTACATTTTCTACCAGTTAACACCTACGCAAGCCGCGTAAAGGAACTTCGTTCCAAAAATACACCTTCAATTTTGAAGTAATAATCAAATCACTCGAAATATTCACAAGATCATCGAACACATTAAATTCTAGAAACTAGAAGAAATTGTCACCCAGTCGGAATAGACTTTAGGAAGGCATTTGAGTTACAGTCCAAATTTTTTTCGTTGTAATAATGTTCCGCAAAAAACACGAATGTAGCAAAAAACTGAGGTTAAATGGAATATTTTCTTCCAAATCTGGGTGGGCCCGGGTTCACCCGCTAGAATCGCTACTGCAAACAAGATTGACCCCTGGCCACTTTAATTCATGAGGTATTGTATACTTGATTATATAATTTCCATATCATCGGTGCAAACATTTCGGTACTCGTGTACTCATTAATATGCTACAAGAGAGTCCCCTTCTACCGCCGCCACTTAGGCTTGATAAATCAACAAAAACGTTCAGAGTCTCCATTTTAGAATTTACTCTTAATGGACAAGTGGTTGTTCATTCAACTGCAAATTGCAGTCAGCAGTCACATTACATTCTTGAAAAATAACTAGTAAAAAGAAGGTTCCTTACAGGGAAACATTCTCAATTGAATATTGAATAGAAAGATTTTTCTGTGAATTGAAAAATCCACGATTAAAATGAAGTTATTTTTTGTGAATGTCTAACTTACTATGCTATTAGGGTTGTATTTTATTTACATCCGACGTTTAATAGGACGAAACGAAGAGTATGGATAATTCTGGTCATAAAAGAACCCTCTAGACCATATTCGTTCTGTACTCATAAAAGAGGGCGCTTCGATTAGGGGTCATACCAAAATTTGAACGAATTTTACAAAAAAAAAAATCCGAATTTTTAACCACTGCAATTCGTTATGAAATGGCATTGACACCCGTCATTTACAAGTGTGCAAGAAGTTAGATCACATCATGTATAAAATACACACGTATATACATCTCTAATATTATAAAGAGGTAACATTTGTTTGTTTGTATGTAGGGGGTAATATTTCCGGAACTACTGCACCGATTTAAAAAATCACTAATAGAAAGCCTAACTATCCCTGAGTAACATAGGCTATAATTCATTCCGATGAAAATAAGTTTTCAGTTCGATATATTTGCAGGGATAAACTCTTAGCAACCTAATGCAAAAAACAATTTTTGAAAAATATTCAATTTATCCATTTGTTTATAAATTTTTATAAACAAATATCGTATTTTTTTTAAACGTTGTCAAATACCTCTGTCAGACATAAAACTGATAATGTGAAATATCAATAAAAAAATATTACAATATTTACTCGATTTCTCATATTTTGTTAAATTTAGAAATTTATAATTAACAAAAGAATCAACTTTTATAGGCGTGATTATTATTGAGTACACATGTAAAATGTTCTCCAGGAAGCAAAAAAAATATGGAGTCATTCTGTGAACAATTATTCGGTATTTAATAAAATCGGCGATTCCAAAAAAAACAATAGCCTCACATTATCAAAATTCAATAAAAAAATGTTTCTAACGAAATCACATTCTTTCGAGTGTCCAACGCTGAATTAAAATTATACATAATTGAGATAGAGTTCCGGAAACTTCCTCCTCTGCAAGAACTTGTTTTTTATTCATCATCATCAATAGTTTTTGAGCTTTTGCCAAAAAACTAAGACCGTTTGATTTTTTAGTACTCACAAAAGCGTATCTGGTAATTCTTGAGAGAGGTTTAATGGAAAAACTGAATCGTAAATCATAGATCAATAAATTGTTCAAAGATTTTTTCCTTTGACTCTCTTCCATTATCATAGAAAAAAATATTATTTGAATATTTCAAGTTTTTTTTAAGAACGCGAATTTTGGTTTGGGAGGACAAACAGTACAAGGGAACAGGGCCGGATTAAGAGGGGGGCAACCGGGGCTGTAGCCCCGGGGCCTCCACAAGAGAGGGGCCCCCACAATGGAAAGCGTTAAGTAAAATTTCCTAACAAATACCGAATTATATGCAAAATGTTCAGCGTGGCTTTAGCCGGGGAAGTAGTTGTTTCTGTTAGATATTACAAAAAATAACTTCATTTTTATCGTGGATTTTTTAATTCACAGAAAAATCTTTCTATTCAATATTCAATAGAAAATGTTTCACTTTCCAACATGAATTCCCCACAAGAGGTTATCTTGAACGATGGAAGATAGTGATTAAAGTTTATATTTCGGTCGCAGATTCCACACCTGATTTTATGAACATCCTGTTCATATTTTCAAACGAATCAATATATAAAAACAGAAGAGCAGTTCTCCCACTTTTTCCACTCGCGTTTCGTATTCCTGTCAAAATTAATGGTTAATATCAATCTTCTATCCGATAAATCATGTGTATATGCGGGAAACAATCACAAAGTAAATCATTACACTATTATACACCGAAAAAATGAATTCATCCACATGGAAAAATAGAAAAATATCATATCGTATCGCTGTAATTTATTTAGATTTATTTCTTGTATTTTATTATACCTACATATGCTTGTGTTGAAATAATTTGATTTGTTCCGCAATAAATTATTCAAACACTTGAAAGTTTTTTTTTCAACTTGTTTGAAAAATAATTAGGGGCCTCCACGCCTTTGTTGCCCCAGGGCCTCCACACCTTTGAATCCGGCCCTGCAAGGGAATGATATAAAGCGGACTTTATAAATGTTTATTCGTCAAAATCAAGCTGCCTGAAGGGTAATGCAAAAAACGGATCGGTGATTGGAAACGACTAACGCCTGTTGCTATCCTCTGTGTTTAATCTAGTTGCCGCTAGTTTAAATACATTCTGGACACCATTCAAAATAGTGGACAAAACGTGGACACGTCTTCAGAATACTGGAAACGCCCCCCCCCCTATATGACCGCGCCTGTGGCACAGTCAGATAGTGTGTAAAAAACACTGCCTCAACATATTTTTCTCTTCGTAAAATCCATTAGTACATCTTGTTTACTTCCATTCGTTACTTGGTTAATCTCAAATCTATAAACTTATTTTGTGGGCGATGGACAAGAATGTGTTTATCAAGTTAATCTCTAAAACGAGTGTCGTCCATCTGTAGCATATTCTCTACTGAATTTTGATGAAGAGATTGTACACTACGACTTATTCGCGCAATCTTGTCTCAGTGTTCCATCTCGATATCCTCTCAAAAACCTTCAAATCTTACAGAACTATTTTTATATTTCCATCATGAAAAATATCAATTCAAACATCTGGAAGAATATTTTCTGGAGGTCGATATTAAATTTCAGGCCTTCTGAACCATATTTGATGAGTTTCATATGGTAGGATTTCAAACTACCGTCTACATCCCTCTTTCGTTCGGCATTACTAATTTAGGGGTCTGAATATAGCTGAGCTCTTAAGTTCGAGAAATATGTGCATGTTAGACATATTTCCACTGATATATTGATATTAAAATGACACGAGTTTAACATTTTTACTGTTGATGGAATTTGATCTCTTTTTCTGGTTTTAGTTCCATAGTACCTTAATTTCCTTTATTTTATTGCGTGTTTGTTCGTCAAATTAAAATAACATTTATTTGATGGTATAAAAAAACTTAAAAACAAAATCGATTTCAGTAAAATGTTTTTTTGGTGCGCAAATAGGAAACCTGTAATCATTATACAGTGCGGTCCATAGGTATGGAAAAAATTCATTTTTAGCGTTATTATGTATTTGTTTAAAAAAACCTGAAACATGTCGATTTCTATTGTCAATTTGACAATTTACAGTATGCATCCCCTCAAAAATTTTAAATGATAAGAAGGGGGGTCGTGTGGCACCTTGTTCGAAAGGGATTTTCATTCTCTGTTCAGCAATATCAAGTTTTTTAAATTTGGTGCATCATAACTGAGAAATTTTATTTCGAAAATGTAAAATTTTGATACTTTACGTAGAATGAAGGAAATAATGTCACATAATGTTTAGGAAGTATTTTTCAATTTATTTTACAATTAAATTAAATGTTCAAAATGACCACCATTCACTTCTTGACAATAAGCAAGTCGATCTTGGATTCTCGTCAACATTTTGTAGGACCCAGGTTATGTTGTTAATTTCTTCCGTTATCCTAACTTTTGAATCTGCAATATTGTCTGGTCTATTGAAATATACTTTTGATTTCAAATAACCCCATAAGAAGTAATCGAGAGGAGTCAAATCGGGGGATCTAGGCGGCCATTCAATCGTTCCACGTCTTCCAATCCGCCTATTGGGAAAAATATCTAACAATACGTTTGTAATGCGGTGGAGCTCCGTCTTGTTGGTACAAAATAGATCTATCTATTGCATTTGGATCATTAACATCAGGTAAAAGTATTTTCAATGTAGGCTGTAAAAAGTTCTTCAAAAAATCTAGATAAACCTCACCATTAACCGTGACTTCAAAAAAATAAGGGCCAATAATTTTGTTGTTAAATGATACCAGCTCAAACGTTCACTTTTTCAGGATATTGTGTGTGAGCCTAACACATCCAATGAGGATTTTCTCTGCTCCAATATCTACAGTTTTGTCTATTAACCGTTCCAGTTAAATGAAAAGTAGCTTATTCATCAGAAAAAACAATTTTGTTGATGAACTGCAATTCTGCTTCCATTCTGTCCATCATCAGTTCACATAATGGCTGCCTTCTATCAGGATCATCCTCATTTAACTCCTGAACCAACTGAACTTTATAAGGATGGTATTTTTCTTTATGTAAAGCTCTCAATATCGATGATTTACCGATTTTCCTCAATCGCTAACAGTACATCTAACTTTTTTCCTCATCCAATTTAACATTTCGACCTGGTTTTTGAATAGTTTTTACTGTCCTAAATTTTTTTTAATTATAATTTTTTCATATAACATTTTTCAGTACACAATCATAATTAAAATGTCTATTCTTTGAGTTTCGGATAAATGAGCCATAGTTAATAAATCAAATACACACACAAATATTTTTCAATACACTGACGTGTTTCAGCAACTTATAAATATCAAAATAACAGTAGTCTACTAGATTGACATTACATTATTTATGGGTTTTGTGAATAATTTGTTGGTGTCTTGAACGACTTTTTCCTGACGTTTAGCAAAACAGATAAGAAAATACCTGATTATTTCTTAGGGGGTTATTTAAAATCAAAAGTATATTTCAATAGACCAGACAATATTGCAGATATAAAAGTTAGGATAACGGAAGAAATTAACAACATATCCCCTGAGGTCCTATAAAATGTTGTACGAGAATTCCAAGATCGACTTGCTTATTGTCAAGAAGTGAATGGTGGTCATTTTTAAAATTTAATTCAATTGTAAAATAAATTGAAAAATACTTCCCAAACATTATGTGACATTATTTCCTTCATTCTACGTAAAGTATCAAAATTTTACATTTAAAATAAATTTTCTCAGTTGACCAAATTTGAAAAACTTAATATTCTGAACAGAGAATGAAAATCCCTTTCGAACAAGGTGCCACACGAACCCCCTTCTCATTTAAATTTTTTGAGGGGGTGCAAGAAGGGGGTAATATTTTCATACTGTAAATTGTCAAATTGACAATATAAATCGACCTGTTTCAGATTTTTTTAAACAAATACATAATAACGCTAAAGATGAATTTATTCCATACCTATGGTCCGCACTGTATATTTTTATGCGTATATACAATTACAAAACACACTGATCCAGGAAACGCGATCATCTTATGACAGGCAAATATCACATATCGTTTTTAGGTTGTAAAGATGATACAGGTTAATACATTGATTTAGTTTTCTTCTTTTTTTCATTATTATCTGTTTTTGGTGTCATATTTTCTGATGACAGAATAAATAGCTAGATCGAATGAAACGCGGCAATTTGCCAGTATTAAGGCGCATTTTCATGCATACGAAATACAAAAATGCGAAACATTAAATTTCCTACGAAATATTTTGCAATTTTCATGAGCGTTTCTGTTCATCCAAAATTTTCATATGACATTCGATTCTGGTACACAAATATTTACCACTTCATTATTTTTTGTTTTGTTTATTTCTTATTTTTAATATAAAAAGGTAAGATAAAATTGGGAGATTTTCAATTAAAAAATATATTTTGTTTACATTCATTTTGATTTGGAATATCATAATAAAAAATGCAGAAAATGAGGTTAAACTCCTTAGAATTATAGGAAAAAGTTTCAACTCATACGAAGGTCCGATTGAGAGTTGAAATAAAAATTGTAGCGAAAAGAATTCAACCAGTACATTTTCGTACCATAGGATCAAATGATTTCGTATGCATGAAAATCCCCTTTATTCTGACCACAATGAAATGTATGTGGTACCACCAACCGTGATAGCATTCGCATCGAAAACAAAGGAAACATTAATATCGCTGCATCTATATCGAAGTTATGAATGGGCATACATAATAATGATAATAATAATAAAAATAGGTTCCTTTTATATCGTTGCACGCCTTTGGTATATAGCGGGTAAAGCCGAACGCTATTCGGGGAAGATAGTGTGGCTAGCACTGCCAAATATTAAGGCACGTGCGCAGTTTGCGAGGCTGCCTGCAAAATTAATACCTGCCTATAGTCCATCCAATATCAATTGCAGAAGCTGTTTCTATAGGGAGCAAATAAAAACTCACTTCGCTAACACGAGCGTATATGCGAAGAAACGGAACGAAAAATAATCTGTACTACTTGTATACAGTCTCCGTCGGTGGTCAACGTGGACTTGAGTGACTGCTGTCTGTTCTACAACCGATTCGTCTGGGCCAATCAAGTCGGACATCAATGCTGGCAGGTGGGTCTATACGATGGGAGGTCATAAATCACGCGTTATATTTGTGTTTTAATAGCTCTGAAAGATTAAAAACCAGTAGCGTCTGTGGTCTTGGTGTGTGCCGATCGAAATACGTTTTAGGATATTAAAATATCTAAATAAAATTAGTTTATCTCCGCCACTGCTGCTCACAGAATTTCGCCGCAAAACTTTTTTATGCTTCTGCAATTGATATTGGGAAAACTATACTAACTTGGGAAATGCCGCGCACTGAGGCTTCTTTGAAGTCAACCAAAAACCGACTAAGTATGGCTCGCCGCGCGGCTGCCTTGATATTGGGAAAAAACTTTACCTACATTGACTGCCGCGATATGAGGCAGCCGCGCGGCGAGCCATACTTGTCGGTTTTTGGTTGACTTCGAAGAAGCCTCAGTGCGCGGCATTTCCCAAGTTAGTATAGTTTTCCCAATATCAATTGCAGAAGCATAAAAAAGTCTTGCGGCGAAATCCTGTGAGCAGCAGTGGCGGAGATAACTAATTTTATTTAGATATTTTAATATCCTAAAACGTATTTCGATCGGCACACACCAAGACCACAGACGCTACTGGGTTTTAATCTTTCAGAGCTATTAAAACACAAATATAACGCGTGATTTATGACCTCCCATCGTATAGTCACACCTGCAAGCATTGATGTCCGACTTGATTGGCCCAGACGAATCGGTTGTAGAACAGACAGCAGTCACTCAACTCCACGTTGACCAGCGGGCTCTTTGTGCCGACGAAGACTGTATACAAGTAGTACAGATTATTTTTCGTTCCGTTTCTTCGCATATACGCTCGTGTTAGCGAAGTGAGTTTTTATTTGCTCCCTATAGAAACAGCTTCTGCAATTGATATTGGATGGGCTATACGTGTTTTTCTTGATTGAGCTAAAAATCGTAATGTGATGGCTAGCCTTTATTTTACGGTAATCGCTTCCCTCATAAATGTGTCACTTTTTCCAACCATTGGACATATTAATTTGACCAAGTACTCAAAATCAGCCAAGGACATGCGAGTGAAGTTTTTAACTGTATCTTCAACAGATTCAAACATCATATCTTGCAATAGTCTATTGCCATAAGTAAATCATTTGTATATATTATTTAACCCACCAACGAGGTCTCGTTACTGTTTTATATTTTCGCTATTTTTCAAAATTCTGTGTATCACAGTAAAAGACATCGCAGCAGTTGATAATACCGACATATTGTTGCTTCGGACTGAGTAAATTGACTAACGGCTGGCGTTGCCTCGCAAAGTGCGTACCCACCATTAGATGTACGAACAAGATCCCGCACAAAACATATGGCGCGAAAATGAGATCAAATCTTGAATTTTACTAAATTTTTTACATGTCTGTCAAATTTCAGATGACTGCTTGCTTTTTCCTATTGGTAATTTTCCTCTAAAATGTTTATTTAAACAATTTGGCAAAAATTAATCAATCCACGAATATTTTTTTTTGTGTTTGAAGTGCAGCTAGGTATTTATTTGCATCTCAAAATGGGTGATGGAAAGGGCACTAAGTGTTCTATTAAAAATTGTCCAAATAGCTTTTATTCCTGATTATATTTTCATTTTCAGACTGTGGAAGGTTACCCAAAAAACCATGTCAAGAAATAATTCCATGTTTTTTATTTCAGTTAATAATATGAGCTATCACAAAACATTATCAAATGAAGTTTACCGATAGGGGATATGTTAGCACTTGCTGCATTTTAACCACTAATGAATCATGCAATTCTGAAAAAAACGAGTGTGCTTTAGACCACACGACTGAAGTAAAACTTTTTCAGCTCCATCTATATATATGTTTATATATGTATAATATATACATGTATATACATATATTAATTTTCTAATAACCTATAATTTCATCATTTTAGTTTTGTAAATTATTATTAGAGTCATGAATGATTATAAAAATAAAATAAAAACTAATTTACCTAACTCCAATAATTTGTCTCGGTTTTTGTACATGATCTATAGTGGGATTTTCATCATCGACTTCCATTTGATTATTGTCATGTTCAATCACGATGTCACCAATTATTTGTAATGGTGACTCTACAATTAATAAGTATTTTATTATTTACGTATTAGTTAAATTTTATGTTATCCTATTTTAAAAATTTGCTGAAGTAAATTGTAGAAACGCGAGGCCGAAATACGGAAGAGTAACAAGGAGAAAGAGAGAGAGAGAGAGACAAGAAAAGAACAGAGAATCAAGATTAATGAAGATGGACGTTAGAATCAATTCGAGTTTTCAAAATCAATTTTTAAGTTCCCACGAAAGAAACATTCTGAGCCTCTTCCTATCGCTTTGGTCAGTGGCAAATTATCTACAATTGATAAACAAAGATAAATGTTTATCCCTTCATTTTGGTTTTGTTACATTCTTCTACAATATTCCCACGACATTCATAAATAAAAGTAGGTGTTGTTTTTCAGAAGAAATAACTAACATAAATATTTAATTGTCCAGTGGCGTGACAAAAGAAGTTTGATTCGGCGTTAATTTGCCATAAAACACAGTTTGACATTTTTCATGGACTTGTATATAAATTATAAATTAAAATTCGGATTAAAATTTTCTCAATATTTCAGTGGGAATCCAATATATAACGCGGTAGATATACTCAGAACCTTTCACGAAGGCCAATTATTGTTATTTTTCATTAGAAATTTGACGAGGGAATAAAATACGTTTTCTTTGCTTAAACTTGTGAATTCGCTACACAATACTGTGGTAAAAGCAAAGAACCACATAATGATGACAATTCTGAAACACGTTGTTCCAATGGAAATGAGGGTTATGTGTAAGTGGTGTTGATTTCTTCAATTCACTTTTATGCAAGTCAAAATGTAGTAACTTTTCAATAAAAGGAACTCGAATAATGAATGAAATTAAAAAACATATTGACAACATAAATATATTCAGAATTCTCAAAGTCGGTGTCGATCTGAAAACCAGAACGATTTCCATGTTATTATTTGGTTCGGGCTTAAAAAAATCTGAATTCATTTAAGATCCTTGTGTGTGGGGGAGGGAGGGAATACTATTGATGTTATCCTCTTGCATTTTACTACAGAATATTCGAACAAGGTAATGAACCATACACTTATATTTTTTTTCAAAACGTAATCAGTGCATCACAAATCATCTTGTTTCCATGGCTAGAAGGCTTGTGATATTGACCGGGAGTTGGATATTGAAAGATATAAGTGTGAACAGGAGATGTTGTGTTTCATGTACATGATTTTTATAAGCCAAAAATAAATGGTTGAAATTGGCGATTGAGTTATTATGACATATGGACGTAAGTTTGTAACGCGTACGCCTATTCTGAATAACGTGGAAACTTCCGTGTTTAAGTTTGAGAGGTGTTATTGTAACATAATTAAATCTAGATACGGCATATAAAATAAATTTAACTTAATACATCTTCTTTGGAGTCGGTTTATATTTTTGTTAAAGAGTAATTATTCGCAATCATATTTTTTCCTAAAACACCAAATGAAAAACCAAATAAAAAAACAATGTTGATTACTACGAAGTTTCAACTTATATCATGACAAGGAATGTTTGTTTTACGCACGACGCAAGGAGCAGGTAAATTCTTTTTGAGAGTCAGAGATGTGTTTGACCTCATTTATATTTAAAATAGTCGAATAGATATAAATGGAATTCTTTTCAAATTATGATGAACCAAGATTAACAAAACGAATTTACAACGATAAATTGGGATATGAGAGGATCAAAAATGGCTCTCATTTTCGAATAGTGATACAACTAAATTTACTCAATACTGAAATGAACATTGAAACTCATACGTTTAAGGTAATCTTATCTGGGTTTATTGAAACCCAAAAATTGAAATAAGAACTCCGAGATTTAATTGATCATGTTGTTATCGATTATCATTATCTTTCGTTTGTAGGAACATATACCTACTCGTATTTCACATAGAAATATTTTTAACACGCTTTTATTAGTTTGACCTGTATGTATGTATGTATGAATTCAATGGAATTTTTCAATTCAATAGTCACCCATTTCCAGACATCCGAATTATTTTAAATTTTGCACACATTTTAAGAACCGACGACAATACAATAACCAAAATGATCAACTCATAATTTTTTTTAAATTTGGTGAGTGCGCTGGTCTCAGCACTTTCACCAAAAGTTAATGAAAACTTCAATCCTATATGGATGAATCAATCGAAGAGTTTTTCTTCCATAGTTGGGATGTTCAAAAACACGCTTTTGTGTCGAATAGAAATAATATGGTAAAAATAAATTATAGTTAAAAAAACTAAAAAAACGCGTTTTTGTAGCAATATGGACTAAAAAGTTAAAAATAATAAGAATACAGTCTTTAACCAAAAAATTTACTTTAATGTAATAAAAGCGTGAAGTGCTCTTTACTATTCATAATGAATACCTTCACGAATTGCTAGTGATAAAAAATTTAAGACAACTAATATCATGCACCCTACGCATTTTTTTTGGTCAATGACTTTAGACGTTTTGTCCATATTGCTTCAAAATCGTGGGTTTTTGTTTTTTAAGCTATAATTTTATTTGAAGTTATTTCCAAATTACGCATCCTTAAAAGATAAGCCTGTCTTATTTAATGAATATGGTATACACTTTAAAATATTATAGTTCGCGCCACTGGTGGGTGATCTCGGTAGTTTCTCCACCACATGTTCACCATGTGGATTCAAGACTTTTCATCATACGTCTGAACACATTTCCCATCAGACGTTCTAATAATTATGTGTCTCCAAACCACTAGTGTTTTTATTTATTTACATATACTTTTTATGAACTTTAATTGTAGTTGAATTTTTCAAACGACTTTTAGTCCCCTTCAGGTTTATAACCTCTCCATATTTTGTGGAATTTGGATTTACAAAATAATGTTGATCCATGTAATTTTAAAAAATAGCAGTTCTAGCAGTTCCGCGAAAATATACTGAAAAATAATATTTATCTTTTCTGGCATGCATAGGGCTCCAAGTCTTTGCAATAAGAATGACAAAATTTCATACAGGGTGTTCATGGCTTAGTTGTCAATTCGACATTTTTCAAACGATTGAAAGTCCGTTTTTTTTTTCATATAGATCACCCTGTAAATAATGTATCAGATGTAGAATTCAATTCTACATATCGATTTGTATTGGGTTTCCCTATACCTAACTTTCTTAGGTTGAATAATTTGAGATGTTCCTTTCTTTGCACGTTTAGTCTGACTTCCAAGTCATCCGAATCGATGTCAAATGAATGAATTAAACGAATTCGTTTGAAATGAATGAGTATCTAAATTATTGTTATTCACTGTTGAAATCGATCAAAACATAAATTGATTAAAGTCAAAAAAATGTTCATGAAAAACTATTATCAAAGAAGAAACTCAATTGAACATTTCAATGAATGTAATGAAAGCTTCCACTATAACTTACAATGACAAAATAAAATTAATGAAAAGTTTGAAATAGCAATTTAAAGAAATTAATAAAAAAGCTAGCCAGTTCAAGATGAACTAAAAACCGTGTACTCGATTTCCAAAACTGAAACTCACATGTCTCTAGAAAAAAAAAACCTCTCGGATGCAATTTTTCATATCCTCATTTCTTGTGGGAGGAATCTCATAAGCTTTATCTTTCACATAACCCCAAAACCACAGGTATATGTTCTAAGAATCAAATTATCATGCAGGAATCACAAACAGGCTTCTCCGTTCAGTCTTCCTTTCAAAAAAGTAAGGCCCCACAACATAATTTTAGATTATACCACCCCATACATCTAAGGTCCATCTATTCTGACTATGGGTACGAATTATATTAGGGTTAGTCTGGAAATAGTAATGGAAGTTATGCCTGTTAACAATACCATTTTTATAGAAAGTAGCTTCATCGCTGAACAGGACGTTATCAAAAAAAATTATCTCCACTTGAACCCTCTGTTGACCCCATTACAAAATCGAATTCTCATAATCATCTTCAAGTAATATTTCTTGATGGAGTTGAAGGTGTTGGGATGGAATTTATTGATTTTCAAAACATTTTGAATCGAGGTTCGACTAATATCCAATTTCCTGGCTAAAACTCTCGAATTTTTTATATCACTCAGTAGAACATCTAGTTGATTTTCTTTTGTGAGAACAGTTTTAGTTCTCTCATGTTTGGCGTAAACGACACTGCCATTTTGATCGAAACGGTCCACCAAGCGCTCGAAGGTTGGGTTGTCTCCTTTCTTGATAAATTATTGTTGCCAATAAACCATTATCATCGCTAGCCCCGAATACATAACTCATGTCTAATGTCTTTCTTAATTCGGAAAGCTCATGAAAATTATTTCGTCACCAAAGTACACAAAATAACACACACACACAACAGTGAATGACAGTAATTTACATATTTCTTGATGTCAAATGCATATAAGCTTTGAAGTCAATTCGAATGACTCAGAAGTCGGAGTGAACGTGTGAAGAAAAGAAAATCTCAAATTACTCAAGATCTTTGCAAGATAGCTTAGGGAAACCCAATACTAATCGGTCCAGAATTCAATTTTCTAATACGATAGGCTACTTATTCACATGGTGATCCAATTAAAAAACGTTCTTGGAATATGTCTAATTGACAATTCTGCCATGACTACCCTATACAGAGTGGCCACTTTTTTAATGGGATTGTATTGGTAACTTTCAAACCATAAGAGTTAGAAGGTCGGTCAAATGGAGAAAAAGTTGCATTCATAGAAGCATTGTCAAGCAGTTCAAACAAATCGAGATTATCAGGGCCGGTTATTGAGATATCATAAGAAAAGTAAATTTTTTTTTTTTTCCCACTTTATTTCGAATATTATCAAAAAATGTCACGGGAGTTTTCTATTCGACAGTAAATTATCCTCATTTTTACATAATCAGATTTTGTATCCAACGTTTCGTACGCTCTGGGCCACCCTCAACCTCATTTTTTTCAATACGGACCTGCATATTTTATGACACTTTTCGAAATAACTTTTAACGCTAAATTCAACGATATATCATACAATGTTATTCAAAGTTGATTTTCAGGTGATGTCGACCCTTATCCAAATTTCTTTGGGTCGGATCTGTATTACATTTAGGTACCTTTAGTTTAATTAACAACATGCAATACATTTCGTAAGAAAATCAACTTACTCATTTTCAACTGAATGGAACGTAACAGAATCAAAGCAAGAAACAAGTAATAATTATTTACAAATTTCAAGAGGTGAAAAACCTAATTCATAAAATTAAACGAAACTCTCATTTAATGAAAGAAAAATCAAATGATTATCCGAAAGTAAATGATGAACATTAATGAAGTAAGTGTTCGAAATGTCCACCATTCTGTAAAATGCACTTTGCGGTTCTGGAACCCATACTTCTTATACATTTGCTTATTTCGTCTCCTTGAATACCTTCCAATACATTCTCAATCTTCTCGCGAGGAATCATTATTGTTGGATTTGTCATTTGTTCCGTTGAAACAAATTACAGAATCGAACTTTATTTTGAGATCATTACGATATAATTTTTGCAAGGCTTGGTATTCAAATTTAAAATCATTGTATTCGCGTCTCTTGACTATTTTATTAACAGCAGTTTTTGATAAATTGCATTCACTGGCCACAGTTCTCGATTTTTTTTCTGGGTTCAATTGAATTTGGGTCAGAACATTGATATCGTTGATAGACTTGTTTTTTCTTACATACACACAACTCTAGGTTTATTGAATGTATTATTTTCAAGTAGTAGGCCGTGGATAAAAAAGAACATAACGAGAAATGTCATATTATTTGTCACTTCGTTTATTATTGTGTCACAAGAACTTGTCATTAAATACTTTTCTGAGTAATTTCGATTTAACTTATTCGATATGGTAAGATACACAAATGAAGAGAAGAGAGATATGTACGAAGTGTACATAAAACTAGATAGAAATTCGTTCAAAGCACAACAAAGGTATGGTGAATTATATCCTGAAAGAACAACACCAAATATTAAAATGTTTCGACGTTTATCTACAACGTTACTTGCACATAATTCATTCATCAAACCTAGAGGTCCTTATGTACGACGAAACGAGCCTATCAATGACATCAATGTTCTGGCCCAAATTCGAATGAATCCAGGAATAGGATCGAGAACTATGGCCAATGAATGCAATTTATCAAAAGTGCTGTTAATAAAATACTCAAGAGACACGGATACCATGACTATAAATACCAAGCCGTGCAAAAACTATATCGCAATGATCCTGAGAGAAGGTTGCAATTCTGTAATTGGTTTCAACGGAAGGTGCGGAATAACAACAATTTTGCGCACAATATCATTTGGGGAGACGAAACGACATTCACAAATTCTGGCATGTTCAATCGAAGGAACAAACATTTTTATGCCACAGAAAATCCTCACTTAATTCATGAAGTTAGACATCAATATCGTTTTTCTTTGAACATATGGTGCGGTTTGTTGAATAATAAATTACTGGGAGCCTATTTTATTGACGGCAACCTAACCGGAGCAAAATATGTAGAAATTATAGAAGAAATGTTGGATGATCTTCCTATACGGTATCGGCGTAATTGTCCATGGTTCCAACAAGACGGATGTGGTCCACACAACTCAAGAATAGTCACAGACTATCTAAATCGAACTTTTCCCGATTCATGGATTGGAACAAGAGGTCCAGTAGCATGGCCTGACAGATCTCCGGATTTGAATCCGCTGGATTTTTATTTGTGAGGATATCTCAAAAATAAAATGTATGATACTACGAACCCGACAATAGAGATTCTGCGCGAGAAGATTGAGAATGTATTGGAAGGTATTCAAGGAGACGAAATAAGCAAATGTATAAGAAGTATGGGTTCCAGAACCGCAAAGTGAATTTTACAAAATGGTGGACATTTCGAACACTTACTTCATTAATGTTCATCATTTACTTTCGAATAATCATTTGATTTTTCTTTCATTAAATGATAGTTTCCTTTAATTATTATGAATTAGGTTTTTCACCTCTTGAAATTTGTAAATAATTATTACTTGTTTCTTGCTTTGATTCTGTTACGATCCATTCAGTTGAAGATGAGTAAGTTGATTTTCTTGTCGAAATGTATTGCATGTTGTTAATTAAACTAAAGGTACGTAAATGTAATACAGATCCGACCCAAAGAAATTTGGATAAGGGTCAAAATCACCTGAAAATCAACTTTGAATGACATTGTATGATATATCGTTGAATTCAGCGTTAAAAGTTATTTCGAAAAGTGTCATAAAATATGCAGGTCCGTATTGAAAAAAATGAGGTTGGGGGTAGCCCAGAGCGTACGAAACGTTGGATACGAAATCTGATTATGTCAAATTGAGGATAATTTACTGTCAAATAAAAAACTCCTGTGACATTTTTTGATAATATTCGAAATAAAGTGGGAAAAAAAGAAAAATAAAAATGACAGAATTTACTTTTCTTATGATATCGCAATAACCGGCCCTGATAATCTCGATTTGTTTGAACTGCTTGACAATGCTTCTATGAATGCAACTTTTCTCCATTTGACCGACCTTCTAACTCTTATGGTTTAAAAGTTACCAATACAATCCCATTAAAAAAGTGGCCACTCTGTATATGGATGCACTCACTATGATACGGATTTGAAAGCTAGATATATATATATATATATATATATATATATATATATATATATATATAAATTCCTTCTTCGGTTGCGAATGAATGTCTTTAAATTATACTTATAGACGTTTATCACACATTCAACTATGATATTTTTGGTACAAATCTTCCTATGAAATGACGTTTTACAACTCGATCGAAGTATCCCAAGGGGACAATAGCTAAAAATATAAAGCTTTTTCTGAACGATTAACATGCGCATAATACGCGTAAGATGACACAACAAAAAAACGGGCGATTACGCCCTATATAACACATCCAGCAGAGGGATAAATAAAAGAAATTAAAGTTCTCAGTTGAAAGTTTCAATGGCCGTATCATGGGAGAACAAGTGCATTTTAATGATTTCGGGGTGATGTATATATAGGGGAGATCAAGTGCCTCGCTTACTGTACACTGTCTAAGTGACTTTAAATTCGATAAAACCGCGTTAGGTATACGGGGGTAGTGCGCTAATTACCAACAATGACAACTGCATACTATATGGACATGGGTGCAGAAAGTTTTCATCTTTTTATCAATTTGATCTATTTATGTTTATCACGAAATCCAAATTTTGCCTTTGGTTTTCCATACAAAAAATATGTTCAATCCGTCGAAAATTAAATCAAAACTGATTCTGGTCTTTGAACGATACCAACAAAAATCCTAGCAGTTCTGTCAAACTTCAAGATGAAATCGCTTCAGTATATAGCTGAATCGATACATTATCTGTTATCACTTGAAATCGATTTAAGCGCCTGCTTTGAATATAATAGAATGGATCTGTATGCCGTTGACTTGAATATTGATAAAGCCATTGCTAGTACTGAAGATTATCAAGATTTTTGGAATATTGCAAGCCCAAAAACTCAATTGGGATACGAAAAATTGCTTCAAACCACTTTCAACTCGTAACATTTCTCCACTTGTTTCTGATTTGTTTTTATAAAAGTAATTTCGTTAGCGGTTTAGGAGTCCTCCTAGATACATTTCGAGAAATTATTTTAGAAAAGTGGGAGATATTGGGTTTTATTTCCGCAGCAAAATTTTTTTATCAAAACCTGATGATCGATGTAATAACTTTATATAATTTTTTGGTGAAATTAGCATGAGAGAATGCTCCCATTTTTTTAAATATAAATCTCCATTATGATGTCCATCCCATGTCAAAAAATATATATACTCAACTAAAGATTCAACCGACGCCACATTTTCTATGAACATAATTTGAAATGCTGGTGTTATTTTTAGAGAGGCGCTCATGATCCTAGTACGACTCTGGTTATATAGAATACTTTGTCATGTGCATAGGTACTCATGTAGTGTTTCTTAGTACCTCAACTGTAAATTGCATTGTATTTTTTCATGCTAATCCGTAATTAAATGACATATGTCATTGTTCAACCACTTTCCCGTCGTACGGCTCATGCTATTGAACCTTCGCCATCGTGTTGCTCGAGTTCTGTTGAACATTGGGTATACATTTTATCACTAAGCAAAAAATGAGGGACAGGAGCGGCTTGTCAGGACGAAAGTCTCTCGATATCTGCGACTGCGACAAGAAGGCAGACCGCTGTAAGTACTTGTATTGGTGACCACTTGCCAAGGAAAGCCCGCACGACGGCAGCTTAGTAATATCACAACTCGCAGGCGATATATGAGTACGAGATATAGCGAGAGTTTGCGATCCTTCAGAGGGGACGTTATGAAATATTCGTATGGAAATAGATTTTTCCCCTCCGTGAACCGATGTGTCTGATAACCACAAAGTGTTGTAGGTCATGCACAACTACCTACATTGTTTTTCCAATTTAATTTCATATACCTACCTATGTAATCACAGGAGTTCCTTGGACTACAATTATGATTTCATTTAAGATTAAAAATGTAACATACTGCATTCGTTTCATGTGTTATATAACTGATATATTTATGGAATGAATTGCAATGCTTGGAGTACCATAAAAAAGAAACAGGCCGTTGCTGTGACCTCAGTGCAGCGATTACTTTCGTTGAACAGCTTCATCCCATTTGCTGAAACGCAGCCGACTGCTAACAATTCCAAATTTCCTATCATAACAAATTAAGAATTCCACCGCACAAGCCGGACATTAACAGAGGTTAGGTAGAGGGCAATGCTATGGGCTTGGAGCATGCGGGAGGAGTTTAACGTGCAGCGCCGCAGTGGCGGAATTGGACAAACTGGTCCAGACAGTATCACTTATCCCCATTTACCTCTATGATAAAACGGGTATCTACAAAGTGTGATAGTTTAATTTTTCGGTCGCAAACGTCAAAACGGCATTTGTGTTGTGATTTGGCAGGTAAAAGCTTTGTTTAAAAGAGAGGTCCAGTCTCGAAAGTGCGTGTATAATAAATGAATGACAATGAACGAGCCGGCCGCAAATAACCTCGAATCAAATGTAAATGACGTGAAGGAAGTACAAAAAAGTTTCCGGGTGATCACTACTGTATTGTACACAAACACGCGTTTAAATGCACCCCCGAATACGAAATGTTATGGTTTTTCTACCGTGAACTATAAACGTAACCAAAGGGAAAAGTCGGTTATTATTGTACACTAATTAACAACTAGTATTACTTTTTTGTTGAAAATTATTGAAAAACTGGAATAAATTCAATATTTATATCTACTTTGTACGGTATATACTTGAAAATTTGCAAAGTCAATTCATAATTTCTTTGTGCATATTTGGGTTGAAGAACTCGGTGACATTAATGTATTAGAATGTATTTTCACATTGATATAAACAATTAAATTTCATACTAATGATGACAGTAAACTAAAAAACATGGGTGAAACATATTTTTATTTATGTAATACACATTCAATTTTTTTTTGTCGAATTCAGACAGTAAACGAACAATATGAAAAATATGTGAAAATGTAGGTATGTAAAAAAGAAAACAATATTTTCAATATATTTTTTATATTTCTTTAATATCTATTCATATTTCTTAATATTTTTTTTATTCGTTTAATTTACTGCAACATTAGACATGTACTTTTCATTAAATTTTAACAATTGTTTGTGTGACAAACATTTATTCACCTCTAATTCGACAGAGTACTGATTTGTTGTCACTGCTGCTTGGTTAATCACTTTCGCATGTATGCCGGAATAATATTTTTTTTTTTACTTCCCGCATCTGACACTCGTGACCCGATCGCCCCAATGCTGATGCTTTTTTTACAGACTGAATCTCGAAAACAACCCAGTTGCAAGCACTTGCTCCATCACGAATAACACTTTTCAACTTGACCATAAATTACATCTAAACACACGACGACAGGCGAATCACTTTGATGTAGCCTCGCAGACGACTCGTCTAAATCTGATTTTTATTCATCACTAGCGCAATTTCCGAAACCGGGGCTCAGTTTAATTCAAAGATTTATACAGGCCCAATCACAATGCAACCACAGTTTTAACGTTTGTAACAAAAACATTTGAACTGTTAAACTTCAAAAACACTCTATTTATCAACGGGCAAATGCAGATAAATTGCAGTATGTGGACTAATTCGCCAAATTCCGCCACTAAAGGTTCTTCAAACTCCATATCCCCTTCTTTCAGATAGATATGCAATATGCTTTGATTATACAAAAAGAAACTACCACTCAGTACACGCGTATGACTAATTATTTGATTTTCAAAAAAATATGAAATATAGGTATGCCCGCGGCTCTACCCGCGTGGATTTGGAGGTCATACGTTTCTATACACTTTTTTGAATCCATGTAAGAAGTTTTGCGGAATACAATGTTGATAAACATGGCGATACGCTAACAGTTTGGGTGATGAATCGGCTGAAATGGCCATTATTATGGTTGTTTTATGTATTTATGCATTTAACCTTCCAAATGACCTTAGTTTTTTTCTAATACTCTCTGACAAAAATATGGCATAAAATTCACCCTCGCTAAATTCAGTGTCGACCTTTTCGAAGGTAAAAATAAAGTCAATTTTTTCAACCATAATTTTTGTTGGGATAATGTATACTTTATGTATGGCACACAACTTTTTAGTTAAAACAAGGAAAACATTAACTATTTCAAAAATAAAAATGTTTCAAATAATATTCAGGGGGTTATTTTAACCCCTTGGAATTTTGGGAAATTCTTCATTAAGAAGTACCTATACCTGGAATGTAATCCTCGTGCAAAATTGAATTCCCCTATTACCGATACTATTTGAGATATATTCTGTTTTATAATAGGGGTAGTTTTTACTGCTTGGGGTGCAAAATTCAAACATGAAATATCAAGTAAAAATATAAAATAAATGAATACAAATGGCATGTTTTCCTTTATCAATTAACAGTTTCAAAGATAAAAATTATTTAAATATTCGGGGGGTAGTTTGAACCCCTTGGGTTTCGAATTTTGGAAAAACCTTTCTTATTACGTACCTACTCCTGAATGTAACCCTCATGCAAAATTTAATTAATTTATTACCGATTCTTTTTGAGATATAACCTGTTTCAAAATAGGACTACTTTATACCGGTTGGGATGTAAAATTCAGACATGAAAAAAATATTTTCAAGCAAAAAAATTGCCGTTTTTTGTTAAACAAACAGTTTCATAGATAAACATTTATCAAATCTTCAATGCGTAGTTTTAACTCTTTAAGATATGAATTTGGAAAAATCCAGCAGTGTAAAAGTAAACTCTTTAAGGTTTATCCAAGCTTTCGGAAATGTTCATTTCCATCATCAGGGAAACTACAATAGACGAAAAAACCAATAGTAATACATGTTCAAGTGCGAAACATTATGCTACTTACAAGTTTGGTTTCAATGATGTTAACAAGTTCAAAGTTAATTAAAACACATTAACATTGTTTAAAATTATATAAATATAAACGTGTACTGTATGTGGTGTGACAAGTGAAACTGACAGGTTAGGAATAATTCCCGCAATTATATTTCACTTGGAAATTATTATAGTGGTGCCAACTGTTAGATTAGTATCAACTGATGTTACCAGGTGGCGATAATGTTAAAAATAACTATTATTTGATATTGCATTGTTGGATTGATATCTAAAGACAATAAATAAGAGAAGATCTCACTCAAATGGTTGATATCGGTTTTTTTATTGATGATGATGATACGAAAGCCATTTCTAAGTATATTCTCTTTGATGTATGTGACTCTGTCACTAGACTTCCACTATATATATATATATATATATATATATATATATATATATATATATATATATATATATAAATCTAACTAACCTCTTGCACACCAGTGAATGACGAGTGTATAATGCCATTTTATAACGTATTACAGTGATTAAAAATTTTTTTTTCAAATTTGTCCAAGTTTTGGAAGAAAAGTCACTTCATGTTCTTTTTGATAAAAATTAACTATTAATTTCATGTTCAGTAAGTATTTTGGAAATTGATATAATTTATGATTTCAATTACTAATTTTGTAGATCACCCTTAGAAAGAAAATAATCATTTTCGAAAGCTCGGCTTAAAAACGGAGAATTTACTTTGAATTGATCATTCGTGGCTGCATCCCAAATATTTTCTACTCTCTGTCTCTCTCTCTTTACATATATATTACTTCATCCCTTTTCGTGTTAACTTAAGTTAACCCAAAATTAATTATTGCTTGATGAAATACTTCATTAAGTATAAATGTTTTTTTTAATTGTTATTTTAAATGTTAATAAGTTAATTATTGGTTGACATATCAATATTATTATTATGTTCTCTCATTATGACATAGTTGTTTTTGTCATGATGTAATGATTTGCATTCGTTTTTAAATATTTCAGTTTTTTTATGTTCATTAGTATAGTTTCCGATAGAGTACTTTCCTGATGACAATGAATTGAATCTTTATCAAGCATCAGTTTTTAGTGAAATTCTGTTATGTTTTAGATTCTTCGTTTTTTTTTCTTCTGATCGGAATCTTCCATTATGTAAACGTTCTTTTGCATCAATACTTAGTATGAAATTCATAGATGTAACTTATATTTTTAGATCCAGATAGATATAATATAGGCAACGAATTTATTCATTGGCTATAAGAGAGGTTGATTCAACACTATAATACCATTTTATCCCAATTTTTTAAATAAACTGAAGAGTTAAAGTTTTCCAAATCGTCATCACAACCCACCACTGATAATGTGCCGATACTTCTTAGAAAAAAAACGAGGCCCTAAAGGGACTTCGCTATGCGTACTGCCAGGTAGAGGAGTGGGTAGTTAAGAAATGGGGTCTAGAAATAGAAAGGAAATACCGAACAAGTGGTGAAAAAAAACGCCAGGTGGTAGGTATTCCAGCAGGCACACGTGCTTGATGAGCATGGCAAACCCCTCAGATTTATGAAGCACAGGCAATTCAAATGTGTTTGCGGATCTTAAAAAAAACACTGTATACATTTTGTTGTATGGTTGCAGCGTGGGCGTTCGAATTTCTAAAATTGAATTGTCGATACAATGTGTATGATGCCGTCACGGTCATCTGCTGATATTTGTTTACCGATGACAATCTGAAAGATAATACCTACATAATGGTATGCAAAATTCTAAATTCTATCCAGTGACTATATACTCTTCGCAATGATAAACGTATTAAATCAACTGAAATCTCTACAAGGAAAAATCTCAAGTGTTTACTCGCAGTAAAAAAAATAGCCACTTTTTCAGTCATGGCGACAAAATAATATTTTCGCAACCTGATCCATGTGGCGACAAGGCTTTTTGATGTATTTGTGGTAATCAGAAAATATGTATAATATAAAGAATTCTTCTATTGCAATTTATTGTCTTTGTTTAGAAAATTCGTGTGAAAAATAAACGGAGAACAGAGCTGATGGTCTGTAGTGTACTTTACCACCAGATAGGAGGTACAAGATTTTTTTGTAGACTGTGAATATAATAAAATAACAGTTTGAAAAACTCTAACTCGACTACGGAAAAAATAAAATAAACTAAAAAGTAAGAAACAGTTGAGTAGACAGATATGTTATAGAGCTATTGCCTGGCAGTTTACATTAATAACTTTATAATTATAATGGCGTGGTCGTGCGTATTTTTATTATTGATTGAGTATCAAACCGTTTGAAACTTAACCGACTAGAAAAATAAAATAAACAAAGTAAGAACAGAGTAGAAGATAAAGCTGTTATTTATCATGAACTTTTTATAATTCAATTCAAATGGCGTGGTCGTGCGTATTTTTTATTATTATTGATTGACGGCATATCCATTGTTTTTATTTGCCTATCAAGTTATAATGTTTGCTTTTTGTAGTTGACAACGCATGACCACGACAATTGAATTGAATTATAACGTTATTAATGTGAAACTGCCAGAAGACTTCAATAAACTAAATAAACAGGAATATCTAACATATCAAATCAAAAGACTTGTCTACTCAATAAGACGAATGATAGGAATCAACACCTAACTTGTTCCTTACTTTTTAGCTTATTTGATTTTTTCCGTAGTCAGTTTTTTCAACTCTTTATTTTATTTTAAACGTTTTCGTTTTAACCTTCGACAACAAAAAGAAGAATACGATAGCGTGAGTATAATAGATACTTAATAATTAAATAATCTAAACTAGGACATTCATGATAAAACAATTGTTCAGAATAGGATAAAATAAACCCCCCTTTACCCTATTATTAGCTATTTTACCTAACTTAGAAATGAAGATAAATATTGAATGAATGTGATTTTTGTGGAGGAACAACGTTTCTTGACATGGTTTTTTGGGTAACCTTCAACAGTCTGAAAGAATTCAATGTGCATGAATGTTCGTCTTGTGACAGTAGAAAATGAAAATATATTTAAGACAAAAAATTGCTATGGTGGAGACGACCGTAAACGACGTCTTCCCTCACGCTCCTGACCCGTTTGGGTAGCTATCTCAGTGACATTCGATTATATTAGAATTATTGTTTTGCAATGAATTTTGACCTTGTACCTTATTGGAGTTATTAATATTATGTGAGATTCTAAAATTAATGTCTATTTAATAGAAACAGAAACACGAAACAGGTGGGGTGGTGTTTCTGTTGTTTTTATATTATTTAATATTGTAACATCCTCCATTTTATTCTTATGAAATGTAGCCTATGTTATCCGGACCATGATAACGAATCGATTGAACATTCGTAAATACAAACATACATAGACTGTTTAAATAATTACCTCCTTTTCGGCTGTGCACTAGTCGGGTAAAAAAACATAAATGAGTCACTCAAGATACTGTAATGGAATGTGAATTATTATTTATTTCTTCATCGTGCTCGGTAGTAGCATACATATGTATTCAGTGTATAAAAAATTACATTACCAAAAACTTTGAAATCGGAATTATACCAGCGTCTGCAGTGGTCAACGAATATCGTTTTTATGAGTCACGTAATATCTGATCTCAATTGTTCAGGAATGGCATACAAGTTTGAAGCAAAACAAAGTTTATTCACGTTCCTGTGAAACTCGTGAGAATTCTCAAAATGTGGATTTAATACCAATAATTACCAATATGGCCGATTATTAGAGCTCCAATTCACTATTATAAGCGTTACGAATTTCTTTAGAAAGTTGGATCTCCCTTGTGCTACGCTGCTAATACGACATACTTCGAAAGTCGTGTGAAACTGAAAATATGATCATTTAATACGTTCATTTTAAATTCAACGTATGTCATAATCATCATATAAGTAGTCAAAAGTTTCACACGCTTAATACAATCATCGTCCCTATTTGACGAAGTAAATCCCTTGCGGATGAATACATTTTTGACATATGCGTCACGTGTCTATTCCCATCGAGGGATGAGAAAATTATTTAGGGTAATCTCAGTGGTTCTGGGACCGATTATTTACCTTTATTTAATTTAATGTATTACTAAGGTAAAACAAATCTGATTGTAAACGGCTGAAGCGTTTCTCAACAAAGATTGTCAAAAATTATACATTCGAAAATTTTCAAAGGATCGATTACATGATTAGCCGACTACATATAATTCATCTACAACTATAAAATAATTACATCAGAATGATATAAAACAAAACAGTATTCACACAGTAAGTGAAATCTATATCAAAAATAAAAACGTAGAACTGAAAATAGAACTCAGAGTCTTTGTTAAAAAAAAAGAACATAACATGAAAATTTTATATCAGAAACCAAAATCATTTAAACGAAAGCCATATTGAAGAACTTTGTCGTAATGAACACCATCAGACTGAACGAAAAAATAATTCATTTTCATAAGAAATAACTTTGTATTGATGAACATGGTCAGACCGAACATAATCAGAATTAACAACTCAGTACACTGAACCGGGAGAAAACAGAAAGAGCGTGAATCACATAAATTGGAAAAAGTATATGCGCAATTCAAAAATTTTTCCCAAAATCGTATCCAAATGAAATAGCTATCGATTTTCACGGACTCTGAGGTGTAATGGAAAAAAGTCCTATTCCCACAAATATGATAAAAAGACGTCTAATAAATCAAAATTATTATGCGCAAGGGTGTCATATTTATTCTTCAGAACCTTCGAGTAAAAATGCTATTGGAATTTTCTACAGTATATTGATGGAATGATGATGAATAAAAGTTTACACATCAAATATGAAAATATGGTGCTTCTCAATAAATCTGAAGATCATATTTACAGTGGCTTGCAAAACATCAGGATGGGATAGAGCGTATCTGGAAATTTATTTTCACGTATATTCAGAACGAGCTGAGAAAGCATACCTACCCCATTTCAGATTTTGTATCTCAATACTCACCCTGGAAACTACCCCAGTACTGAAATAAATATCCAGAACAGAGTCAATTCATCGTTTCTGGCAATTTCTTTTTCATTCTATATTCAAAACGAGCTGAGAAAGCATGCCTACCCCATTTCGAATTTTGTTTCTCAATACTCACTCTGGAAACTACCCACGTATTCAAAAAAATCTCCAGAACAGAGTAAATCCACCAATTCGTGAAATTTATTTTCCAGTGTATTTTCAAAACATGTATGTTGTGGATGAAAATAAAACTTCTTTCTTCAACACATTTGATATATATTCTGAATTGAAATGAAATAGTGGAAATGAAAACTCAACAAAAAATTATGCTCGGCCTAAAATACGGGGGTAGTTCCAGGGTGAGTATTGATACAAAATCTGAAATGGGGTAGGCATGCTTTCTCGACTCGTTTTGAAAATAGAATGAAAAATAAATTTCCAGAAACAATGAATTAATTCTGTTCTGGACATTTTTTTTAAAACGGGGGTAGTTTCCAGGGTGAGTATTGAGTTACAAAATCTGAAATGGGGTAGGCATGCTTTATCAGCTCGTTTTGAATATAGAGTGAAAAAGAAATTTCCAGAAACGATGAATTAACTCTGTTCTGAGATGATACGGTATTTCAGATATTGAGATACAAATCCGAAATCGGGTATGCTTTCAGCTGTTTAATATAGAGGAAAGAAATTCCAGAACGATAAATTAACTCTGTTCTGAGATTTTAATACAGGTAGTTGGGTATATTGAGATACAACGAAATGGGTAGGTATACTTTCTCAGCCTCGTTTTGAATATAGAGTGAAAAATAAAATTCCAGAAACGATGAATTAACTCTGTTCTGGAGATTTTTTGAATACGGGGGTAGTTTCCAGGGTGAGTATTGAGATACACAATCTGAAATGGGGTAGGCATGCTTTCTCAGCTTGTTTTGAATATAGTGAAAAATAAATTTCCAGAAACGATGAATTAACTCTGTTCTGGAGATTTTTTTGAATACGGGGGTAGTTTCCAGGGTGAGTATTGAGATACAAAATCTGAAATGGGATGGGCATGCTTTCTCAGCTCGTTTCGAATATAGAGTGAAAAAGAAATTTCCAAAAACGATGAATTAACTCTGTTCTGGAGATTTTTTTGAATGCGGGGGTAGTTTCCAGGGTGAGTATTGAGATACAAAATCCGAAATGGGATGGCATGCTTCTCAGCTCGTTTCGAATATAGAGGAAAAGAAATTTCCAAAAGTGAATAACTGTTGAGATTTTAACGGGAGGTTGGAGTGAGATACAAAATCTGAAATGATGGATTCAGCCGTTGAATATAGGGAAAGAATTAACGATATAACTCTGTTCTGAGATTTAGCGAGTTTGGGAGTATGAAATGGGGGGATTAGCTTTAATATAGAGGAAAATTCGAAATGATTAAAACTTGTCAATTTGAATACGGTCAGGAATTGAGAAAACCGAAAGGGGTATGCTCAGCGTCAATATACTGTGGAAAATACATTTTGTTCCATCTTGTATGTTATTGTCACAGCCACTGATAAATATGATCTTATGATTTATTAGAAGCATCCATTATCATATTTGTGTGTAAACTTTCATTCATCATCACCATCATAATACTGTAGAAAATTCCAATTGCTATTTCATTTCGGAAGATTTTGAAGGAATTACATGACACCCTTGCGCATATACTAATATTTCGTTTCTGGCGCGACGACCGTTTCTGTTTTCACACTGGTCAAATTTCACGGCAAAGACAGAATCTCGTATGAATTTATTTTCCCGCAAACTGATTACTTTATTGTAGTTATTGCGTCCAGATCTATCTTGTTCGAAACGATTGCAGGTATTGGACAAATAAAACTAATCTACGTCTTTGCTAACGTTTCGCGATTACTTTATGTAACTGGTTCGAGAAAATGTCGGACTCTGTGAATATTCCCTCTGCTTGGCCACTATATCAATGTCATTAGAAATTAGTGGTTCCACCACAAAAAATACGAAATCTCAGAGGAGTTCTACAGGGCGAACTTAGGTCCGCTATTGTTTTTTTATTTCTGGGAGATTGAGGATGATTTCCAAGCTGAAGGGTGATCTATGTGATGTGATGTTTTAGTTCTCTAGGTGATTCTGGATTCTAGTGATCCTCCTACTGATATTGCTCGCAAACTGGGAAATCTGCAAAGCTATTGCTTTTCGAATAAAATATCGGTAAATACTAATAAAACAAAAATAATGATATTCAGCAAGGAAGTTGCAACAGTAAAAGACCTATACTTATCTAGAGGTACCTTTTCCTGTACAAAGCCTCTTTTTAGAAACACACTTGCGAAAGTAAACGAAGCTACCGGTGCCATAATGAACTTGATGAGCAAGTAGAAAATGTGCTCATGAGATGCTGAGATGGAACTCTACAATTCAATCATTCTTTCAACTCGTTCATATGGAAAAAATGTTATGCAGATGTTTAAGAACGTACGCACGTCCATTTTTTCAAAACCTTGCTTTGCATTCCAAAGTGTACTCCAAACAACATGATCAGATTAGAAACTATCAAATTAAGTTATCTGATATTCGAATCAGCGATAACTTGGCTGAATAGGATGAAAGCTACAGATGATACAGAGCTGTCTAAAATCTGTTATTCGCGCCTTGAACAATAGGCAATATCACAAACTCACAAATTTGCTTCATATGTGCTTGAAGTTGAAATGTAGTGATAAAATATTATATATGCATAGTTTTTCCTAGAAATCTTAGGTAATATTCGAATAAACGCTGATCTAAAACCTACAAATTCAGTGAGACATTCAACACAGCGTTATTGCCGCTTCTTTTGACGTCACAAGTCCATTGATTTGTCATTTTCCAGAATTGCCAGTGTTACTATTTTGCGGAACTTCTGAGGAAACTTTATTCTCTTTCCATCCTATGAATTAATCAGAACTTATGTCAGCATGTGTTCTATTGAAATGAAGACGTCGTATTTGATAGCTGTCCTTGATTTAGTTATTCTTGAATAATATGTAGGTTAACCGAGTGCTGTCATTATATTTTTCGGCCTGCTCTTATGGTAAAGACGTATTATGAATAATGCTCGGCAACGATGTATTCGTGGCAATCTTCGCGATCGGCGAGTTGCCAATGTCACTATTTTGCGGAACTTCTGAGGAAATGTTATTCTGTTTCACCCTATGAATGAAACAGAACTTGTGTCCAGCATGTGTTATATTGAAATGAAGACTCCTCATTCGATAGCTGCTCTTGATTTAGTTATTCTTGAATGATATGTATGTATACCGGTGCTATGTCATTATTTTTTCGGCCTGCTCACATTGTAAAGGAATATTATGAGTAACACTTGGTAACTCTGTAATTATCTTGGGCTTACCTAGATCTGAACTTGTTACGTCACATTCTGGAGCATTTCTTTAGGATTTTTTTTTGGAAAAACTACTTCGAAAAAAAAAATAAAAAAAATCCAACCACTTTTCTCATCGTTTTGGACATTGTGGTATTTCTTCCAGAAATTAGTGATCTCGCCTAAATGTAAAGTACAACTACCCTGCTCCAAGTAAAAGATTTCTTCGATTTTGCTGTCTTTGAAAATATTTTGCCTAACTAGGTACATTCGCAGTAGTTCAAAGTTACTGATGAGTCAAATTCTGGATTGCTATAAACGGAAACTTATAAATGAAGACGTGGAAAAATGGTCACTTTCTTCGGATCCCCTCTTCTACCAACACTTGCCTACATCCGAAAAAGGTACTAGTTGCCTACGCAAATTAACTCCAATTCATATTTGCAGAATAATTGCACAAATACGTATATGTTCTACGAATTATATAAAAATTACATACCGGGGAGAAGTTTATAAATACAGCCGGAATAGGTTCAATATATAAGAACGTATCACCCATCTGCTCCTTAATTGTCCTATTTAGAATAGAACTAGATATTGCCATTCATTTTCGAATCTGCACTCCTTTAGTGACAAGATTGTTTTGTTCGATTCTGGAGACTTTCGCCGTATATTTATTTATTTATACATCCAACAGGCTTTCATACAATGACAGGAGTATTTTACATAGGTAAACGCTGAATATAAACTTATAATTAATTAATTTGTAATAATACTAGATACATCTTTGTAAACTGCTCGCATTGCCACGAAGAATACTTATGTCAACATTACTAGATTTCAAATTATTGTAAAATCTACACATATTCGAAAGGGGTCATTAATAGAGTGGTACGTGAATTTGATACAATCAGACGAAACATATTATTTGCGCTAAAAGCAGCGTTGCCAGATGAAAAAAAAATCAGTACCACAAACTCAAATGTACGTATATTGTTTCCAAAAAAAACACATCATTTATATATATATATATATATATATATATGAAAGTGGGAAATTATTGTCCGTGAGAAATTATGAAGAATGCATTTGTGGCATAATGGACAGATTCTGTCCATTATGCCACAAATTCATTTTTCATTATATATATATATATATATATATATATTATGTGTTGATTAATTTGGAAGAAGCTGCCCAAGGAGCAGAAGAATGATTGGTTGTTGAGTGAAAATTCTCATTCACTAGCCAATTAGAAACAAGTAGCAAAACTTTCAGTTCGTTGAGATTCAAGAGCAACGGCTAGAGGCACGCGTGAGATACAAACGATTATCGTAAAACCAAAGAGTAGAACTTATAATCTTTGGTAAAACTGCGAGACGGAAGAATTACTCAGAATTGTCAGTCAGCTTCCCAATTGCCAGACAGACTATGCATATTTTGCACTTTCCTTCCGATTTTCTTCTCTCTCTTTTCATGGTCATCTGCTATGGACATTTTGATTTATTGTTTGAAATAATCAATAAAAAAGTTGATATTTTTCATTGTACCCAGAAACTAATTTGGATACCACATTTATCAAAGGAGTACCACCGTACTTTTTGACAACCAAGAGTACCACATGTGGTACTATAGTACCACTCTGGCAACGCTGGCTAAAAGTGATTCGTGGAACATTGCGATTAACAGACAAATGAATATTCGGAGAGGCTATACCATTCTCTCTCTCTCTGTTTTCTCAAGGAATACATATCGAATTCTACTAATAAATGATTATAATCATAACCCGTCTCAAGATAGGTTCAATTTTTTTGAAGAACGCAAATTTCAAAACTTTTTTTAGGGTTCCAAATGACGCCACAATATTTTAACTTACTTCTAACTATTGAATAATATATACATTACGTAGTCTCGAAAAAGTAGAATTTCTTACAGTTTCTACGAGAAAATCTAAATTAAGATAGGCATGGCGAATAATTATATAAATGATTCGCAAAGGTAAGCTTTTCATCGAATGAATATTTGCATTCAGATTCTCGGTAGGTTTTATAGAAAATTGTCAAAAGTTATAGGGCTATTTTTGCGGAAAAAGTCATAACTCTAGGCTTTATAGAATTGAGTAGTAGGTTGTCCTCTAGACAGCAATCATTCAATAGATCCTGACTAACTGACTCACTGATTGACTGATATACGATCAATTCCCAGACCAAACCCCTTGTCCTAAGATCTAAAATTTTGACAGCATATTTTTTGATATTTCATCCTTAAAGGGGTGAAAAGGTAGGTGAGAAGGGGGATGAAAGTGAAAGTACAGTTGATTTTGAAATTAAAGTCATGGAAATTAGTATTTGGGCTCTTCTTCACAAATGAAGGGTTTTCGAAATTTTAACCCTAAAGGGGTAAAATGGGGGTTGAAAGTCTGTATAGTTAGCTTTAAAGTTAGGATCATGAAAAGTGGTATTTGGGGGGTCTTTGTTACAAATAAAAAATATGTGTTTCGGTGTTTTTGGAAATGCAACCCCTAATGGAGGTTTAATTTGGATTGTGGTTTAATTTGGATTGAAAGTTTGTAAAGGAATTCCGTTAGTTTTCAAGTTGGCATCATAAAAATTGGTACTTGAAGTATTCGTTGCAAATATAAGAAATATGTATTTCAGTGTTTTTAGAAATTCAACCCCTAAAGGGGTGGAATGGGTGTGAAAGTTTGTAATGGGAGTTCCCTTAGTTTTCAAGTTAGGGTAATAAAAATTCGTATATGAAGTCTTTGTAAGGGAAAAAGAAATACATGTCTTCTTGTAAACGTTAACAGTCTCGAACATCAACTTCAAATCATCGGCATACAAGAGAGTGTTTGAATTCAAAGAGTTACAAGTATCATTAACAAATAGAAGAAACAAGAGGGGTCATAAACTCGAACCTTGTGGAACTGTCGAAGTAGATACAAATTTGAAGGAAGTAGCCCCTTCATATTCCACAAACATATTCCGGTAAATTTGAAACGATTTCAGTAAGTGAAATATTTGAGGAATTGGTAAAATTGTTGGATTTACTATTTATACCAAAATTTGTGTTGATTACTTTTCATACTTGCTTCGGAATCATCAATAACATTTTTGTAGTCATCTCTTTACAATGTTTTTATAGCGTTAAAGGTTAAAATAAGCATCTACGTTTCCTGACTTTATTTTGACATTTTCAATTAATACCTTCCAGTACTAAAGATGGTGTTTACAAGAAGTATTCTGCAGACGTACACATTTTTTTATGACAGATTCTAGAGTTTCTTGAAATGAATTCGAAGCTGAATTTATATTAGTGGAGTTTTTTTAAAATCCCACTCTATATTATTCATCACATTTGAAAATTTCTGATTAATGTTGAGCTTAACCTTATATCATTTCACATTGTCTCGATTATAATCCGGTGTTGTCAATTTTGAGAGCCGGATGTTGATGGTCTACGGGTACTAAATGGATCGGTAACGAGTAAAACTTCACATTCTAAATTAGAGGGTAGATAGATCCAGTAAACGATTATATTGTAATTGAAAATTGCATGTGTTGGGTGATATCACAAAAATTAATGAAGGTGTTAAAACTTGATACAAGTGGACTATTCTGTTTATTAACATCATAATTTTGTAACTGCTATGTTTGTATATATATATATATATATAACTTGGATCTCTTGTTATGAGATGTTATATTCTCCTCTATAATAAAAAGTCTATGTTGAAAAGGATAACATTCACAATTGAATATTAAATAGAAATATTTTATGAACACCCTGTTCATATTTTCAAACAAATCAAAGATTCTATATATCTATCATTGAACATGAATAATATTTTCACTTTATTTGAGCCACCCCCAGTACACTATTTCCTAGAGCATCAATAAAAAACGCAATGAACAACCCTTGTATACTCGCATCCGCCTATCCCATGTTCCCAAACAAGTTTCTAACTGGGGTTAAATCATGTAACCACACTTTTGTATTCGAATTATTCTTTATTGTCACACGTCGACCGATAGATTACTCATAGAAAAAAGGACTAGGGGCAAGGAAGGGGATGTATCATTGGCACTTGTTCTGTAAATTTTATCCGTATGGCACACTTATCTTCGCACCATTAAAAAACAAATATAATTCGGAACAGTTGGTGAGAAAATAATAAATATACCATCGCGGGAAAGTTATGAAGAATGATTGCCACACAGGGTGGTTTCATTGATTGTTGATAAAACCATCTGATATTTGGTGGTGGCATCTCTGGACCCCTATTATAGTGTATGTTGAAAAAATATATTTTTATCAGATATCAAATGCAATCAATCCAAATAAATTTAGTGATCGTATTTTCATATTCGCACTGATTTCACTATTTTTTGCTGGTTACTTTTAAACGAACGTTAAAAAATGGGGTACTGATGGTCTCACCCCGGGACCCGGTGACTGTCCGTCTGTTCAATTGTCTGGCCATAGTATTCTGATTTCAAACCATCATCTGAAATTTGGCATTGTTATAGAGTTGTAGCTATTTAGCGAAAAGAACTTATTTTTTTAATTTTTTTATTCAAGTATTCGAATTGAATCACCGATAAATACGTTTAGCTCAATGTGCGAGGTATTGAATAAAATTAGCTGTGCTATAAAAATCTCGGAAAACTACAAAAAAAGTATTGTCTCACGTCCAAATCTACTTGAACTATTAATAAAGAAATTGCTAAAATTGTTGCATTATCCATTCTGAATTGAAGAAGAACTATGAACATATCTCCATAGCCAAGCGCTGTTTTAAAGAATTAAGGCCCCGCTTCATGTCGCGATACAAGTGGCGATACAAGTATATGAGATTAGTATCAAGTAACAACGTCTCCACACACGCTGAGACAGAATCGTGAAACATCAGTCGCACGCACGTGGTATCGCCGTTTCAAGACAGTGATACTGATACAACCACACACACGATGAAATTTGTATCGCTACTACGGTATCATGCAACATGTAGCGATACCGATCTCATCGTCTGTGGGTGCCTTTATATATATATATATATATATATATATATATATATATATATATATATACAGTGTGACCCATTTAAAATGGAACCACCCCTATAGAATAAGCATTTTTCAGTCAATCTCAAAAATATTTTTTTTTTAATATTAAGCATCAAAAACTGTACATTGACACAAATTTTCATAACTTTAGTTTCATTTCCAAGGCACTCTATGGGTTTTTTTCTTTGTCAAAAACGGTGAAAGTTTATTAGGCAATTTTTGTTCTCAAATTCGACTACACCACTGGAGTCGTAGTCGTTATAAATGAAAACCATCAAAATTTCTTTAAAAAATATTTGTTAACATCGAAGTTACAACAACTTTAATTTTGGAAACAAAGTATTTGATTATAATTTTTATTTAGATTATAGACATATTTAAAATCTGGCAAAACTGCCGATACAAAGTAGAACACCAGTGAATTTGTACAGCGAAAATCCGAAGTCAATAGCTCATTCCGTTCTCCAGTTATAACTCCTGAAAGTATGGCAATGTGAGCCATTTGTGGTGTACTAAATCACAGCCTACTATTGATTTTGTACAATACCTATGCCTGATGTATTAGTTCAGCTTTCCTCAAATTATTGATACCTTCTCTAAAAGCTTGTTTTAATTGAGTTTTGCAGAAATTAAAAGGAACATTTTTTGTCCTGCTTTCTGTTTTATTATTCAATAAATAATTTTGATACTTTAAAACTTGATTCGGTTCATTTCGTTTTTATCGGCTATGGAAGACTGCATAACTTGAAAATGAATTTTAAATTTTCTGTTATTTTCGAATACACTTATAACCTAAACTTAAATACATTATTTTAAGGGAATATAATTTACAAATCCAGTGGCGTAGTCAGATTTTCATTACAAAATCGCTTCCACCACAAATCGCTCACATTACCATACTTTCAGGAGTTATAACTTTAGAACGGAATGAGCTATTGACTTCAGATTTCCGCTGTACAAATTCACTGGTGTTCTACTTTGTATCGGCAGTGTTGCCAGATTTTAAATATGTCTATAATCTAAATAAAAATTCTAATAAAATACTTTGTTTCCAAAATTAAAGTTGTTGTAACTTCGTTGTTAACCACAATTTTTTCATGAAATTTCCATGGTTTTCATTTATAACGACTACGGATCCAGTGGTGTAGTCAAATTTCAAAACAAAAATTGCCTAATAAACTCTTGCCGTTTTTGACGAAGAAAAAAAACCATAGAGTGCCTTGGAAATGAAACTAAAGTTATGAAAATTTGTGTCAAGATACAGTTTTGAGAATGATTGAAAAATGCGTATTCTACAGGGGCGGTTCCATTTTAAATGGGTCACACAGTATGTGGTGAATTAGTGACTGGCATATTGTATACAAGCTGATTCTGACTGCAACCCCACATAGAATCTATATATATATATATATATATATATATATATATATATATATGAATATTTCATGGCCAATGAAGCAATTTCCAAGCTAATTTCGAGACCGCCTCTGTTAAACCATCTGTTTTTTATAGGAAGTACATTTTATTGGCCATCCTTCTCTAGTGTGACTAATTTCTCCGTAACGTTAGTCGTAGCTTATTCAGGGTCGTATCTGGGCGTGCCTTAAGTATATATTATTATTATTATAATGGGTTTTGTAAATAAATATATCTACACTGTTTCATTAATTCGGATATCATATTTTCAAGGGCGGGAAATTGCTTTTTGACATTTCTTTCTCCTGCAGCTTGTAGGCTGAAGGTATACTCTAATATATTCCCTGGGAAATCTGAGTCTGGTTTATTTATTCTGTGTGGCATAACATTTCCGATTTTGGCAAAGTGACAGTTCAGTATATTTGATATTAATTTTGCCATTCATGTATACGTTTAGTGATTTTCGGCATTTCAATGAGATACATTTCGAACAGAATCTTTCATGTATTGAGTTTTCCTCTTATTGGTCGAAGATGTTGATCAAAAAGTAAATTACCTGAATAACATCATCATAGACTTATTCAATTTTCATGCTCCTATAAAAACTGTCAGAATTTCTAAAAAGAAATCACCCTGGTTAACCGAAATCTAACAAAATACAAACATACGAAAAATATACGCGACTGAAGGTACCTATTATGAATCTCTGATAAATGGAGTGGATGAACCATGCTTTAAAAAGGTTAATAGTAAGTTTATACAGCAAGTAAAATAAAATAAAGTTATTTAAAAAGTTAAAACTTCACAACATCCATAACAAGTTTATACAGAAATAAAATAAAATAAGAAGTAATATAAAATAAGAAGTAAAATAAAAGATGGTTAACTTTTATATTTTATTTGACTTTGACTAGTTGTTAGGACATGTACATACTGAATAATTTAGGCAAATTGACGAAAGTTGATGATAGATGGACATGATAGAGTAGCTATTCAGTCCTAGTATATGTTTTTGTTTTCATAACTGGAAAATGGTGTGTTCAGTGCCATTTTTTAAAATTTCGTTTTTGGCCAATAATGTCTTTAGATGACGAACATTTTATAATATTGGTAGTGTTGTCAGCAGTAGCTTATTTTTTATTTAATAAACAATAACAGGGACCAATTTTACAAGTATACATCATTTAAATTGAGGTAACCTCAACATAAAATCCCAAATTTCGATTGACAGCTTCTTACTTTTTAAATTAATTTACTCAGCTCTATAAACACTCTGAAAATTATTATTTCTTATTTTACTTTATTTTATTTCTCATTTTATTTTACGTGCTGTATAAACTCACTTTAATACTAGTAAAAACATGTGGAAAGAATTAAAAAACATGGGTGTTTATGAAAAAATATCCAATGGTATCCCCTCTTACAAATTCATAATGAAATAAACAATGTTTTTGTAGCCAAACAACTATGACGATCCAGATGGACAGTTCCTCAGCTTTTTAAATACTAACATAATGCGAACCAATTCAGTTTTTATAGAGTCGATGAAACAAATATTTATAGGAAGCTGTTATACCTATCAAATCTAATGTCGTCGGAGTTGACAAGATGCTGATACATTTTGCGTATATTTTCATCATTGAAAATCATCAGTCTGGAAACGATCTAACATAATATATTCATCCAAATCTGCTAAACATGAACATTTCAGTTAGAGACCGACCGAAGCTTCGTTTTCGGCCAAAAAATCATGATTCGGCCATATTTTCGTTTTCGGCCTTTAACCAGCCGAAAATCAGAAGTTCGTTAATTGTCGCGTCTCATTCGGCCTACTTCGTAAAGCTCGGCAATATCAGGTGACGTTCGGCTAACTTCCGGGTGAATCGAGTCCGCTCGTGGTTTCACTCAGCTGACTTAAACGGACGCGATTTTGTTTTGAAGTTGTAAAGCGAGGTTATGTTGAATTTTTTCTTCACGTGCATAAATTAATGGGTAAGTAATTACTTTTATTTGTTCTTGACTTTTGTTTTTATTTCCGTCACGCATATAAAGATTTCAGTGCTGATTTTTGACAAAGTATAGTTGATTTTAATGGTGGCTAATCATAATATAAATTATATTGATTGTATTATATTGAATTATAGGTATATTATACTGTATTGATTGATTATATTATATAATTCATCAATACAACAAGAAATACACGAAATTTTGTATCCTCTAATGGTATTATCGTGTTTTACTTATTTTAAAGCCTATATTTGCTCTTTATCTCCCTAGGTGTAAAAAAAACAAACAAGATTTCAGTGTACAGCGGAAATATTAATATTTTTTATTGCCTAATGTCTAATCATTTTCGTTTTTGGCCGAAAATAAAACTAGAGCATTAGCTTCCTTTTCGTTTTTGGCTGAAAATCCATTTTCGGTCGGACACTAATTTCAGTTATCTTTGAGAAAGTCCTCAATGAAGAACTGCTCGTTTACCTACTCAGCATACTCCCTCAAAACCAATCAGGATTTCGACAAGGGCACAGCTTCACAACAGCAATGCTCAGATTTTTTTAAGCTAGTTCCTTTTTTTGAAAATTTATTTAATATTAATTGATAAATAAATACCCATATATATATTTAATATCTCCGGCTATGCACTTTATCTTCTTTCCATTTACTTTTTTTATCTTATTTCCTTCACCTCAGCTAACTCAATCGGTACGCCTATGGAATCTCAGAAGTCGGTTCTACTGTGGAGACCTCTAGTAGTTTCTTGATGTCAATTTCAGAAAATAGCAATTCATTGTCGCTCAAACATTAAAAATAATGCAGAGATTCATCAAAATAATAATTTCCTTTATTTAGGAAAAACTTACTACTACCTAGTCCTAGCGATAAATAACCTAATTAGTGCTTCATAGCAATTATATACAGCAAATGTGAAATTATGTGATACTAAAAGTGAAATTCAACCTAGTTTTATAGGTTATGTGGTCAATATAGTAATTCGTGAAAAGTTCTATCAAAATTCTTTGAAAGTTTTGTTTTTAATTGCACTGTGGTAACTTTTATAGTTTCAAAAAATTCCTGGGACTTCTTGTAACGAGAATGTTCAGTGTAGTTTTATAGGTTATGTGGTCAATATAGTAATTCGTGAAAAGTTCTATCAAAATTCTTTGAAAGTTTTGTTTTTAATTGCACTGTGGTAACTTTTATGGTTTCAAAAAATACCTGGGACTTCTTGTAACGAGAATGTTCAGTGTTTGGGTTTTTCTCCGGTTCCAGGAAACTTCTGCTACTTTTGTCAACTGTGCCTTCGCCTCGTCTTGGTAAATGTCCAATAAAACAAAAGGTAAGCTCAACTCTGCATCTGGGATCTTTTATCTGCTATTCTTTATATTGTTTCCCATGTTGTCTTGGTACATAACTGTTTTTCTAATACAAATTGATGATTTTTCAAGATTGAATTTTATCGTTGGTTCTTCCAAAAACAATTTTTTCACAATCCTCCTAGCTTGTTGATTCCTCTCCCTTGATACCAACACATTTTGTTTTCTTCCTCGAATTTTCGATTTTCACGCACCTTTTTGTTACACTTTTCATTATTTTCAACATTTCTAACTACCTTATAAACTATATACAAGACATGTAAAAATCATTCTTTTGACGTTTCTGCTTTTCATATTTTCAAAATTCCTTAGTTTGCATCAAGATCTCTCCTGGCATCTCATTGGCTGTTGTGATCAGATCCAATTTCGTATACAGGATGTTCAAACTTTTAATATCTGCTTGTGCTCAAAATACATTCGTAAATTTTGATTTCTAAAAATTTTAAAATTATTCCAGTTGCTTGTAATGTGTAAAACATGTTTATTTCAAACATAGGTATCGATTAATATTATATGAGATTTCAGAAAAACGGTAGAATCTTCAGAAAAACTGTAAAATAACATAGCACAGATTACTAACCACGAATATTTTTTTATTTGTGGGTTTTTTTCAATTTTTCATTGTCATTTCAACTCTTTAAATATTTAACGTACTTCTAAACTTAACAATATATATCATTCTATTGATGAAAATCACCTTGATTCTACTCAACTACTCGAAGGATTTTGATAGACTCAGCTACAAACTGATGTGGACTCTCTAACAACAAATTACCTGTCGAATCGTACACAAGCAGTTATAGTTTAACCATTTTCAATTGCAGAAGCTGTTTCTATTCTGTAAGAAACGGAACGAAAAATAATGTGTACTACTGGTAAACATTCTCCGTCGGCGAAGGAAAGATCAAAAGAGCCGATAGTCTACGTGGGTTTGAGTGTCAGCTGTCTAGTTCTTCAGCAGCCAATGAAAATGGACCGCAAGCCAATGATAATGCTTGTAGGTGTGTCTATACGTTAAGACTAATAAGTCACCAGTTATATACGTGTTTCAGAAGGTCTGAATACATAAAAGCCAGTAGCGTCTCTGGTCTGGGATCGAAATAGGTTTTAAAATATTCTATAGTTGTGATGTGTTTTGTTGGAAAATATGATTTTTTTCGACCATGGAAAAATGAAATTATGATGATCCGATTGCTTATTAATACATACTTCCTCGTTTATGGCATATTTTTTTATTTTAACGTATTTTTAAAATATTTAATATCTAAATAAAATTAGTTATCTCGGCCTCTGCTGCTCAAAGGATTCCGCCTCAAGACTGGGAAACTTGTTTTTTATGCTTCTGCAATTGATAATGGATGAACTATAACACAGGCAATGAAATATCGTCACATTGTCGCAATTTCACAAATAAGTTTATTTCTGTAAAAGCCATTATTACGCTGACGATACCCAATTGCAAATAAGTCGCCAAATTACATTGTATATTGAATATTAAAAAAAAAATAACTAATGGTTCCACACGCAAAAATGGAAAATTTTACATAAAAAAAGTATATAAAATTTTTGTTTAAATTAAAAACTATAAGCTGCAGATTTTTTTTGCTAACATGTGGAAATGTGAGGCGGCGACTCTGAAGTGCAGCGCTGGAGGAGCACGCAGCCACGAGCGCTTTACACTAAATTTGTTATAACTTTGATCTAATTGATGAAATTAAGCTAACTGAAAGAAGAAAAATGCAGCTAACGAAAAGTCACGTTTTTAAATGTGAAAAAAAATATTTATAGGAATAGTACGTATATGAAATTACGTCAAAGTAGAATTATGTCTAAAATCAATTAAAGAATCTGCGTTTTTTTTTTTATTTTCAAGATAAACATCTGAAATTTTCACAGATTACTCTCAAAATGACAAATGAAAAAGAGTCCAATTTAAAAAAAAACTTAAAATTTTATTTTGAAAAAAGCAGAGCTTAAAATATTGAATAATTTTAAAAATGACAAATTTGCGTCAAAGACCAAAAACTCTATAAATACTGTTTGAGTACCAACCCGTTAAAATATTCTAGTGAATGTGAGAAAAACCTTGGAGTTGTTTTAGACACGAACATGAGATTTAATAAACATATTTCTTAGTCACTACGCATTTTCTGCATAGTAATGCTTTTTCTAAATTGAAGTTGATCTACACTAACAGAAATATACCCACCAAAAAAAGTAAATCTACTTTATGTGAGTCTCTTGTTCTCTCGATATTGAATTATTATGCTGATTATATGGGCCTACAATGCTAAGCGCTGATAGTCGATGCATTCAGCTGGTGCTGAATTCTTGTGTTCGTCTAATACCCTACCTATGTACCTAGTTTGCGTTATTGGACGAAAGTCAGTCGTTGAGATCATATAAAATATTAGCGTTGTTCGAAACATTCTCAACTGACTTTGAAAGGGACTATTTTTCTGGAAATTGAAAAATCTATAATACGATAAAAAAGAAGAATTTTTTGTAAAAACACATATTTGAAAATGTCACTTCAAAAGAAATGTTTCTAACAATTTCCATTGTTGGAAAGTGAAACTGCTTCCCAATTTTTTAGCCCTTCCTGATAATCGTGGAAGCGTGAAATCGATTTTTCGTTGACAAAAATGTATTGAAAACCTAGTGATTTCTGGTGAGTATTCCCTTTTGGAAAACATTCTTCTTTGCCTCATTCAACTGAGTTCTCAATTGAGACTGGATTGAATAATAAAAATGCAAATTTTATCTTTCAGATTATTTCTTTTTAGTTATGGTCCTTCCATCACCATATCTTTCTGTTGTACCTATTCTGTTAAATATTACGAACAAAAAATATCTTCATTTTCATCTTAGATTTTTCAATTTACAGAAAAAGAAAAACAGTCCCTTTCAAAATCAGTTGAGAATGTTTCGAGCAACGCTAATATTTTATATGATCTCAATGACTGACTTTCGTTCAATAAATTAGTATGTAATCAGAAAAAAAATACATTGTATGTTATTCCATCCATCTCAGTCCTCAACAGATATAGTGTGGATACAAACAAGGGAATTACTTTTTCCGATTAATATTTTCGGGGACACGGTTAAACAATCAATCCCTCTAACCTTTTTTATAGGTTTTTTTGTTATGCAATATTGTTTGCTTGAATTAAAATGCGTTCCATTTATTATTAGCTTCCATCTGATACATTACACACCGGTATACAATTTTTTTTGCTTATCCTTGTAAGTATTTCCAGCACAACTGAATATCATATAAAGTAGGATTTTTCGTCGAAAAAACCCAAGTTATGGAAGTATACATTTGAAAAAATTGCTTCTTTATGATATAGTCTTTTTTTTTCAATGGAACCCTTTTGAAATGAGAATCCACTTCGGCCTCTGATGCCGTCAATTGTCGATACTTAACTAGGTGTAGCAACGGCTGTAGTAGATACCGAAAAATATGGCCAGTTAAAATAGCTCTACCAACAAAAACAGGTGGTTTAATTATCAAATGACAAAGTGTACCCACTTATTTGAAGTTCATCGGTTCTTACCGAAAGACATGCTGGATGCAATTTTATATACCAATTGTGCTCAGTTCGGCAGCTGCCTCTTTTCACCAGCGCCCCCACAAACATCCGACCTAACAGTAAGACTCAGGTAGATTTAATTTAATTCAGGTAGGAAAATCTTTTACCATCCTTTGTAGTATCCCTACTTATTTTTATGTCCATTCCGAACTTCGTTGCCATCAATTTGCCGAATTATATAGTTTTTCACTTAATTTATTGGACACTACATATAGTACAGGGTGGGTTTTATGCGAATTCTCCAAATACCTACTATTGTGGAATATTCGAATCATGATTTCTTTTTTTCGCGTTTGTTATTTACTCATGTAGGTAGTTGCTTCTATCTAGTAATTTAGGAAATGGTCGTTGCGGTAATTCTATTTCTGAATGCACATCCATTCCATTTCGTTAATAATGAATATTCCTTCTTATTCAATACTTTGACGTACATAAAACCCTTATTACACGATGCCTTTTTCATTTCTATTTTTGTGCTTATTTTCATGGCTAGGTATTTGTTAGCTAAATTTCCCCAAATAACTGGCACTATTGGAATTCAAAATAACGGATACTCCGTCTGGTGTCGATTTTTGAAACTATACATACGTATACATTGTTTACTTTTCCAAACATTAATGTTTATATGATTTTAGCCATTCTATACGTAAAATCTCTTTCATTGTTGTTATTTAATGAAATTCTTGTTTACCTGGTGAATGTTCTGTTGACTATTGTACGTCCTCGAGTGAAAAAATTAGCGATTCAAGTTCAAATCATTATTGTTGTGTATCTCAATGTGACTCTTGGCAAAACGATACCAATGTATTGGAATAAGTTTTCATCATTTTCCGTGAGAAAATGAACGTAACGTTCTGGTGCAGACTAATCTAGGATTGAGCGAGCCTATAGACATATGATGGGCTCTTGAAGAAGAATACATTCCCTTTCCAAAATCTTCTTGTATCGTCTGTAGCCAAGAAAAAAGTGAAAAAGGCCCTTCAAAGAGAGTTGAGAGGAAAGAAAAGAGAGTTGAGAGGAAATAAATTAAGAAGAGAAAAAAGAGATATTATTCAACATACCGAAAATTATTTATAAAGTATGGAAAAAAGAGTGACTATATATGTATATCTAGGTGATAAGGACACATTGTTTACTTTTCGAAACATCAATGTTTATATGATTTTAGCCATTGTACAGTTAAAACTTGTCGAATCCCTTGTGATTGTTGACCATTCAATGAAATTCTGGTTTACCTGGTGAATATTCTGTTGACTATTGTATGTCCTCGAGTGAAAAAATTTGTGATTCTAGTTCAAATCATTATTGTTGTGTACATCAATGTGACTATTGGGCAAAACGATCCTGTTGTATTGGAATAAGTTTTTATCATTACTGGTGCAGACTACTCTAGGATTGAGTGAGTCTATAGACAGACGACGGGCTCTTGGGATCTTGAGGAAGAATACAGTTCCTTGAGTTCCTTCCCAAAATGTCCCTGTATCGTGTGCGACCAAGAAAAAAGGGAAGAAGAGAACCTTCAAAGAGAGTTGAGAAGAAAAAAAAGAGAGTTAAGAAGATAAAAAAGAGATATTATTCAATATACCGAAGATTATTCATACAGTATGGAAAAAAAGTGGCTATTTATGTATATCTTGGTGATAAGGACACATTTTCACACCATCTTGTTCGTTTTAGATGAAATAAAAAAAACTGTTTTTGTTAGTTTTATTTTCAGTTAGAATATTAACAAATAATAATCTGTAACATTTCTTCAAAATAATTCATAATAATAATTCTCGATGACTTCAGTAAGCTGTACAGAAACCTCGAAAAATATTTTTTTTGCAAGCAATTTCGAACATACTTTGTTTCCTTCAAAGTGAGTTTTTGCAAATGATATTGTCTTAAGATTTAAATACACCACTTCACTAAAGTCTTGAAATTAATAACACTACACAAAAAAACTGGAAAATAATACCAAATAGAAATATTTTAAGAAAAACTCCCAACACAAGTGTATATAACCTCTGAGAAAACAGACAAACAATGTACGTATGTCTGGTTTGAATTTTCGCTACTCTGGCGCTGGTATCTAATTTTGAATTCCCAATTACACCGTGCCATTTTGATGATTGTTTCAGGCGCTAATTTCAGAGCTGCAAACCTAAGGAAAATTGACATTTACCTTAAAGTAATTTAGTATACCTGGACTATGTTTTTCAACTTTTACAAGATTTTTTCTTCTTTTCTGTCATACTAAACAAAACGAAAACTGTGTGATTAATTTCATGTATTTGTTGGTTATGTCAAGTCCAATAGATAATTACTGTGTTGGCAAACCTGACATTTCCACAAACGTCCTTGAAATCCCCTCGAAAAATAGAACCAGTTCTTTTTATTTTCATGCTTGAAACAATCAACAAAATAGCCTCGTGCGCATGCGTATTTGTTTAAAATTTCAGCCACCGGCAGTCAGGCAGACAAATAGGCACGAAAAAGGCATAGTGTAATAAGGGTTTAAGCGCAAAATAGGCGTCCATATACCTAGGTATATTCTTAAGCGACCACGAATCCCACTTTTTGAGCTGAACCCCCAGGTCAAAACCGTCACCGGGTCCCTTTTTTACTTGAAAAGTGAAGTGGAAGCCATGTTTCCCCCCGGACCTACCGTTTCTATGGAAACATTGTCATCTCTAGTAAGGGAGTGACATATTATTTTATATTGAAGAAAGCGAGAAAACATTGTATTGCTACGAATATCCTACGCCACTGCCGTAATCACACGCCGCCGACAAAGACATTGGAATATATATATATATATATATATATATATATATTCGGATCGTAAAAGTGCATCGCAGGCGAGCGATTGACCTTTTAAAAATCATCAAAACCCATCGAAACAGGTGTTAGATTGAATACACAATTTATGAATATATGTATATACATGAAAGTTCGCCACCTGGTGGCACCTATCGATTGGATCAATTCCAACAAATGGGATATTATTAGATACGCCTAGAGTCTTGATGTATATATGGCGCCATAGTATATCTAGTTTTGTTGACTCGAAACATAGTGGCCTTGACATGCCATAAAAATTATGATATGGCAGCAATGAAAAATGACAGGTGTAAAATATAAAGGTGATTCCAAACATTTTTTATTCATTCGGAAAATTATTTCTGTAAATCAACAAAAAGAGGGGAACGAAGTAAAATCACACCATTGAACAAATCTTTGATAAAAGCTAAAAATAAAAAACCTTTCAACATTCCAAGGAATTCTTTCGACTATTTTCACCAGTTATACCAATTGTTCTGAGAAAATACACGCATAAAATAGACCTAGTGTTTATATCCTCTATTCAAAAATAATCCTTGAATTATTTCAAGAAACCCTTAGAATTCGACAGACACTGGGCAGGACGCTATTCTATTTCCGGATTCTTTGTTTTTTTATTTTTGAAAACTGAGTTGGGTCCGATTTGAAAAATTTCCCGTATGTCATTCCTGCTGAAAACATTTCAGTTCGCCTTATATTGAAGAAGTTTCAATCACCCTACTGTATAAAACACCTCCTATAAGCCTTGTTTATTTGAAATGCTCAGCCTGCTCAAAAAATAAGATTACGTAATGTGACGTGATTTTTATGATCCACAAAGAGCACTACCACTCAAACGAACACTAAGCAAAACATAACCTAATTTTTTCATGGGTTTATATTTTGTAAAGATTTAATTATTGAAATTTCGAAAGGACAAAAAATGATATGAATAATAATCTTCGAAGACGACGACTGGGGACTGTTTTCTAGTTCATCGTGATCCTATGAAGAAGATCAACGAGGAGAGAGTATAGAGACATTTTTCAATGTACCTACTCTTAATAGCAGACCTTGTCACCAACGTCAATAACGCCTCCATCATGTACAATTATCTGTCATGTAGTGGGAAACTTGTTTTTTATGCTTCTGCAATTGATAATGGATGAACCATTAGGTATATTATTTATTCAACTTGTTAATCATATAGGTATTACCACCTGTTCGAACCGAATGAAAATCCGAACTATCACAACATTTATCATTTTATAATATTTATTATTGATAACTTCCTCCATTTTCTTATTGCTGCCTTCTGATCACTTTGATATGATTTTATCTACTCTCTGAAAATTGTGGCAGCAGATAAACCCTGCTTTATCTGATCTGTGGCAACTTCTTCCAGTCAAACGCTCTTTGATTAATTGCTCGGAACAAAGGAAAAACCAAATATTGCTCAAATCAGATTCGAGCAACTTGATATGTTGACAAACGAACAGTCATATAAATTGCTAGTGAATTGTTGTGAAGCAAAAAAATATTTCAGAAATTATTGTATCACCCTGTAAAACGTTGCAAACCATCCGAGCTCAGCAGACACAATAACACAAAGTTGCTAAGTAAATCAGAATACAATCCAGATCACCCTGTATGTAATGCGGGCGAGAAGTGGAAGAATGTTCATTGCAACAGCTGAAAGAGGCAGGTGATACTCGCCTTGGCAGATGGTAAGTCGACTATCCTACACGAATTCAGAGGCACATCGTCAAGTTTCCGAAGTAAATATGCGACCTAAGATAACACCACCACTTGAAATAGAAACCGTCATTAGTGGTTGAGGGAAGAGATACATTTTTGATGATGTAGAATTGTGCGAATTTCTTTTGTTGGGAAACTGGATTCAGAAACCAAAATTCCGCAAAGATTTAATTCACGAATTATTTATGCTTTAATTTCAGATATCTTGATTTGTTGAAAATATGAACAGGGTGTTCATAAAATCAGATGTGGAATCATCTGCGAATGAAAGATACACTTAAGTTACTATCTTCCATCTTCAAGATAACCTCTTGTGGGGTATTCATGTTGAAAAGGGAAACATTCTCAATTGAATATTGATAGAAATATTTTTCTGTGAATTGAAAAATCTACGATAAAAAAAGTTATTTTTGTGAATGTCTAACGCCACGCTGGACATTGAACTACATCTGATAGATATTCTGAAAAGACCCTAACTCTGAAGAAAAAATCTGAAATTGAAAATTTGCATTTTCATTCAGATAGTTATTTGATTTTCTATTCCAGTCTCAATTAAGAACTCATGATGATGAATGAGGCAAAAAAGAGTACTCACCAGAAATCATTCGTAACATTGACGCAAGAGAGACATCGCATTCACTAGGTCTTCAATACATTTTTGTCGACGAAAATCTATTTCACGCTTCCACGATCATCAGGAAGACCGGAAGAAATGAGAAAATATTCACAAAAATAACTTCATTTTTATCGTAGATTTTTCAATTCACAGAAAAATGTTTCTATCAATATTCAATTGAGAATGTTTCCCTTTTCTTCAGATATCTATTTTATTGTGGCCAATCGAATGCAGTTATTTCAAAACGTTATCGTGGAAACGAAAAAAAACATTTTTTCTCTTCTCTGCGTGGTAAAACGGTAATATATTTTAATTTAATTGATACTGCTTTGAATTACTTGGAAAAATACATTAGGGATGTACCTACTTATACTATGATAGAACATGACCACTAGGTATATGAGAAACAGTCAACCAATCATATCACTTCCTCATATTGATTTCTTGATAACAATCCATTTCAAACTGTTTCAGATTGAGATAATTTCAAACGGCCAGATTTTCGCGGGCGAAGTCACTCTTATTAGGACGCGATCCCATTCCTCTGACGATGCATTCTGCAGAAAGAAAATCAGAGTTTTTCGAACTACCTAATCTCTTTTGGTGACTCGTGTACAAATATTTTATGTATAGACAATAAGATTTATATCGTTATGATCACCGATTGAATCACAATTGAATATAAATAAATTCCTTTGCAAAACTTGAACATTTTCTTATGTATCTACACACATTTGACATGTTACCAATAGAATCTCACGGAACATGACACATGACTGTATATGAACGTCACTTGTATTAGTCCTATAACATTTTCGTAAAATTTCGCAACTAGTGTTTGATTTCCGGCCTAAATAAATTTCAATTAATGGTACAAAGTACAAAGAATTATATAAAAATAACATGGCACTGAATGACCATACATCAATTACCTATATGTTAACGAAATCCGTGAAATACTGTGAATTAAATTTGATCTGTTGGGATTTGAAAAGAAACGAAATAATTTGGTAAACGCGGTTCATCTGAACAGAATTGTAGTTACCCCTCCAGTCTAATTATTTTAAGGTCGTGAAAAGTATTAAACCCAAAAACACACAAACTTAATTGAGCTAATATTCAGGTTTTTTGTGTAATCAATGTGATACTGAAAGCTAATAGATATTATTACAAAAACGTGACCCAGACTTTTTCAAACAATACTGAAAATTGTCTATGATTTTACATTTGTGATTGCAGTAATTTTATTTGAGTATGTCAGATTTGTTTTTCAATTTCATTCATAATTTGGTTTCTTTAAGAATACCTACGCGCCCAAATAATGCTTGGAATTTTTTCGAGCACCTGCTTTATAGTGAAAATCATAGAATAAAAAACAAATAAATGATGTACACAATCATACATCACCTTTTTTGTTCTATCTCGCGGAAATATTTAGTGATGCCAGCCAACTATTTAATTCACACCTTTAATTTTGTCGAAGTAGGTATTATGCTGGCATCAATTTTATCATTATATATTACTTTAGTGGCAAGAGAGATGAAATAATCACATTTTTTTCGTTTTGTGTCAAAAATCTATGTTTATTCCGTACATGACATATACAGTATGTTCGCTTTCATTTGATATCTCTATGCCAAAAATAAAATATATGCTTTTTTGTGTTCCAAATCAGCCCCCTGAAATAGACATTCAAAAATAGTGTCACATAGAAAATCAACAATTGATTGTATTTTGTCGGGAAAGTAACTTTCTCCCAAAAACAACTACTACACAAACTTCCTCATCATTGGAAATTTTGAATGAAGCTTCATCCATTAGTTCTATTCATCGCCTGATATGCTTCGAAGAAGTCGGCTTTCATAATGGAACTCATTTTGATTCATTGATAAGGTATACGAAACCTTATTTCGCTTGGGTTCAACCACCCGTGAAAAGTGCCTCTGGGCTCCAAACTGGGCCTTGTGACGTTTGCAATGTACATATTTTGATGATTTGCATTCTTTTGTAAATTCAAGCAACATTACATTGCGTAACTAATGAAATGTAAAGACATGCAATCAAAGCCCTGGTATAGCAAACATATTAAAAAAAATATAGTCGGCATATTAAAGTTTGTTTCTACTACCGAGAGCAAATTAATAGAACTTTGATTTGTTGAAGTTTCAGTTTTTTATGTAGAGGTTTCTTTAAGAGTTATCTATCATACAGTTTTATTCTAGTGTTTATCGTGAAAATTTAACCTTCAGGGTTAGGGAATTTCAACTTACTTATGCTTATAATTAGGTCATTGTGAATACAAAAGAGGAGACTGTTTGGTTCAAGAATGAATCATGGAATAGTGTTTTGAGTGCCACTGGAAACCAGCAAAAAATGATTTCCCTGAGATTTTTCTGGAGTCATTGAGTTTATGTAAATAATGAACGTCAAGGGTTTGTGAAACTTCATAAAGGAGATAGTTCGTTATGAAGAGTATTGCTTATTATTTCTGCAAAACTAATGACAAATACATTTTCTAGATCGGGGGTAAACGTAAGGAGAAAGAGAGAGAGCTATTAGTAGGTTAAGGTCCATGTATAACTCTTGAGAAAACGTTCCATTCTAGTTTACAAATATTATCAAATATTTTTGATATCAAAAGTCTGATAATAAAAAAATACACCAAATCCATACAAATTTAGGTAAATATATCAACTAGTTTATTTTCCAGTGTTACCAGGTTTGCTTAACGATTCTATGTGAAGAATGATTCCATCAGAGAGTAACTTGTACTCAGAATGAGCCTATATAAAAATGTATAATATAGCGATGTTACAGGCGATACATATTTTTTTTTAAACAAAAAATTATTTGGAATGCACAGTAACTTATCGGGGTAAACTAAAATGTTCTCAACTAATTTTTTTGTCGTTTTTGGACCCTGTAGGTTACAAACCTAAGATATCATGCCGATGAACTTCTTCACCTGTGAAACGGTGGAATGGCTTTGGATTTGAAACACATTCCCGGTTAGTAATTTTAACTCTTTTTTCGTGAACTGTGTAATTTATTGGGTTTAAAACTTCCTGTTGTACCTGAAATACTTGACATCTGACGGAGTTTTTTCGATTTTCATAAAATGGAGAAGTAGACGAATTGGTAAAAATACGAACCTAACAATAGTCAAATTCGTGTTATCTAGTTTGCAAACGAATAATTCGATATTCGGTTGTACTTACTCCTGAATATCACTTGTCAGTCTCTAATATTTCCACATTAGAGTTTGGGATGTATAATATATACGGGTAGCCGAAATCCGGCCAGGCAGAATTTTTGAGATTTCAGCCAGAAGCAGAGTAACTAACATTTTAGACTTACCCGTATAAGAAAGCTGCTCCTGCTATTCCACCCCCACATTGTGCTACAATGAACAGGAGAGTTCGCAGGAGGGAAATTCTTTTGATCAGTCCCATTGCCACCGTCACCGATGGATTGATATGTGCTCCTGTAAAAAAATATTGATACGATATCAAAATTATTGTTTTCAAATTATTTTTTATCATTCAAAACTGAGGCTATAGTATCGATAGTCGCAATGATATTCATATTCCCTCGGTACTTCGAATCAATGGAAATATTATCAAATTCCAGATGGAGAATCGTTGAAAATTGTGTAAGGGACGATGGTATATAGGTACTGGGACGTGTACTCTGGAATTCACCTCTTTAAGAATATCTTAACTTAATGCCTTCAATTGTTAAAAAGTGGTTTTTCCAACGGGGATCTTTTTTAAAGCTTTTAAAGAATAGATCCAAGAAGTGGAAAAAGTCTCAGGTTTTTAGTTTAGAAAATTATCAGTGTTTTTATGTTAATTTCCAACTTTTTAATTCATGGTACATGATTTTTATTGTTCCTTAATATTCATATTTAATGGGTTAAAAAAATATGTTTTGTTTAAGTGAACGAATCGTACCGAACGCCGAAGCCACATCACCCATTTTTATCCCTATTTTCACCTCTCAATTAAAATTATAAATCTTGGTAGTAGAATTTCGGAAGGTGCGATTTTTTCTATGAAATTTCGTGCTCTTTGAGGAGGACAGTTTTTGAGATATTCTCGAAAAACGAACTTTTACTAAATTGTTTTTCCAATTTTTTCGAGCTTGACTTCAATTTTTTCAAAACATTTCTAGATGCAATTCCGATTTGAATGACACCTTGATCATAATTGTCAGTAAAGGCGAACTCGAATTCGAAAAAAAGGCACATGTTAATCAGACTAAACTATTGAATATTAACCCTATAATTAACGAATTATGTAGTACAACTATTTTGAATTACAGTACTCGTTATTATCTACGAAAACCAACGTATAATAAGAAGTGCTTTGTGAAAAACTTACGTTCTGTCGCCTTCGTTTGTGAATATTTGTTTCATCATTTTCAGTTTTGCAATATGGTAGTGGAATTTGTAAAAAAATATTGCATGTACCTATTCGTGTTGAGCATTAGTTTTTTATTATTTGAAAATTCCATGGATCCCACTGCTGTTTAGGTACTTATGGTATTTCTTACTGAAATATTGATGGTTTAGTCGAAACTATTCCAGCAAATAATGAAATACAAGTTCCACATATTTTTAAGGCAATATAGAACACTTTTTTACTGATAATGTATGAAATATACCTTAAATCAATGAAAACAAAATATTTACATTTCTAAAAAATCAAAATCACAGACACGTGGATTAGTGGAATATTACCATAGGGTTGCAGCTGATTAAGTAGTAGAATAATGATTTGAAAAACCCTCTTCTGAATCAGAGGGTGGATATTGCGATGTGAGAGTGAGAGAAATCGGTTTCTTGTCTTGTCTTGATGTACATTTCCTGTTGGTTGAGATGAGACAAGAGGGGACATTTTTTTGTCTGTTTGACAAGAAGCATCACTATAAATAATTAACAAACAAAATTTCAAGTGGATTTAAACAAAACTTTGTAAAAACTGGCGTTGAAATATTTCCTAATTGGTGATTATATACCGTTTTGAATACAGACAAAAACTTATCAAAAGTATATATCATTATTTAAAAATATAACTATATCGACTGAAAACCTATAGTTGAACAAAGAACCATGATGTAGAATGAAAACATGGCTGCGATCATCTAATCAAATTTGTCTCATGTTATACCCATCATATTTTTATTGCGTTTCCTCTGTAAGCCGGTTCCAACAATAGAAACATCTGCCTCAATCAAATATCACCGTGTGTGACAATTAAAAAAGATAATTAGTATTAATAGGCTTGAAATGCCTGTACTCAGTTAAGATTAAGTATTACAGTTTAAACAGAATAGACAACAATATTATGTTATAAATTATCCTTCTCCCTCTGAATTTGTGGATAATTTTTTGTATACAACGCTGAAATATGCTCAAAACTCATTAAACTTTCACGACTTTTTTTCACCAAATATTGAAAATGATTGAAATATTAATATTACAAATTATGTGGAATATATCAACTTCCAATTATTTTTTGCTTCAAATAACGGGAAACATTTGGAAAACCCACAAAAGTTATAATTTTATATTTGTGATATCTCCCAGGATTACCAAAAACTGACAGGACGTAATGCTCAAACTCCTGTCAATAATATAATAAAAACAAAATGTTCAGATTTGACAACTGCAACTTTTTCATAACTTGCGATTTTCTTGGAAAAAGGCGCACATATGGAACAAATTTGCAGGAGTTTAAAATTGGATTTAACAACGGAAATTTGGGACAATTTCAGGTAGCTGGATCCAGGTAAACCATAGCATTCTACCTACGGTAGTCTTTTGAATAATATCAATACGCTCTGAACATCAAATAATATTAATACAATTATTGAGAATTTATTCGTGATATAAGGTAATCGTTGGACTAGGAGAAAGCAACTCATTTGCAATACAAAAATAAAAAACTTAGGCTTAGAACACCTTTGGATGTACGGGAATTTATGCAAAAAATTGTATGTATGTAAGTCTTATGCGAGTCGCACACTACCTAACATTGTAAGGTGTCCATAAAAAAATTTATTCACTCCCCAAAAAAAAGTCCTATGCTAAGGTGAGAATTATACATAATCATAGACATACTATAACTCTGTTATTTCTACAAATACTCAAATACAAACAAAACAAGCCGCGTTCTCTATTGGCCAGTACTCTTCTATTCTAACTATTGTGATAATGTTTGTAGGCTTTGCCTGAGAGTAAGAGGTGTAAAGGTCAATATTTAGTATTAAAAAAATTCCAAGAAATTCCTACACCTATAAAGCAGTGGCTGTATACGAGCAATCGTTTTTATACAACTACAGCAAGTCTCAACTATCGGTAAATGTACTCACTCATATCTAACCCCAAATCCCATACTAGACAATTCGAACATTCATTTTTATTCAATTTATTGAAAGCATACAATGAACCGTATTCAAAAGTTACCAACAAAAATGATCAGGTAGGTATATAGGTCAAGGGTAAAGCATTTTCAAGTACATTTTTTTTCTTTTTTTGGCAAATTAAATTCGAAATTAATGCAATTAATGTTTTTTGTTATTATTAATTATATGTATTAAACTTTTTTTCTGGATATTTCTTTGCATTGCAACTCGGTAACAGTCACTGGAAATAAAATTATTTTTTTATGTAAGTTCCTGAGGAAGAACAATTTCGACTAATGTCTTTAATTAACCAATATAATTAGGTATCCCTTCTATTTATTTATTTATTTGGTATAAACGAGAAAACCCCTATAGTCACAAGAAGTTGTACAAATTAAAATATGAAAAGTACCTACTTAAAATACTTAAAACTAAAAAAGTACATACCTACAAAAATCTAAAAAGAAAATACATCTTAATCCATCTTACTAAATATTTATGTTTGTACTACTGATGTATATCTTTAATAGAATATTAGAAATTGTGTTCCATAATTGAGTAGACACGAAAGTTGCTTTAATAAAAAATAAACACAGAGTTTTCTATGTATTGCAGGAAAATTAACTAGTTTGAAAATAACATCGAAAATTATTTCATTTTATGTCTACATAACTGCCGAGATTTTACAAATTATATATTATTTAATTCATATTCTTATAAATTTTGATATTTTTTGTTATCATAAGCGTGAGTCAAGGAGCTTCAAATAAATGAATGCGTTGAAACTGGAGATTCTTTAAAAACTATTTAAATGGAAATGTCTCAAAATATCTATTTAACACTCTGTAGAAATTATTTTGTAAAAATTTTTTATTTTATTTTATTTGAAAAGCTAAATATAATAATCATAATATTAACAGTCTACCGTAATTACGTATTAGACTGTAAAATGATTATAATGGGATGGAATAATCAGCTCGGCGGTAATTTATTGGTTGAATCATGGGTAGGTAGGTGGGTATATCGCATATAAATGATAAATTCACACAATAATTGTTATGTTATGATAGTTATAAATATAAATTACAAAAAAATCAAGATATTCTCATTCTTTTTTTTCATAGTCAACTGTCCAATAGTAATAGTCTTTTAACCATATAAGAACTAAGAAAAACACTTGGATATTGGTGACTAACTCATCGCAGGGGGATAGTTTTTTCGAAATACAAGACATTTTTTTTCCTTACCTGAAATATGTCCAAAACACTGCGTCAAAGAGGTCATAGCGAACCCTGAAGCAAGAGCAGTCGCCAGAAGAACCGAAGAAATAGGTGCTCCAACCCCAGCCCCAGCAGCCGCCCCGCAAACAACAAATACATAGATAAAAGATGCCAAACACTCAGATATGACAGACCTCCAAAATTCCAGAGTTCGAATTTCGACTTGCATCGATGTTTTGCTAGTGTCAATCACAGTAACATTTTCATGTCTCAACGTTTCCAATTTTTCGAACATGGTAACTAGGTGGTACTCGACGTTTTGCTCACTCTGTACATGTTCTTCCGCCATTTCGGGAATGGGCGATATTCAAACAGGTTACTCGTTAAAAATGCCGATATTCACTCGCACATGTCACGATAACCAAAAGGCCTTGCTCTGCCCTCTACCACCGACCGAAATGTAAGAGTGCCATGAAGTGGCAAGACAACATTCATTCGAAGAGGACCATGTGGCGCTTCTCCCTCTATCATCCGAGCCATCCAACCACATGCTGCATGTGCATCGGGTCGACGTCATTCACGTCGAGACACGCTCTCAGATTTTTTTTTGTGAATTCGTACCTATTCCCAAAGGATTTTCAGGCGAAATCTACAGTGCGTTCATAAAGTTGCCCATTATTGGCCAATCAACGAGCGCATTACAGAAATAATGTATTTTTTCAGACATGCTGATTTTCGATCAGAAAAAAATAGTAGCCAAAAAGTATTGAACATAAGTTGAATTATAAGATATTGATGTCGAGAAGGAATTCAAGAAAACAATTTCTAAGATTAAAAAATAATTAATAAAAAAACGTTTTTAAAGACAAGCTTTTATTCAAATGCGATATAAAGTAAAAAATAATAGATTTGGATGTGCGACGTAGGTTATTCCGTGAGTTGTCGCTTCTGTATTCGAACTGAAAACTTTGCGTGACAAGCTTTTGAATCTATAACTCACGGAATAACCTACGTCGCACATCCAAAGCAATTATTTTTTACTTTTTAGCGAATTTGAATAAAAGCTTGTCTATAAAAAGGTTTTTTTATTAATTATTTTATTTTGTGCTCTTTAGTAAGTACATCTTAATCTATTAATTTTTGTTAATACATAGTCATTATGAGGCCTTTTTCCTGTAAGTCCTGAGCTATCTAGTTCTTCAATGAGGAGACCATCTGAAGATTAACTCCTACGCCATCTTCAATTTATGAATTCTGACAAAAAAAACAATAATCTTCGACTAAATTCCTAATCTCTGACCCCAAAAACCCCGACATACCAATTTTGAATAGAAACGTTCCATTATCACAACCATGTGGAGCCGCCATCTTGAATTTATGAATTTTGAGAATAAATTCATAGTCTGTGACCCCGAAAACCTCCACATAGGGGAGGGGGGGGAGAGCATAACGAGGCACGACGGGGCCACCCACACATACAAGTAACTACGCACACTAGCCGTGTTTTGTTTTCGCCAATAAGAGGGCATTTCGCATCGGCCTTCAGTGCGGCAGTGACCGACTATCAGATTGCACGCGTTTATTTTTGACGACCAATTCTTTTTTCCGGCGACATTTCATCTAATTTTGAGTGGTTACCAAAACGCGTCTAAAAAGGTAAGTGTTTAGATTACTGCTATAGTTTTTTTAATGTGTATCACTACTAACATCAACTATTGATATGTTTTGAGCAAAATCACTCTGACCTTGAATTAATTTTTTTGTTCGTTATTTAAAATTATGTTAGTCATGGGGGCATAACGGGGACATGGCTATGGGGCACAATGGGGTACCCGTTGTGTGGGAAAACGCGAACAACTTAAACGGACGAAGAAGTGTTCAAATCGAATGATCCCCGGTTGAAAAAAAACTCAAAAACTCGCTCGCTCGCTCTGATGGAGAAAATGTTAAGGAGGATGTCTTATGCATCTATTGTGTTGACTCGAACCACACTTATTTGAAGTCTTCGGAGCGTTGGGTGGCCTGCCAGCTATGTGGACAGTGGGCCCATACAGCCTGTGCAGGAGTTGATGACGCAGATTTAGAAGAAATCCACATCTGCTTATTCTGTGACAAATAAAATAGTGTACCCCGTACTGCCCCGCACTGGGTACCCCATACTGCCCCTACCCCGGGGCACGATGGAGTTTTCATGAAGGTTTTGTGAAATTAAATTTAAAAATATTATTTGATTTCTTACTTCACCAAATTCGGTGCCAAATGATAAATTAATAAGTAACCAAAGAGTTGTCATTAGTGTTCATTAAAAAATATTTTATGTTTACTTTTTTATTGTTTATTTCCCTTGACGTCCCCGTTATGCTCCCCCCCTCCCCTACCATTTTTTAATAGAATCGGACCATAACTACAAAACTCGTTCGCCATCTTAGAGCCGTCATCTTGAATTTGTGAATTTTGAAAGAAAATTCCTAATCTCCGACCCCGAAAACCCTAACTAATTTTGAGTCGAATCGGACCATAAACACAAATCTCGTCCGCCATCTTAGAGCGGCCATTTTGTTTTGTTTTTTCTTAAAAATTCCATAATGCATTGTCACGGGAACTATGAACACCTGCCAAATTTCACGTTAATAGGGCAACTGGAAGTGGATCAAATTTAATTTGCAAGATTTGATGACAAACATCGGGACAGGTGAAACTAAATAAAAGCTTGTAAGTAAAAACCAAACTGGATTCAGATAGCTGCCATGTCAATTTGCACAAAACCTAAACAAAAACTATCATAATTTTGTATTTTTTGTTTGTAATTTGTTGATACTAACGTTAGACAAAAATGGGAGCTAGCTTGACGTTATCTGGAACAGCAAGTTCTATTATAACCAAATGTTGTTAATTTTTCCCTTTCCAGATTTTTTATGCTTTTGTCATTATAGAGAAAACAAGACTTGGCTAGCTCAACGTTAAGCTGGCATACAAACTGACTTATTTTGTCAAAAAATGAAGAATGGTGAACCTTTGTAGCTAATTTGCCTTCTATTCAGATTTTTGTTAGTTAATGTTGAACCCGCGAAAAATTATTCGTTCTCTTCTCCACAAAAAACGACAAAACAGCACAACACAAGTTTATTTGGATTACTTTGACAAAGCCGGAAAATCTCTAGTGATTTTGGATATCAGGGAAGTATATATATATATATATATATATATATATATATATATATATATATATATATATATATATATATACAGATATATATATATATACAGATATATATACACTGTGTCCGTAAAGTATGGAACAAATTCATTTTAGCTAAACAGGTCATTTTAAGAAATAATCCTGAAACACGTCGATTTTTGATGTTAATTTACCGTATTTTAAAATAATAATCTAATATACAGGGTGAATTACGTTCGAGTAATGACGTCACCGTAATTTTTTTTAAATGGAACACCCCATTTTGTCTCAATTTTCGGATTACTCTAGCTGAGCTGATTCCAAAAATGTATCACATGTTGATTCCAATTGGTACAGGGTGGACAAAAATACAATAGTTTTGTGTGTGCTCATAAAGTAACGCGTAACATTCTTTATTAGGTAAATTAACAATATTATCAAAAATACTTATTGTCTAGCGGCAATTGGTTTAAATGTAACACCCCGTAGTTTGCTACATGTTTAGAGTAATAAAAATGAGCTGTTTCCAAACATGTTTGGTACTTGTGGTCTAGCAGACAGAATATGACAAAAATATTTCTTATCTATTTATAAAAAACATAGTCGTCTACTTTTTTGGGAAATGTCATTATTTGTTTAGTAATTTATTGATGTTCAGTGACAGTTTAGTACTACAATATTTTTGGTATTCGTGAATATTCGAATGATTGCTTAGATTTAATTGGAAGTAGAAATGGAGTTAAGTGTAAAACAAAGAATTGAAATACTTATGATGATTGGGTATGGAGACAGATCGCGAACTCAGATGGAAGTGTGCAATTTGTTTAATGATAAATATCCAGAAAGACCTATAACGCGTTCAACAGTCAGTAAGATTGAAACGAAATTTCGAGAAATTGGTAATGTTGAAAATGTACGCAAATCAGGTCGTCCCCCTGCAAATGCTGATACAGCATTAGATGTTTTACTGAGTTTTGAAGAAGATGCGCACAGTAGCGGCGTTAGGGTAGGGCACGGTTGGGCGACCGCCCAGGGCGCCGGATATGAAGGGGCGCCGCAGACGCATCTTTATACAGGGTGTTATGTAATTACGTGGCCAAACTTGAAGGGGTGATTCTTCGAGTAATTCCAAGACGAAAAGTTCATATAAACATAGGTCCGGTAATGCTTAGTTTTCAAGTTACAGGGTGTCAACATTCTCTAAACTCTAAATCAGATATAGATGGTTGTATGCTGAGTGATGAACTCGTAAGTCTGAAATCTTTTCTGCCTGATCAAAATGTGGTTACTCCTGTTTTTGTTTTACATCTTATCAAAGATCGCAACTTACAAGAACTATATTCAAATGTATGGATAGCATTGCTAGTGGGTAGGGGAGTATTTCTAAGCTTTAAGCTGATCTGATCGTCAATATCTCAATCTAGATTGACAAACTCGGCAACTTTGTCAATCGAAAATGAAATTGTTCAAAACATCGACTTTGATAACCCAATAAAAGAGTTCGCCGATAGAAAGGCTAGAAAAGTAATTTTTTTTTTAATATATGGTTATTTCTTTTAATGAATGGTTATTTCGTTATATCCTTTGCGTTTTTTCGTATTGTTTTGAATTGCAGTTAGGGGGCGCCGTAGAAAGTTAGGGGGCGCCGTAAAAATCCCGCCCAGGGCGCTGATAGTGCTAAAACCGGCACTGGATGCGCACACTTCTGTTCGTAAAGTTAGTCGCTATATCGGTGTTAGCAAAACAACGGTACACAAACTATTGAAGCTTGAAAAATGGCATCCTTATAAAATCAAACTTGTGCAAGAATTAAACGAAGATGATCCCGATAGAAGACTCCAATTTTGCGAAGAAATGATGGATAAATGTCACCGAGACCCTCTCTTGATACAAAACATTATTTTTTTTTATGAGTCCACTTTCATGTTAAATGGTGAGGTTAACCGTCAGAATTGTAGATACTGGGCAAAAGAAAACCCCCACTGGATGCGTGTGCATCATACACAATACCCTCAAAAGGTAAATGTATGGGCTGGAATTGTACGAAATCGAATCATTGGACCCTACTTTTTCGAAGGTAATTTAAACGGGGCAACGTACCTTGAGTTTTTAAGGGGGTATCTCGTACCTACTTTACGTAATTTGTTTCCCAGCAGACGTAATCCTGGAGGTTTTGATGAAAGTTTATGGTTTCAACAGGATGGTGCACCTCCACATTATGCTGTAGATGTTAGAAGGTACCTAGATGAAATTTTTCCGAACAGGTGGATTGGTAGACGTGGACCCACTGAATGGCCAGCGAGGTCACCAGATTTAAATCCTTTGGATTATTTTCTGTGGGGCCATCTGAAGAATGTTATTTATAAAACGAAACCAGCAAATATTGCAGATGTACAAGAGAAAATTCGAACAGAAATAAACAATATTACGCAAGAAACCATACACAAGGTTCAACAAGAATTTGTACACCGTTTGGGTTACTGTCAAATACAGCAAGGGCTGCAGTTCGAACATTTATAAAGTCATGTATTCCAGCATATTCTGTCCGCTAGACAATAAGTATTTTTGATAATATTGTTAATTTACCTAATAAAGAATGTTACGCGTTACTTTATGAGCACACACAAAACTATTGTATTTTTGTCCACCCTGTACCAATTGGAATCAACATGTGATACATTTTTGGAATCAGCTCAGCTAGAGTAATCCGAAAATTGAGACAAAATGGGGGTGCTCCATTTAAAAAAAATGACGATGACGTCATTACTCGAACGTAATTCACCCTGTATATTAGATTATTATTTTAAAATACGGTAAATTAACATAAAAAATCGACGTGTTTCAGGATTATTTCTTAAAATGACCTGTTTAGCTAAAAATGAATTTGTTCCATACTTTACGGACACAGTGTATATATATATATATATGTTGAAAACATGTTGGTGATAAATGAATCCCCGCCAACTTTTCGAATTCAAATGTGAGCAATAGTTTCCCCTTCATTTATGTGTGCAATTGTTGTGGGCGGTGATTCATTTATTACCAACATGAAAAATAAGGCAAAGTTACTAAATTCCATCTGTCAAAGTGTAACATTTCTTTATTTGAAACTGTGTAAGGAGGATTTTTTCGATAAAAACGACGATATTTTGTGCAAAGTTGTGCCGAAAATAAGTGATTTAGGGTGTATTGTTTATGATGTTAAGAAGAAGGAGGCATTTTGAGTGATTTTTGTGCGAAAAAACGGTGCTTGAAAATTAGGTTAATTTTTTTTAAAAGTTCTCTAACTCGGGAACGGTATGAGACCGCCGTATTTTTCTTCCGGATTCTTGTTCAGGAGGCAAAAACACGTAAGAATTTTTTTTTCCCTATATTCGGAGTGCATGTGTAGAGTAACTTTATATTTACCGAAAATACATAAAATGCACTTATCCACGATAACATTAAAGAAGAAATGAATATGAGAGGTTTTTCATCTTAGCTTAATAATAATTAATAGGTGTAGTCGTGTGCATCCTAATAATAACCTACTTCTGAAAAAAATATCTCATGGGTTCAAATTTTAAAAAAGTAATGTTCAGGTTAGGTTTACTATGTTAATTTTTTGTTAGATTACATATTAAAAAAATACAAAATGTAAGTCATGAAACTATGTAGGCATTCTTCCTTCTCAGGAACTTAATGTCAAGTAAGATGTTCATAGTATCAATATGACGTATGACGTACATTTATAAAACACTAGTAATGAGAAATATGTACTTGTAGGGATCAAAAGATTTATGATAAAAAGTAAAATGTTATTAAGTAATACTTACTTTTGCATTTTTACACCTCGCATCTCGGCGGCCAAGAAATCGGAGTTATTTGAAAAATAGTGGGCAACCATTAACCCGTCTATTTCAGGCAAGATATCAGAGTGTCCTTTTTCAAAACCGTCATCCATATCTAATATTATACTTATAATACTATTGTAACACTGATTCACAGTAAAACGTGTGTTAAAAACGTTATTGTGGTCGAACATCCGATAGCAAAGCAATGATTGATGGTGGATTTATGCAGCACCAATTAACAATTATCAAGTAACAATTATCAATTAACAATTAGCAATTATAAGTTCAACCATCATCCTACAATGGCCGTGTTTATGCAGACAAGTAACAATTATCAATTAACAATTAACAAGTAGAAAGTTGGCCAACTTTTAACTTCTTACTTTAATTGAACCAAATTTTCTTCTAGTGCGCAACTAGTACGCAGATGACCGTGGATTGGTCCGTGCGATGACGAAAGTTAACCCAACTTTCACTGAATAAAATATTCTGGTTTGTTTTTGTTGTGGGTTGTGGCGTCTTTTGAAATTTTATTTGTTTGTGAAAATATACTGTAAAAATGGAAATTGATGATGCCATTTTGATCGACCTCGTTGGGCAATTTCCCGTGTTGTGCGCATGCTTACTTTTCTTCCTTAATTATTAATTGAATGTGCATAAATACCATCATTTTCGTTACTTGTTAATTGCTAATTGTTAATTGATAATTGTTACTTGAGAATTGTTAATTGGTGTTGCATAAATCCACCATGAGTGTACGGTGAGAACGTTGCGTTGTAAAATGACGTCACGCAGGCATGGCGCGCTCGCCTGAAATATTTGAATAGAACGGAAACTAAAATTGTCGTAACTTCAACACTACTCGCTTGATTGAAATGAAACGGTCATAAAGTTTCAAGTCATTTAACAGACCCAGTGACATTCTTCATTGTACCCTAAACTGTGTAATTTTCTTTTGGATCGTTTCTTATATAGAACTGAAAACTTGAAAATGATTGTTTCAAAATTCTAATTTCGAAAATGTTTGAAAAGCGCAAAGTTAGCTGTATATGTGGATACTTCCTGAAAGGATTTGAAATTGTGAATTTTCTGTCTACAAAATACCAAAACAAAAGAAAAAATTGTTTGTCGCGACCATGATTGGGTTATTAGGTGCGTTTCAATAGAAATATTACCTATTGATGACGTCACCACAACAAAACTTTCTGATGTATCATCGCCGATCATGCAGAACATAAAAATACCATCAGTTCGAATGTATATACAGTGCGGTCCATAGGTATGGAGCAAATTCATTTTTAGCGTTATTATGTATTTGTATAAAAAAACCTGAAACAGATCGATTTCCGTTGCCAATTTGACAATTACAGTATGAAAATATTACCCCCTTTTTGCACCCCTCAAAAATTTTAAATGAGAGGGGGGGTCGTGTGGCACCTTGTTCGAAAGGGATTTTCAATCTCTGTTCAGCAATATTAAGTTTTTCAAAATTGGTGCAATCATAACTGAGAAAATGTATTTTGAAAATGTTAAATTTTGATACTTTTCGTAGAATGAAGGAAATAACGTTGATCTTGGAATTCTCCTACAACATTTTGTAGGACCTCAGGGGTTATGTTGTTGATTTCTTTCGTTATCCTAACTTTTGAATCTGCAATATTGTCTGGTCTATTGAAATATACTTTTGATTTCAAATAACCCCATAAGAATTACTCGAGAGGGGTCAAATCGGGGGATCTAGGCGGCCATTCAATCGTTCCACGTCTTCCAATCCACCTAGTGGGAAAAACTTTGTTCAAATAATCTCTAACAATACGTTTGTAATGCGGTGGAGCTCCATCTTGTTGGTACCAAATTGATCTATTGCATTTGGATCATTAACATCAAGAAAAAGTCTTTTTAATGTAGGCTGTAAAAAGTTAATAAAAAAATCTAGATAAACCCTCACCATTAACTGCCTTAACTGCCTTCAAAAAAATAAGGGCCAATAATTTTGTTGTTAATGATACCAGCCCAATCGTTCACTTTTTTAGGATATTGTGTGTGAGCCTCACACATCCAATGAGGATTTTCTCTGCTCCAATATCTACAGTTTTGTCTATTAACCATTCCATTTAAATAAAAAGTAGCTTCAACAGAAAAAACAATTTTGTTTATGAACTGCGAATCTGCTACCATTCTGTCCATCATCAGTTCATAAAATTGTTGCCTTCTATCAGGAACATCCTCATTTAACTCCTGAACAAACTGAACTTTATAAGGATGGTATTTTTCATTATGTAAAGCTCTCAATATCAATGATTTACTTACATCATTGTCGGCGGCAAGTTGTCTACTTGTCATATGCGGATTTTCCTCAATCACTAACAGTCAATAAGAGTTCACATCTTTTAACTTTTTTCTTCCTCATCCAAAATTTCTTAACATTTTCCTGAACCTGCGATTTTTTATATGTAGTTTATATTACAATTTGTCCAGTTTCACGAGGAAATTTTTGTTTATCATTTCAGTTGCTTAACTCTGTAGACTGTGAGACGTGTTGACCAGGGTATTTATTATTGAACATTTCACAAACTTCCTTTTGAGTTTTTGTTTTATTACCGCATCCAATCATAATTAAAATGTCTATTCTTTGAGTTTCGGATAAATGAGCCATAGTTTAATCAAATACACACAAATATTTTTTAATACACTGACGTGTGTCAGCAACTTGTAAATATCAAAATAACAGTAGTCTACTAGATTGACATTACATTATTTATGTGGGTTTTGTGAAAACTCACTCAAAATGCCTCGCATCTTTTTACCAGCATAAACAATACACCCTAAATCACTTATTATTTTCGGCACAACTTTGCACAAAATATCGTCGTTTTTATCGAAAAAATCTTCCTTCTTACACAGTTCCAAATAAGCAAATTTCACACTTTGACACATGGAATTTAGTAACTTTGTCTTATTTTTCATATTGGTGATAAATGAATCACCGCCAACTTTTCGAATTCAAATGTGAGCAATAGTTTCCCTTTCATTTATGTGTGCAATTGTTGTGCGCGGTGATTACCAACATGAAAAATAAGGCAAAGTTACTAAACTCCAGGTGCCAAGGTTTAACATTTACTTATTTGGAACTGTGTAAGAAGGAAGATTTTTTCGATAAAAACGACAATATTTTGTGCAAAGTTGTGCCGAAATAAGTGATTTAGGGTGTATTATGCTGGTAAAAAGAAGGAGGCATTTTGAGTGAGTTTTGTGCGAGAAAATGGTGCTTGAAAATGAGGTTAATTTTTTTTTAAAGTTCTCAAACTCGGGAACCGTATGAGACCGCCGCATTTTTCTTCCGGATTCGTGTTCAGGAGGCAAAAACACGTAAGAAAAGTTTTTCCCCATATTCAGAGTGCATGTGTAGAGTAACTTTATAGTTAACTGTGGGTCCCGTCACGACAGGGATAGAGTCGGGTTTCACTCGATGCCTACAGTTTCAAATCATAAGATTTTGACCAGTAAAAATGACTTATCGAGGAGGAGAAGAGCTCTGTGGTTATCTGCAATCAACCGAGATCTCCATCATTCGGTCATGGATATAACTTCAGACTTTTGTGATTTGATTTGTTACTACGATTACTTATATGATTTTGCCTACTTCTGAACTATTGTACATTAGGAAGTCCCATTTCAAATAAAGTTCTTCAAAAGTAGAGAAAAAATATGTACCTAACCGACCTCCTCAAAAAACATTCTTATAGGTATTGTTATTGAATTACTGGAATACAAATTTTCTTTAGGATTCTGGAGACTCAATAAATAAAAATATTTATAAATATGTCTTTCAATCTCGACCTTCCCTTTATAGATATTTCAGGCAATTATCGAAAGCCTCGATCAAGTCTTGTGAAGGGTGTTATATTTGATTACTCTCGTTTCGGACGTCCATCGCCTCAATGTATTTGAAAAGGTTTTCACGACGATTCGAATGCTTGTATCTGCAATCGTGTTCAGGGGAATACTGTATTCAGACGATTGCAGATACAAGCATTCGAAACGTCGTGAAAACCTTTTCAAGTACATTAAGACGATGGACGTCCGAAACGAGAGTACTCAAGTTACCACATCGTCTACAACCTTCAAACAAATAAGGATGTTGTAATTTATTAACAGTAAAAATTGGATACATGATATTGATAGAAATTGTACTACCTATATACAAATATCAATATTGTGTCATTTTTTTATGATTGGTATTAAATTAAGAGTAATCAACTGAATCAGTAAAACAACAAATAAACAAACATTTATTTATATATATTTTCTTTTAGAGTTGAAACATTTTATTTTTTACTAAAGAACTGAGCAAGAGGCCAGTCGTCCAATAATTTTTTTGACTGGATGGTATTGGCCACACAGCTTCCAAATCTGTGCGTGACATTGCCTCTAATATAGCACCAATATGACCACCTACTTCACTGTTTTCGGCCATACAAGTACAGTGAGCAGTACAAATGCTTTCATCCTTTTCAATTATGTAGCAAACATCTGAAGGTTTTTAATTTGCCTTTTGTGAATACTTGACCTGAAAAAAAGTTATGTTGATTAGAAAGAACTATAATGAAAGTTGAGAAGTAATATTCTTAAATATCAAATCAATGTCTCTTATAATAAACCAATGTGGCAATAAACATAATAAATCAGATCAGAAGTTATAAATTGCCTCTTATGTATTAATTTTCCTAATTTATAATAATTCACTTCGATGACTCAAGATTTGCAACTGTACATGTACCCATTGGAAAAAACCTGCTGCCTAGGAAAAACACTAGACTAACTAAAATATATGAATGATTCTGAATTTTTGTTCTCACCTTCAAGCCAGATTAAAAGTATGTATGGATTCTATAATTGTATAGGGCTTCATCTGCATTTGGGAAAGATGAGTAAAAACCAAATACGAAATAATATCCATATTCGTAACAGGAGGAGCACCAACAATTGAACAATTCAGTTCAGAAACATTAAGTGAAAAAGGATCTAAATCACTGATCAATCCTCAACTTCATTTTATAACTGTAACAAATACATTGATAAAAATGTAAACAGAAGATGGGGATGTATTTTCAAGCAAAACGTTCACCAAATAAGCCTCTGCTTTTCAACAATAGTGTCTTCAGGTAATCACTCTCCATCTGAATTTTATAAATTAACAACACAAAAGCTCCCAAAATAACCAAAAATATTCTTTTACTAGCCAAAAGAGCACACTGACATGATGTTTTTATGGCGATTATTAGTTTGTGTGCCAACAACCGCCATATTGGGTCACGTGGTTTGGATTGCCTAATTCCAGACGTCATAGTTGAATCTGATGGATTCGCAGGTTCTAACCTATCCTATAGTTGAATCTGGTGGATTCGACTATTCTAACCTAACCTACCATAAAAAATGTGTTTTTGTGTAAAATCACGCTTTTTCAGGAAATACACCTATATAGATAAACTCAAAAAGCAAATCCTTATCTATAAATACAAAATTTGATCCAAATCGTCAGAGCCGTTTTATACAAGAAATATACAAGAATTGCTAGTTTAAAGATATAAGGTATCTTTCGTCGATCTGGATAACCTCTTAGTAGGTTTCACATGTTGAAAAAGGAAACATTATTCTCAATAAAAAAATGGAAAAAAAACAAAATTAGAAAAATCTATGATGAAAAATTGAAGATACTTTTTGTAATATCTAACAGAAAACAACTATTGTGCGAAATCCCTAACTTTTAACCTGAAGGAATCTGATTTACATTTTCATTAAGATATTTGATTGAAAAACTTTGTAAATGCAAATATTCACTTCAAATTTTTCATCATAGATTTTTTTTAATTCTGAAAAAAATTGTTTTCCAATTTTCAATATACAGTAGCGGAAAGAATATATCTTGGGTATTGTGGTTTAATGAGAGCGTAAATAATAGCTTGCTAAATATTGAGAGAGCATTACAATTTATCCTCGAATAGGTAGCTCGAAGAGGGGATATCGAAAAGCAAATAGCGTTGCTACGATGCACTGTAACTGGCATATGACGTAGTCAAATGAAAAGTCGAGTGGGGTAACAGGAGGGGAGAGTAGCATTGCGTCTCTCTTGATTATGTGGTATTATAATATAATTGCGTTCCTTGTTACTCTTCTAGATTTCTGTCTATACCCAAGATATATTCTTTCCGATACTGTATCCTGTACAACTCGCAATGCGAACTCTTGAATACCACGCCAAAAGCACAGCAAGCGACCTCACATAGATCTCAACAAAAGCAGTTGACGTGAATTTCTCAAAGAACTCGCCACAAGATTTCGCAAAGAACTTGCCACTGTGTATTGTTCGAGAATTTCTACGTGGGCGGCGGACATTTGACGGAGATATTGAGCTCTCAACAACCTCTCAGAGAAGTTACAGAAGGCGTCACAATTTCCCAAAAAGAGCTCTCCGAGATATCTTTAGGACCTCTTTGTGTTGCCTGGGAAGAAAATAGTTGAAACATTTAAAACAAAAAATCTGGGGCGCATGCAATAGATAATTGATGCATGAATAGTTCACATACGTCATTAACCATTTTATTACACTGCAAATGACTATGACGTGTTGTGTGATTTTTCTCAACGACAGCTACAGGCGCCCCAAATTTTTCGTTTTAAATCTTACAACTATTTTCTTAGCTATTAAAAATTCAAAATTACAAATTTCCAGGAGAATCTGTATGGGGTTAGGAATATGTATGGAGTTATAAATCTGTATGGGGCTAGAGTAAATTATTTTATAGTTTTTAGTCCCTTTTACAAACGTGGTATATTTAAAAGATTTTTTATCTAAATACTTATTTTCTGCTTTTTAGTATGAAATTTTACAATTGATTTTAAACATCTTGATGAGATTATGATAGAAACATGTGGCAAATTTCAGGTTTATTTCAGTTATTTTGAAATCGATTGCTGGTTTACTACTATCATTATTACAGACAAACAAGCAGACAAGAAAGCGAGATAATATTGCATTTTCATCCAGTTCTCAGCTATATCTGAAGTTTCAAGTCTCTCGTTCATCGGGAAGTTAGTATAAAATCGATTGCTCCCCATTATTATTATTATTTTCATTCTGAACAATTCCAGTCAGGCCCTTACTTCCGAAGCTCCCACCCAGTCGGAAGGGCGTGCTGGTTACATAAACCAATGACCTCTCCCCACATACGTGAGGTGAGAGATCATTGGGCCGAGAATCATGAATCCTGAGCAGACGTAACGATCCGAGAATGACTGCCTTCTGCATGCGGCCGGCTAGAGATTCTGCTGATTTACGACATGCCGGTATAATTTTCAGGTTTGAGAGTAGCGTTGGCATCATTCCACCAAGGGCCCCTATAATCAGAACCACTATCTTTACAGAATGGTCTGGATAGAGTCTGCGGAGCTCGTAGAGTAAATCTTGATACTTCGTCCGTTTCTCCTCCTTTTTTTCCGGCCAAAAATCTATTGCCATTTTTGGTTTGAAGTAGCGTCGAAAACTCTATAACATATATCGTTTTCTGCTGGCGGTCGAAGAGGACTAGATCAGGCTTGTTGGCTTGTATTTGACTGAGACCACAACGGACTCAATATCCCCCGGAGCGTATGGCAGCAATGGTGTCTCATCAATACCGTACGAGTGTCGTAAATGATAATGCATCACTCGTAACGCCGCATTATGACGATGGATATAGGCTGAGACTGCATATGCTGTAGATGCTGACAGCAAGTCCATAATGGTCTCAGGCGCTCCACGGCAGTCCCTGCATCTCGTGTCAGGGATCTCTAAACCCATCACGCGGCTTCGGTAGACGAGAGTGTTGAAAATACCGTCCTGGCAAGCAATCCCTCAGTCTCCGACTTGAGTCCACCTGACCTAAGGAAAGCAAAGGTCAGGCTTTCGGATAAGCCGTGGTTTTCAATATGTTTGTAGAAGATTCCATGCATCGGCTTATCCTTGTGGAACTGCAGATGTACAGTATTCTCTGCAGCTTTTATGTGGACTCCCCGTCGAGCGGGCTCCAACTCGGTGATAGAGTCTTGGATTTCCCGCTCGGTGTCGAATACAAGACCGAGTTCATCGGCTGCACAGATTGCTGCCTTAAAGAGAAACGCTCCTTTCCCTGTGATCTCATGGTCTTTGACCATGCAGAGAAGGGGATCCAAGCTCCTGATGACTTTACAGGCTCCATCCAGCACCATCCTGTTGTGTAGACACTCCTAACTCAGAAGTCCACGTCCTCCTTGTTTTCGGGGGAGGTACAACCGTGGAACGGACGATTTCGGATGTAGGTGCATCATTTTGCGAGTCTTTACGTCGATTGCACGCAGCTCTTCCAGGGTCCACTTCACTACCCCAAAGGAGTAGATCAGTATCGGAACGGCAATCATGTTGGTGGCAGAAACTTTGTTCATGCCCGACAGTTCTGATGACCAGATCTGCCGGAGTTTCTGCTGATACTTGCCGCGGATAACGTTTTTTACCGCCACTACCTCTTGGGTGCAACGTTGTTGCACTCCTAGGTAGGTATACGCCTCTCCGGCATCCAGATGGCGGAGGATGCTTCCATCTACCAGCTGCGCGTCCTCTCCGTAATCCTCGCATCGCCCTCTTCCGAGATGAACCATTGCACATTTATCCATCCCAAATTCCATACCGATGGCATGCGTGTACTCTTGCACCACCCTCAGAGATTGCTGCAGATCTTCCTCACCCGAGGCATAAAGCTTCAGGTCATCCATATAAAATAAATGGGTGACCTTATGCCTTCGGTCTCCGGGGGTGCCGCAGTTGTAACCACGGGTTTTTCTGAGCGCAACGGATAATGGCATAAGTGAGATGCAAAAAAGGAGGGAGCTGAGGGAATCCTCTTGGAACACACCTCTCCTGAAGATAACCTGCTTCGTTTGGACTTTGGCGCCACCTGATGTTATGGTGAAGCTAGTCCTCTAGAGTGGTATCAATTGTTCAATGATCTCACTATTTGATCGGGTACCGCAAGGCATCTGGGCAAATGCAAGATCAACTCATGCGATGTTGAATCAAATGCCTTGCGGTAATCGATCCAGGCCATCGAAAAATTGCGCTAATACTGCACGGAGTCCTGCGTGATACATTTATCGATCAGCAGGTTCTCCTTGCAGCCAGCAACACCTTTCTTTGACCCTTTCTGCTAATATATCCATTCGTACACCGTGTCAACCGCGAGGAGTATTCGCGTGTACAAAATGCGGGTAAACAATTTGTAGCACGTGTTCAAGCATGTTATCGGTCTGTAATTCTTGGGATCAGACAAATCTCCGTTTTTGGGTATTAGCACGGTTCGCCCCTCGACAAACCAAACCGAAATCTGCTGCTCTCCACTAAGCCACGAGTTGAAAACTCTGGCTAAGTGGTGGTGGGCACTAGGGAACTTTTTTCCACCACAAGTTGCTCAACCCGTCTGGGTCTGGAGCACCAAGTTCTTCGAGCCCTGTCGAGCTTTCCGAACTTCTTCCGGGTTATCGGTTGGCGCAGTTCATTGGTGATGAGGCTGCAGAAACCTCCTACAGAAGGCTCCAAACTGCGTCAGGGCTGGAGTGTCTATGTTGAGTGGCTGCGGATATTCGTAAATCTCCTTCCAGAAGTTTTCCACCTGATCAGCGGTCGGTGGGTTTTCCACAACAAGCGGCGGTTGCTGGAATAAGCGGGAGGGTTTCTCGCGGAACTGTTTGTTTTCCGCGATTCCTCTCGCTCGCCGTACTAGTGACTTTTTTGCAGCCACTAGCATTCGTATCCTATTAAGGCAGTGTTGTTGGATGGTTAACAGCATTCCTTGATTTAATGTGTGATGGACTCGTCGCAACTTAGTTGCGATTCGCCGCACCGTTAGCGTAAATGGCCTATTGGCCACTACGTAGTCCATCACACATTGGATACGAGATACGTGTTGTCTCGCCGACTTGAATTTAGCTTCCATCTTCTGTATGTCTTCATGCTTTCTAGTCGGAGACGCATTATTCTGCTATCCGCACGGGAAAGCACAAGAGCAGCGTCATACACGGCGGTGTTGATTTGCCAGATACCAGCTTCTTCTGGTATCCACTCGAGCCAGGTCTTGAGGCTTCAAAATGTGGAGCACCCTGCGTGTTCTGATAACCTCTATTGGTGGAATGTTGATACCTGCCACCTCTTCGGCTGGTTCGACTCGTGGCACTTCTGCCAATTCGGCCACTTCGTTAACCTGCCTAGGAGGCGATCTCACATAGCCACGGCCCCGAAGGTGGGATACATAATCCCGTAGATTTTGTGAGGAAAATTATCATTATTATTATCATTATTATCATTGTTATCATTGTTATCATTATTATCATTATTATTAGTATTATTATTATAAACAAACAAACCGACAGACAAGAAAGCGTGTTAATATGCCATTGTCATCCAGTTATCAGATATGTTTAAAGTTTCAAGTATCTAGTTCATCGGAAAGGTATTTTAAAATTGATTGCAACACACGTATAAACAGACACGAAACGTGGTAAAAAATGGAACACAGTTTTTTATGAGGCACTGCCCGGGATCGAACGCGGGACCTTGTAGTTGGTAGGCCAAATTCCAAATTCAAATATATTTATTCATTGATTTCTAATACATGTCAACTTAATT